>JARHVA010008592.1:322500-457689 GCA_037957365.1 Torreya grandis
TTTTTAATGTGTGTGTGTGTGTGTGTGTGTGTGTGTGTGTGTGTGAGAGAGAGAGAGAGAGAGAGAGAGAGAGAGATAAATTTTTACATAAAATATATAATATATACATTGCTAACTTAGTGGTATACATTCATTCCCCAATAGTATTCAATAAGGACACTAGAGGGGATTAAAGGCAACCCATTAAGCTAGTGATGTATATATATTTTATATCTGATGTATAAAATGATGATAAACATATGTGTATGTGTGTGTGCATGTGTGTAAACATTTGTCATCATTTTATAAATAAAAGATACAATATATACATCACTAGTTCAGTGTTCTACCTTTAATCCCCACTAGTGGTAGATGAGGTACCATGGTCCATAAAGATTCTATAGCTCTCAATACTTATAGGGATGTATCTTGTGTCTGGGTCGAATATTGTAATCCCTAGACCTCTCCTTATTCTTCAACTAACTCTATCTATAAATGGTGAACTCATGCCATAGTGGCCTTATGGGAAATGATATCTTTAATTATATATATGTGAAATACACCTTCTTCCATCCCACACCATACCCTCATATTGTTATTATAATTAGAGAAACAACATAATTTAATCACTGTCTATCTCTTATAATAGTGTAAACTAGTATAAACTAGCTAGAATATGGTCTAGTTGAATGTATACTACAATCACCATTAGATTAGTATTTTGCTTTGGTAACACATCATCCAAATATCATGATGTGTGGTATCCACTTGGTCCTCTAATATGTTACATTTATTTTTGCATCTATGAAACACGAACCATATTTGACATCAGATCTCAATATATATCAAAATTACATGTACAACAAGCATTAGTACCTAGCATATATATCTAAAAATATATAAAATCAAAGTGATAATAAAAAATTAATGCACACTTATGTTTTACATATCTCAAGGCATTGTTCTATGAGTGTTTCTTCCTTTGCTTAGCCTCCTAAGATAGGATAGATATATTGACTCAAGATGGGTTGATTATTGGCCAACTTCTCTCTCCTAACCACTAAGACTTACCTCCCCAATAGTTATTCTCAACCTTGGATGACCCATTGAGCCTTTCATGGTACCTCTACCTCTACCATCTATACATAATTAGTAACCACTATCTACAATCCTATCCCCTATTTACATCATTTTAATTGTTGTCTCTCCCTAATTGGGACATGATGTGGTCTAACATCTAGCACAATAGATATCATTCCTTATCCTCTCATCCCACATGCTTTTTATGAATAACTCACCCAAATGGTTGGGAAAATAAATGGATATGTCAGATGTGCTAAACTAAACTACCTTGTTACATGGTTTTAAGGGTTAGGCTAGACAATTATGTGTAATGACCCATGATCCAACTCCTTATCTTTACTACTACCATAAATGGCTATGACTCACATGTATTCATCATACCTTGATTTTATATCCAGATGATCTAGTATTTATAAATTATATCCAAATATAATTTTAGAGGGATAATTTTTTCCATGTGATCATGTTTACACCTCTTCATCTAACTTAGGTGGTTCATAAACTAGTGTAACAGTCTTGTCCTATATATCTAGATTTGATCCTATATTCAACATAATATAATAGCATATGGCCCATTGTCTACTAACCTCAAATCAACATAATATAAAAATCATGTAAGATTTTCACCCATATTGTAGATACCATATCATATAATTTACCATGTTTCAAAGCACATAAGAAAAAATAAATAATATACAAGGGTACTTTATATACATAATAATTTCAAACTTTATCAATTACTTATGCTTTATGTCTTGCAAGAGCCCATCGAGTCTCAATCTCTCTGAGTGCATGCCTAAAGGGGTGAAATGAGAAAGGGGTGGATAGACCATTGTTAATTAACATGATTTATATCCGTATACCACCATTTTTTATCCACACAACCATATATTAATAACACTCTCCTAAGATTTGCCTCCTCTTTTTCATACTCTAGTCATTTTATATCTTCATTAGCCCTTCCCTAGCCTAAAACCTTTTCAAATTATTTAAGTTATACTTTTAGCCCCATCAAACCTATACTCTAATTGATAAAAATCATTTAGGATCTAGGTTAGCCCCTAGATAACCTAAACAAATACCTAATTTGTTTTTGTCAATAATGATACAAAGTCAAATTGGCTGACCCTATCGACTAAACTTTTGGAAAGGTTTAGGGTTAGATTTAGCTATATATACACACTCATTTCACATTTATAAAGGAAGAGAAGAAATGGAATATTATATTATGTATCTAATTATCCACCATTATAATTGAGGATCATATCTTAGGTTTTCAATAATTTATTTAAAGATACGTATATTGTCTTATGGAGAAGTCTTTTAGATGTATAGATAAGTTATGTATCTTAGAGATGACCTATCTTGTTATCCTTACATACCACAACAACCTCTTGTAAATCACATTGGCTAAGGGAGAGATTGAGGCTCGATGGGTTTGTCTTCAAAGGTAAGTATTCCTAACATTGTTACTCCTTTCTAAGAGTAGATAGATATGCACTTGTATTTCTCTCCTATGCATTAGGATTTCATAAACATTGATGTGAGTATATATATTTTATGCGTGTTTAATTTTATGTTTATTACCCTTACTTTGTGACACAACCTTTAGTGAGCACTAGATTAGATTTTAATTTACTTTACATTTACTTAGTGAATATGAAAACATAGGATCTAATTAGGGTTATTACATAGTTTTGCTTGATTTGAGGATTTGGAACCCTCCCTAGTGATTTTATTGTGGTAAGAGATACCTTAGATAGTTCTAATAGATACATTATGGTCATGACCCAAAATATATAATGTATCAACAATCATAAGTTTAAGTAGGATTTATCTTTTCTAAGCTAGGATTAATTTATAGATTAGTTGGATTTCCCTTTGCATACATTATAGTGAACCCGATGTGAATATAAACATTGAAAGTTTTATTTCATGCCATCATTTTATGTGATCACATTATATTTTTATATATTTTTAGTTTTATATCAAATCAATTAGTATAGTTTGAAAATTCTATGTGTAGGTTTAAGACACAGTCACTTTAAAATGATTATTTTATCTATGTGGATCCTCATTAAATATAGATTACTAAATTGATTAGTTCAAAATAGTATTCTTCTTTAGTTCTATATTCACATACATCATCACACCAATTAACTTTAAATAATATTTTCTTCTATCAACATATAGGTCTATAAACATATTTTAACAGGTTGACTCTATTCACCATTTCATCTTCATTATATAGGGTTTTACAAACTTGGTCAAACCAATCGACCTAGTTAGCATAATTTTGAAATAGAATTCGAACATCACAACATAAAAAATTGTAAACTAAAACATATTCAAACTAATAAATTTTCTTTTATTTCTCTCTTTGTCATTTTAGTTCTTCTTTCAATACTATTTTTCACAAGTTTGTAGTCTATAAAATTGTAGCCCTACAACCAACTGGGTCAACCTGTTTGATGCAATTATATAGTTTATCTTCTATCTAGAATACACAATCAACCTATTTGACTATGGTTTTATAGACCTTGATTATGTAAAAAAAATGACCCAATCAATTATATTTTATATTTTTTGTATATGGTGTCACCTAAACTGACTCTATATTATTCTCAATCAATAAATTAAGATATATTTGATAGTAATTAATTCATTGTTCCTTTTCATTTGTTTGTTTGCTTAGAATTATTAACACAGATTAAATAGGTGGATTTTCAATTTACCATTTAGTTACACTATTTTTATCTTTTTCACACACTTTCAAATCACTTTACATTAAAAAAACATTAAACATTTATCTTTCCAAGGCCTACTTACTTGGATTTCATCACTAAGGGGGAATCCAACTTGGTTTTCTAGCCAAGTATAAATATGTGGTTGATGGTATAGATTGGTGAAGTTACTAAGACCCCTTATCATTACAAGATTGTGAAGTGAGAGGGTATGCCCAAATACCAAGCCATTACCATCACCAATATAGATCCAATTTATCCCAAATGTCCTAAAACTAACCTTAGATTACTTTCTAGTTCCTTAATTTAGAAAACTTCACTATCACATTAAAATTAAACATTATTATAACTTAATAATAATTAGGATGACCAACTAGTTAGCATTTAATTTTTAGTTGTTTATTTCTCCTTGGTCATTATGTGTTGTATTTCAAAACTTGTATTATCCAAAATTGGTGTAAGGTTTATGTTGTGTGTTCTAATTGGATCAATAACATTGATCAAATTACTTGTGTGCTTTCTTTCATTTTTTCTTAAAATTATCTTGAAAAAAATTCATTTAGTTTATAACACTTTCATTTTGTTTGATATAGTCTCCTATAGACTATTTAGTTGTCATGTTTAGCCATACATAGTTGACTTACATGATTGTTTATCCTTATCATATTATTTAACCTTCTTATTCATCCATACATAGTCAACCTACTTGACTATGTGTCCTTATCTTCCTATTTAGTTCCTTATTAAATAGTACACAATTGAATTATCCAATTATGTTTCCTTATCTCCATGTTTTTTCCCTGAGTTGCAACACATAGTTAACCAATTCAACTTTGTCTCCTATTTTTATATTTTATATTTGTATCACCCCTTTAACCTCCTTTTCTCGTCATGAACTTATTATTTGAGGATAATATAAAGTTAAATCCCATAGACATGATGATATTAACCAATCCAAATAGGTTTCCTTGAAAATAGCTTATGGCTTCCACTTTAGATGAAAGTAATGTGCTTAATGCCACTCACATAACTAATTATGAGATTCCTTCACATTCATCATCAGTTCATAAGCCTATTTTCTCCTTTAAAAATTAGTTAGAATTAGAATACATGTCTAAATTTTTTTCTTCATTAATGATTTTCCTCAACATAGGGGAAAAGACCCTTTAATGATTTACAATATCATGATAATTGGTCAAGTATAATAACCCTATTCACCCTCCCCTACCTTCTTTCATGGATTTTGGGGTGACACCTTCTTTTCTTCTCAACTCCTCCCTTCTATTTTGACCCCTTCTCATATATGACTTATTATTATTTGATTTATTCAAACTCCATGCCATTTATATCTACTATCATGGTAGGTTTAACATCTAGTGGGATTTTTCCAAGACCCATCCTCCTCAATCATTCCACTAGTGCATAATTTAATAACAATGGTAGTCATGCCACTAGTGCTTCTTTTTATTCTAGTGCCAAAACTTCTATTAGTTAATCTTTTGATACATATTATAATCATACTACCATTGTATCATTTTCTACCAATGTTTCTCAAGCCACTAGTGTCATGCATGCCACTAATCATAGTGGAACCTAAGCCACTAACACTAATGTCCATGCTTTGCATGTCGTGAAAACTAGTCATAATACCATTCAAACCCATCAACTTTGATTTAAAACTTTTAATAAAGTGAATGATTTTCAAGATAATAATTATAATAAAATGATTCAAATTTAGAATCATCTTATTCACCTTCAAAATAAACCTCAATAGGTTTCATGGGGATCACAAAATCAAAATTTGCTTAATCCCCTGATGTAGGAACATCACTCTTAGGGAGTAATTTTTTTAATTTTTTGTTTGTTTCCATTCATGTAGTTTTAATAATGAATTGGATGGATTTATAATTCCCCAATAATTCTTATAATTCAAATTTTTAGTTTAGGGATGCATCTAAGTAGTTTAAATTTCAAATCTAGGATTTTCTTGCAAAATTAATGTATTCAAAAATTTGAATTTCTTTTGTGTTTTAGGAATTATAGGGGAATGTGAAGAGATTTTCCAAGTTCATGCACAATATTTAAATTTAATTTGAGACCCCTTAGTACCATTTAAAATGGTATAAATTGGTATATGCTTTGTAGTTTAACTTTTGGGTGTTGTCACCTTTCAAATTTGTATCGTAACCATTGCCAAGATTTCTCCAAGACAGTCACACTAGTCATATTCCATATAAAAGTGAATATTTTTAATAGGATACATTTAATGAATTTTTTATATAGATAAAATTTGAAGGAAAAAATAAATCCCCTATTTTTCAAGAATTAAGATTAAGACCCTTATTCTGGTATTGTTTGGTTTTTTATTACAGGCTATGTTCTCAAGGTTGATAACCAATTAGAATATGATATACTTTTTTTAAAAAGGTTATTGAAATATTTTTTAATGTTTTTTTTAAAATAAATATTAATAAATACATCTGGTGTTTAGACATATTGATACACAAACCCCTATCTTGTGTGAGTTTTTCAATTTACAAACTGTGTCTATCAAGATGATCAATCATTAAAGTTGGAAAACTATATAAGATTTTTATGATTGATGAATTAATGTTTTTTTATATTTAAAGACTCATGAGATAATAATAAACCCTTTTTCATAGACATTTCAAATACTGACTCCTATTTCCTATAACAATCTTGTTTTATTAGATAGTGAGTGTATTCTTTGGAATGAAGTGATCCTTAATAGATGTTATAGTTCTTTGACATGTTGAGTTAATTTATTTTAAAGTGTTTCAAGTTTATTTTAATCTTTTAATACATTTCAATGTGCATTTTTTATCCTCACAGAAGTATAGACCTATAAAACAATAGTTTGCATACACAATTAGTTGCATTTTGAGTTAGAAACCTATGATAGCAGATTAGAAGTGTGTATCCATTGATTAGGGAATATTTTCAAGGTAAATATAGACCTAATGACATATTTTAATTATTTAAAACAATTTATAACATTCATATGTGGATTTTATATGCTCTTGTCTAGTTATAGGGTCCTTAAAGCCCTAAATTAAGGTTTCTCCAATATATCGATTTGCAACCATCCAAAATTCCTCAAAATTTGTATTTTGAGTATATTTCAGGTTATTTAATTGATTCACATAGTTTTAGGGACATAAATACTTTTGTTATAGACATTTAATGGATTGAGTACAATTAGGCATAGGAAAGGGCTATTTGGGAAGGCTAAAAATGAGAAAGTAGACCTAGGGAAAGAAATAGACCAGAAAATTTAACACATAGGTGTGTCTTGAAAATAAAAAGGAGAATAAATCATTGGTAAGTCAAATTTATCTTTACATTTTCCATAATAGTAATAAAATAGGGTCAAGGGCTAGTAGAAGGGGTCCAAAGCAGAGGGTGTTTGTTAAAGAATTGAAAGTTAAGACTTTTGTTAAGGAACTTATACATCATTTAAGTATCAGATCTAAGATTAGATACCTAATAATAAGTGGGAGAGGGAGGATCCTTTTGATAAGATAACAAATAGGTACTCATTTGATAGATTTCTTAAATAAGGGTCAAGATGCCACCCAAGAGAAATAGAGGAGATGATGCAAGGAATGAAGGGAACCAAGATGTTGTGTTTGTAGAGATGAGGGACCTTAGAGTTAGATTAGATGATAGTTTGACTACTCTATAACAAAACCAAAGAAGAGTAGTCCTAATAGGTAACTTGAGTGACATGGAAGATGAACCACAAGACCATGAGGAAGTAGAGGGAGAAGAAACAATTAAAGGACCTGAAGATTAGGGTATAGAGAGACTTATGAAGTTGATAATGGATCAAGGATCCAAACCAAAGGTGGAATTACCCACCTATGTAGGTGGTCTTGATGGAGAGGAACTCATGGATTGGGTGAATGAGTTAGACAAATATTTTGAGTATGAAGAGGTACCTGATGAAAATAAGGTCAATTTTACAAGAACCAAACTAAAGGGGAATGATTTATTATGGTGGGAATTCACACAAGATGAGAGAATAAATAAGGAGAAGAATAAGATAACTTCTTGGGATAGAATGGTTGACAAGCTCAAAGGCAAATTATTACTATGTGACTATGAGACAAACTTATTCAGATAATTACAAAATTTGAAGCAAAAAGAAATGATTGTGAAGGCATTTATATAAGAGTTTTATAAGATAAAAATCATCTTAGGACATGTTGAGGAAGACAAAGAGAAGATTTTAAGGTACCTGAATGGCCTAAGGTGCAATCTATAAGATGAACTAGCACTTGTTAGCCCAAGAACACTAGAGGAGTGGTACCAATTTATACTCAAATCTAAAGATAAGTTGAATAGGAAACATGATTATAATAATAGAGGAAGGGGAAAAAAATTTAGATGTAGAGGATACTAAGGGGATAGAGGTTTCTCACAAAGAAACCATCAAGGTGAATCAATAAATTCACAAGATTAGTCCACTAGTTCAAGAGGTGGATTTAGAGGTAGGAACATTTCAATAGAGGTGGTTATTTATAAAGGGGTAGAGGAACAAGTGTATTTTCAAGAATTTTTTTTGAGTGTAATAGGTTTTATATCCATAATTAATGGGAAAATCTAGAGGACTAGCCAACAAGAAGACTAAGAAATGAATGGAGAAATTAGATTACACACAGAGATGAGGAAGAGAGTATTTTCTCTCCATCACTCATAAAAGAGCCTAAAGTGGGAGAATCATTACTCATGATGAGGGTGTTGATCAAGCCACCTAAGGAGAAAGATACATGATAAAATAATACTCTTCAAGACATCTTGAAAATTCCAAGGTAAGTATTACAAAATGGTCATTGATTTAGAAGGCATGGATAGCCTTATTTTAGTAGAAATGGTTAATAAGCTTGGTTTGAATAAAATACCTCACCCCACTCCATACAAGGTGTCATGGTTGAATAAGGGATAACAAGTCTTGGTAAGTGAATAAAGGTGGGTAGAGTTCCAAATTGGAAGCTATAAAGACAAGGTGATTTATGATGTCATCCCAATGGATGTGTGCCATGTGATTATTAGAAGGCCTTGGAAATATGATAAGAAAACCACACATTATGGAAGAAGGAATATGTATAATTTGATCAAGGATAGAGTTAGTCACACTTTGATTCCCTTGAAATATGAGGAGAGTGATCAAAAATTTCGTTCACATGTGATGTTGGTAAGTAGAAAATAATTTTTGAATGCCATTTATGAATAAGAGATAGGCTTTACTTTGGTAATCAAGCCTAAGACTATTGTGACAACCACTAAGATCAATGATATACCTGTAGAGATCCAATAAATGTTGTAGAATTATGTAGACATAGTTGTTGATGAGATACTCAACACATTATGACCCCATAAGAGAATGTTGAGATAAAAATACAAGTGTAGGATTTACTTGACAAAGGGTTGATCAAAGAGATTTTGAGTCCCTTTACAGTGCTCATAATTTTCATGCCAAATAAGGAAGGTGAGTGGAGGATGTGTATTGATTCCAAGGCCATCAATAATATCATCATAAGGTATAGATTTCAACTTCCCAAGATGGATTATTTGATGGACTATTTGAGTGGATAAAGTTACTTTTTAAAGATTGACCTCAAGAGTGATATTACTAGATAAAAATCAAGCAAGGTTATGAGTGGAAGACTACTTTCAAGGTAAATGAAGGTTTGTATGAATGGCTGGTAATTCCATTTGGTTTGACCAATACACCTATCACTTTCATTAGATTAATAAAGGAGGTATTAAATATTTCATAGGCAAGTTTGTAGTAGTATATCTGGATGACATACTAATCTTCAACTAAAGCAAGGAGAAACAACTTAACCATTTGGAGTTGGTTATGAGGAGATTGAAAGAAGAGAGATTATTAATAAACCTCAAGAATTTTTATTTCATTAAATCATTGATATTGTAATTTGTATTTTTCATATCATAAGGCATGCTGAAAATGGACAAGAATGAGTTAAAGGCAATCATGGAGTGGCTAATACATAGGAAAATAGGAGAGGTAAGAAGTTTTCATGGTCTATCAAGTTTATAAGAAATTTAAGTGGAATATGTTCTCCCATAATTGACACCATCAAGGGAGACAATAAAATCTTTGTATGGAATGACAAGGTAAATAAGATCTTACAATAATTGAAGCAAAGAATCATGAAGTAGCCATACTAACATTACCAAATTTTAATAAGGTGTTATAAATATATTATGATGAAAGTGGTGTAGCCATAAGGGATATTTTAAGCCAAGAGGGTAAATCTATATCCTATTTTAGTGAGAATTTGAATGATGCCAAGAATAAGTATTCATCTTATGACTCGGATTTTTATTCAATGGTGTAAGCATTGAAGAAATAGAGGCATTATCTCATGCTAAAGGAGTTCATAGTATACACAAATAACCATGAACTTTAGTTCATACCTAATCAGCCTAAGTTGAAATAAAGACATGGGAAATGGGTGGGATACATGAAAAATTTCACCTTCACCATCAAGCATAAACAAGGAAAAAGCAAAAAGGTTGTAGATGCATTAAGCAGGAGAGTATTATTGGTGCATGAGATTTAGTTAGAGAGTGTTGGGATTGAGGCACTCAAATATTTTAATGAGGATGATGAAGATTTCAACAAAGCATACCATGCATGCAAGCACCCAAGTACACTCAAAAAGGAGACATGGTTATATTTTATACTTCAAGATGGATTATTATCAAAAGAGTATAGGTGTGTGTGACAAAAAAACTCTATAAGAGGAAATACGATCCAAGAGAAGCATAATGCAAGCATGGTATGCCATTTTGAACTTGAAAAGACATTATAGTTACTCATTATGCTCTACTATTGGCTTAGAATGCAAGTATAAGTATGGAGGTATGTATAAAGGTGAAAATTTTGTCAACTATTAAAAGGTAATAGTACTAATGTAGGTTTGTATCAGCCCCTACTAGTTCCAAATACGCCTTGGGAATCCATAAGTATTGACTTTTGTGATGGGATTACCTAGGACACAAAGGGGTTCTGATTTAATTTTTTTAATTGTTGATAGATTCTCTAAAATGGCACATTTCATACCATGTATAACCATTAATGATGCAACACATGTGACTAATTTGTTTTTTGAGGTAGTGAGACTTCATGGACTGCCCATGAACATTATTTTTGATAGGGACACCAAGTTTCTTGGTCACTTTTAGAGGATATTGTATAAGAAGTTAGGCACAAACTTGATTTTTAGTTCATCTTAACACCCTCAAATATATTTAAATTTGAGGTGGTGAATAGAATCCTAGGGAAATTATTAAGGTGTTTATCCAAAGGCCATCCTAACTAGTGGGATCTTGTGTTGCCTCAAGTAGAGTTTACTTATAATGATTCTAACAACAAGAGATTTGGTATGAGCCCATTATAGGTAATCTATGGCATGTAGCTTAGAGGTGTATTTGAGGTTAGATACATTATCCATATAGACAAAGAATTGTTGAAGTTGAGGAGTTTGCAATGGTAATGAAAGAAGTACATGAATAGGTTAGAAAGCATTTGGAGTCTGGCATTGACAAGTACAAGAAACAAGTAGATTTGAGTAGAAGATAAGTGAATTTATAGGTTGGGGAATTAGTAATAGCTCATATCAAGAAGGAAAGGTACCCAAGGGGTGAATACTACAAGTTTAAGATGAAGAAGAAAGGTCCTTCAAAGATTCTCATAAAGTTTACAAACAATGCATATGAATTATAGTTGCCTAGTGGAGTAGGATTTTCACCTATTTTTAATGTTTCAGACTTGTACCATTATAAATAAGGATATTAAGGAGGAAAAATATTATTGATTCATCTATAGTAGGCCCATATTGGTCAAGTCAGTTGCCTAAGGCCAAGAGAGAAGAGATGGAGTGCATATTAGACAAGTAGGTGATCAAGAGGACTAGAGATAAGCAATACTTCAAGTATATGGTCAAATAGAATAATCACCCAATATAATATGCCATTTTGATGAGTGATAATGACATACATAATTGAGAGAGTACTTTAGAAACATTCATGGATAATAGTCCATGAGTTCTTTTTCTTTCCCTAGGAGTATGATGTAGGAACATCACTCTTAGGGAGTAATTTTCTTAAGTTTTGGTTTTTTAAATTCATATAGGTTTAATAATTCCTTTTGTTTATTTATAAGGCCTTAATAATTCTTATAATTTAATTTGGTATTCTAGGGATGCATCTAGGTAGTTTAAATTTAAAATCTAGGATTTTCCTGCCAAAACTCGTTTGTTCAAAAAAATTAATTTATTGTGTGTTTTAAGACTTGTAGGGGAATGTTAAGATCTTTTATAAGTTCATGAAAAAGTTTTAAATTTAATTTTATACCACTTTGTACCATTTACAAGGGTCTAAAGTGGTATATTCTTTGTAATTTAACTTTGGGGTTTTATCACCTTTCAAACTTGTATGATAACTGTTGCCAAGATTTCTCCAAGACAGTTACACTAGTCATTTTCCATATAAAAGTGAATGTTTTAGAATATTATATAGTTAATTCATGTTTTGGGAGAGAAAAAAATTGAATTAAGGAAAAAAAAAATCCCCTATTTTTTAAGAATCAAGATTGAGACCCCTATTCTGGTGTTGTCTAGTTTTCTATTACAGATTGTGTCCTCAAGGTTGATAACCAATTAGACTATGATATTTTGTGAAAAAAAAGGTTATTGAAATATTTTTTAATGTCTTTGTGGTTTTATTTTCAATTAATATTAATAAATACATTTGGTGTTTAGACATATTGATACACAAACCCTTGTCTTGTGCGAGTTTCTCAATTTACAAACTGTGTCTATCAAGATGATAAATAATTAAAGTTGGCAGGTTGTATAATATGTTTTTGAAGATAAAATAAATGTTTTTTGTGATTTAAATACTAATTAAATAATAATAAACCATTTTATTCATATAAATTTCAAATATTGACCCATTTTTCCTATAGTAGTCTTATTCTATTGGATAATGAGTGTATTCCTTGGAATGAAGTGATCCTTAATCAATGTTCTAGTGATTTAAAATGTTGAGTTAAGTTATTTTAAAGTTTTTAAAGTTTATTTTATATTTTTATCCATTGAAATTTTCATTATGTATCCTCGTAGAAGTAAAAACCTATAAAATAATAGTTTGCATACATAATCAGTTGCATTTTGAATTGGAAACCTATGATAGTAGATTAGATGTGTGTATCCATTGAATAGGGATTGTGATCAAGGTCAATAAACACCTAATAACCTATTTTGAGTCTTTGAAACACTTCATAACATTAAAATTTGAATTTTATAGGCTCTGAGCTAGCTTAAAGCCCTAAATTAGGGGTTTTCCAATATCTTGAGTTGTAACAGTCCAAAAGTCCTCAAATTTTGTAGTCTAATTATATTTGAGGTGATTTAAATAATTCACATAGTTATATGGATTTATAGTCTATTGGTATGAATTTTTTAGGGACTAAGTTGAATTAGGCCTAGGAAAGGACTAATTAGGAAGGCTAAAAGTGAGAAAGTGGACATAAGGAAAGAATTAGGCCACCAAATTTGACACATAAGTGTGTCTTGACAATACAAAGGAAAATACATCATTGGTAAGTAGAATTTATTTGTAATTTTTTTTTACTAGTAATAAAATAGGGTCAAAGGGGTAGTAGAAGGGGTCAAAAGCATTGTGTGTTTGGCAAAGAATTTATAAGTTGAGACTTTTGTTAAGGAACCTATGCATCATCCCCCCTTAGGGATTCCCATAGTAACCTCATTCCTCATCCACCCCTTGTTAATAAAATAATCAAACATCTTCAAAATTAAGCTCTTACATATCAAATTTATAATATAAACATAGGAGGTATCACACATACCATTAGTTATAATGGGTTAATTGATCCTACCTTACATTTAAAAATGTCTAGTAATCTCTACAAATATTGGGTCAAGTTAAACAGTTTTGTTGCTATCAAGCTATTAATGAAAACACTATCTAGAGATGCTTTAGATTTTTATAATCAACTCAAATTCCATTTTATCACTAGATTTGAATATCTAGTTAATTCCCTGTATAAGAGTTTTAAACTAGTGACCTCCCTAAGAATACCTTGGCTCACCTTATCAATTGTAATTGTTTACCAAATTTGACTTTTAGTCAAGTTTGGGCACCTATAGGTAAAAAATTGACTTTATAGGTCTATAGGAGGTTTAATATATTGTCGTGGGGTGTATTACATGTTATTTAAGGTCACTTGATGTTGTAATAACCTTGTTCATTAGTTATTTTGGTTTTTATATCATTTTGTAGTCATTTTAGGGGTCAAAAAGGTGCATTTAATACTTTTTATGGGTTTATTGGGATATGTGAAGGTCCAAATGGGTGATGTCATGTGACATATGTCCTAATAAGTCTTAATCCACTATTGGTAACTAAAAGTTGTAGGATCATCAAAAGAAAAGTCATTTTTATAAAATAAAATGAAGAGTTTGGCACTTGTATAGCCTCTTATATATGACATGCTTATTTTTCTTTATATGTACCATTTATTTCTCAAAATTGTTCTTTCCCTTTCTTGCCTTCCTAGATATATAAAAGTGACTTGCAATTTTGTACTTGGTATGGCCAGCATAAGGAGTTTCAAGAAAAATAATCTTGGGGGAATATCTGACACTCATTAATATTCCATTTGATACTTTGTTTCAAAGGAATGGTGGTCTGGGCTTTATGAACCATTTCTAATAAGTTGACTATGTAAATCTACTAGTTGTTTCATGTACCCTATGGGTTTTGCTCTTGTTTAAGATATTATATACAATTTAGCTATTAATGTTGCTCCCAAATGATTTTGACTTCTCCCTAAAATGTTCCCCATGCTTTTTTTAATGTTTTTTGGTGTTTGGATGAGCCAATAACCTTAAATTTGTAGACTGGTCTCTTTTTAAGTGTAATCAGTAGTTTTCACCATTTTCAAGAACTTCATGCTTTGTAAATGGATTCAATGGATTATGTGAAGTTAATTTAAATGTTTCTAAAGTGATACTTATTCCCATTTCTCTTTTAAATGTCATTCTTTAAATCAATCTCCATGAAATTTGTAGCCAACACAATAACTCAAATAATTCTGCCATTAGCATGCTCATCTATAGGTGTTTGCATGAAGTTTCCACATTGAAATCAAGATATATTGCATTTTTTCAAGTATTAACAAGTTAGAGAAGATTTATATTAACATTTGAAAGATATAAAATAGTTATTATAGGTTCATATATAATGGATGTAGTTCATAACCTTGCCTACTACATGCACCTTAAAAAAGACCACCTACGGGTTATCTTGATAAAAGGTCAAAAGGCCATTTTAGAAGTGTTAAAGTGAGTATTTTAACCTTATTAAGGTCATATCAGGTTATAAAAATAATTAAATACCTTTATGGATTGATATTTTGATTGTAAAATTTTTAAATCACCTTCAAAGGTAGTGACTATAGATTCAGCGACACAGTCCCTAAAAAGTGAAAATAAAGGTCATAGGGGTTGTTATAGGCCTCTTACACCATGTTTTATAAGGGTATTAAGACATATAGGTGGGTTAATATGATATCCCATAAAATTATGAAGTCAAAAATATTGGTGGAAGGTGATGACTTGAGGACTTAAAGTTGCTTGTAAAAACACTAAATATAGGTAGTATTCTCTGCAAGTCTAAGGCAAAAGGAGACTTTATGTTCTCAAAGTTGAAAAATTAACAATGAAATAATATTGGATGAGTTAAATTTTTTTAATTAATTAATTTTAATCCAAAATACACTCAATGAGGGTGATACATGATATTTATCTTCCTATACCCACTCTCAGTCCGTACACCATCTTGATTAGCCACCTACAACCAATATAAACCTAAAACTTGAAAGAGTTCCTTTTTCCTTTCAAGGCATGGGTGTTTGATAATTTTTGATGTTTTTAAATTATTTAAATCTTAATAAAAGATTTTAATTGAAAATTTATGATCTTCAAAGATTATCTATACCTACAAGCAGGGGTAAAATCAGAGTTTCTCAGTCAAAAGGCAGGGAGCAATACTTAAGCCTCTTGATGAGGATATGGTATGGAGATGAAGAAAATAAACCAAAAAAAATTAAAAATGAATGTAATAGAGATAAATGATGTTATTTATATTCTTTTCATGTCCAAACATGCATCTGACCTACAAGGTTCATTGTGAAAAACAAGAAAAACATAGTCAATTATGACTATCTCAAACAATGAGCTTGAGAAAATAGTTAAGACCATAAAAAAATATGAATATTAATTGGTTTTTTAGGAACATGATTTATTTTTGTTAAAATAACCTTTATTATGTATTTTGTCATTATATTAAATACTTGACCATGTTTTTTCTCCTATAGGGGAAGAAGACACATTCAGGATTTGACACACAGTCTTGATTAGCAAAGTGTATAAACAAACATGTAAAGGATTAAGGTGATGTACTAGCTTGGAGAATTTTTTTTAAATATTTTATATCATCAAAACTCTCTCATACAATATTAGTAGGCCTACGTAGACCCTATAAGACCTTGTTTGTAACCTACAATTAGGTTATGATTGGTACAAATAGTCTTGTAAATCTAAGTGTGTGAGGAACATGTAGAAGTTTAGAGGGTTAAATAAAGGTTAAATAATACTCATTATAATAAAAATAATCTAATTTTACTCTCATAATTTGGAAAAAAATAGGGTTATGACTCCTTGGTACAAGATATAGTCTATATGAGAAGACCTTGCACACAGTCTTTGATTGGTAGTCTATTTTGGTTTTGGAGTGATTAAACTAATCAAATGATATAATAAAAGGATATAATTTTGTTTTTTATGTCATTAAAATCTATATAAACTCATCCAATACCTTTTTCCTATAAAAATAGGGGAAGTTCCCTTTGTTTTATCTCAGATAGAGGGCACTCCCTTTATGCATGAAGCCCATATAGTTTTGAGAAAGGGTGATAGAGATAATATTTAGGAGATGAGGGATATTTATAGAAGGTTTATAAATCTTAGATAAAACTATTTAAAAATTATAAACAAATTAGGAAATATTCAAACCAAATAGGTTGCTCCATGCCCTCAAACTTGTAGGTAGGCTTATTGTGTAAAATTTAAGCCTAAATCTAAATGAGTTGTCAACTTATTTTCTAACCTTATGTGAGAATTATATATTGTTAAATAATTTTTTTTTTGATAATTATGGATATGTTAAATCTTATATAATTAAAATGATCTTAGTTTAATAACCAAACTCTTAAGGTTACAACCAGGGCTATGAGGAATGGTGAAACCTAATGCTAGATGAGGAAGTCATCTTTATTTTTAGTCTTTGATATGACTCACATCCTATTATATAATGATTATGGGACAATAATAGATATGTTAAATATATTTATATGTATGGTAATCTATCAAAAAGTCATTTTGGGCTTAATTTGTAGTCAAACCCTCATGGGCATTACTAGAACTAGTGTTCAAATCAAGAGGTAGTCACTCTTCTATCACTATATATGGGTTACAGCATATGTAAACATGCTAATAGGATCACTAGAGAGGTATTAATAATTTTATTAGGTATAAAAAAACATTAGATCCATTTTTGACTCAAGGACAAACATAGGCCTATAGAAACAAGTAAAAGAGCTTGATAGGACATGTTTGGACACTCATATCTTTCATGGGGATATACATCGGAGCCAAAGGAGTTTTGGGAAGCTATTTAGATCCCTAAACATCAAAATAGTGAAACTTTTTAGCAAATTGGATGTCTAAATTTCATGAATAAATCTTAAGGGTCAAAACTATTCTAAAACCCTTGTAAGCCCTTGATAGTGACTTAGTGGAGGAAATGGAGTTGGATAGATACCAAAATGGCATATTTTTCCTATAAAAATGATTATATGTTGTTAAGGAATAGTCAAGATACTAACCATTCTTTTTTTTCTATATGGAATTATATGGATGGGCATATAAATAATGTTTTTCTCACTATTTTGTGTGTTTTATAGGTTATAAAAAGTTTAAAGAGATTAAAATCACATGTATGGAAATATTAATACTTAATATAACTCCAAATATCACTCTCATTCCTTGAAAAAATTCCTAAGTGTCCAAACTAGGTGTTTCAACTCAGCCAGTCAAAATTGGCCTATGACAAGCTAGTGAGAAGTGTGAAAAATCTAAGGGAAAATGATTTTAAAGTGTCCCTGATGATTATAATGAAATTTATGGCCTTTAAATATTTAATTAAATCCCTCTCATGTATTTTCATGGAAACCCAAATCCAAATTTGAGGCCAAGTGTGTAGGGTGCAGGAAAGATGAGTTTTTTGGATAATAGTTGATGAGGTTTCACTTTCAAAGGTTTATAAAGGACCAAACATGTAAAAAATACATGGATAGTATTTTTTTATATCCTCCCCTTCCATTCCAATCATTTTAATTTATACTAATCAATTATGGGATGTTAAAATAGGACTAAATCATGAAGGTAGATTCTTGAGCAAAAATGAGGGGTTTCTTGCCACTTTTCATGAAGTTCATGCCTTGAATTGAAAATTTTTCTTCCAAAACTTTCATGGTTCATCCTATATCATATTATAATTAAAAATTAACTACTTATATTATCTTTACAATTGTCCTTGTAACCTTTGGACTTCTCTCTTCTCTCTCTCACAAGTTCTATAAGAACTAGCCATTTTAGCATTATATTAGAGGCTCCAATTGAGTATGGTGAATCCCTACTCAAATTTATACACTTTTATCAATAATAAAACTAATTTTTACCTCCTATATGAATTTTATTAGTGTTTTCAATTTGATGATAAATCTTTCTTAGTGAAAACTATGGATTCATTAGCAAGTTGTTCCATTCTTTCACCTATTTTTAACCTCTTCTTTTAAGGCATGTGAAGTGTTCCAAGAGATTTTCATGGTTTAAGTGAGTTATTATATTCATTATTTAACTTATAGGCATATTTTAGATTCCTCTTATCTTTTCACATTCATCCATAACCTCATAATGTAGCATTGATGTGAGAAGATGAAGATTGGAGAAGTGTATTTTCAATTTATCCTTTGATTTCAAGTTTAATATGCATATGGTTAGATGTCATCATGTTATTTTTTGTATCACCTCCCTTAGATTAGTTTTATTTTATTTATCCTTCTCTCATTTCCCCATAATTTTATTATTACTTGCAATTCAAAGTGGTACATCAAGGGAGCTATCCCTATCTAGAGATTCACCTCATTCCCAAGGCTGATCACAAGCCTAGAAGTGATTCCATTGTTCCAATTAGATGAATAAATATTTAAATATACTAAAAGGGTGAAAATCCAAGTGACAATAGTTTTTGGCATGCCTAGTGGGACTCTTATTCTAGGAAATTGAGATATTTTTGGTGTTGTATCTCAATAATTAGCCTTTGGAGGCATCTATCAAAGCATTAATGGTGACTCCAAAGATACATCAATTGGTAAAGTAGCTTATGTATTCATTTTTAATATTTTTATTAACCATTCCTTTTGTAATTAATTTCTAATGAATTTTCATGGTTGGACTTGGTGTTGAGTATAACTTCACATAAGTTGGTGAGATTTTCTAAGCTTATGGAATTCCCTTTCAATATGAACAAGTTCTTAATTAGTCTTGGGGTGATCCTTACCTATCTTATTATGATCCATATCAACTCTCATATGTAAATTATCAACCTTTTCATGATTCTTATTAGTCATATAACTATCCTTCTTAATGTCTTTCTTCCCCTAGTCAACCTAGCCACTTATTAAGTCCATCCATTTCTAACTTCAAGAAGACACTCTTGGGATATGAAAAGTACATGTTGGAGCTTAATACCTTAAGGGTATGTGGTCAAGGGTTTCCTAATCATTCCATCCATCAAGTGAGAAATGCTTTAGAGTTAGTCAAGAGAGAGTGGGCACCTATTGAGAGAGCTAATTGGCAAAGGCTTACAAGTGAGATGCTAGATGTGAGTGGTTTGGTCTCTTCCTTATAGGATAGGATAAGTGCTCATGAAAGGAAACCTCACCAAACCTATCATCCTTCATATCCACTTCCCTAAGTTTCTTATCAATGATACATGACCCCTAATCATGAGCCAAATCAATCCTATCAAAGTCACCCTTTTCCCAATAAATTTGAGGAGAGAGTTGAAAAGATAAATACTGTGTTTGAAGCTAATATTGATAGGTAGATTGAGTTAGATAACATGCATATGTATTAGTCCATGTGGGAATGAGCTAGAGTCCAAGCCCTCATTTCCCTCTCACATTACATCCCAAACACCTCAAAAGGAGACTTCAAATCTTAACATTCTAATATGGAATAAGATAGTGGATTCATGGGGAAATAAAGAGGAGAAAAGTATTGACAAATAATGTGAATTTGAGAAGACTCTTGATCTTATAAAAAATCCTCTCATCCTTCCTCAAGAAAAGTTTTCTAACCCTAATATCCTAAGCTAGATCAAGATAGTAGAGTCATGGGGAAATAAGGAAGATATAAGCATTAACAAAGAGTGTGAAGTTGAGAATAGATTTTATCCTTTTCAAGTCCCTTCTATCCTTCCTCAAGAAGCTTATTATGTTACATGGTAGACCTCATGAACTCCATGTTATCATGATGATTCTTATGACCTTCAAAAAAAGCTTTTCTAAGAGAATATAGACAAGCAAATAGAGGAGTTAGAAGCAAAGGTGAAATTTCTAAGTCAAGGTGTGATATAAGGTTTAGACCCAAAAGAAGATACAATGCCTAAACATATCCTATCTTCCCTTCCTCAATAATTTCCAAAAGAGCCTCTTACCTTGCATTTTCAATCTGATTTGGAGCCTTATGTCCCACCTCCACCAACTAGATTTTTTTTCCTCATCCCATCACCCTTTGACTTCATGGACCTATGGTGTGGGAACCTAAAGAAGAGAAGTTGGTTGAATAAAATTTATAAATCTTACTTGAAGAGAATACAACTCCTTGGTAGCCTCATTGGGCTAAGTCATTGGATTTCAAGATACCTAGTCTTAGCATCACCATGAAGGAGGTTGAAGATCTTGCATCCCTTGACAAATAAGATCAGATTATGATAGTTGAGGTGAAATTTTAAAGATATCAAGAGGTCCTAAGTGTTGAATAAGAGGTGAGTTATTATGTTGAATCTCCTTAGTTGATGATGGAGAATTCCTTCCTTATGGGAAAGAGGAAATATTGAAAAAAGAGCATGTCTTGATAAGAGCAAGTGAAGATGAACAAGCTCAATTCATGGATTATCAAGAAGGCCTCATGAGTAATTATGAGGAAGATATTACCACATGGAATCCCCTTGGTGAACAAAAGGACAATTCATAAGCTCTTGCTTCTATATTTGAGAGGATGTGTATCCATGAGGATTGTGCCCAAGATTTGAAGAAATAGTTACATGAAGAAGACTCCATGTTTGATCATGAGGTTTTATATGAACATTTAAATATTGAAGAGGTAGTGGTTCTAAAGGATGAAGAAAAATATGATTAACAACTACAAATATTACTATTTCAAGAACTTGAGGAGCTTTTCCAATTTGAAGACCAAGGACATGTCAAGGTGAATAAATAATATTCCTTGGAGGAAAATGACCAATATTGGGTAGAATTTGTAGAGATACTTGATGAGAAAGAAGAACTTGTAGCTGAGAGGAAGCCCAGTCTTTTTGAGAGCATTATGTAAGACAATAAGGTATGCCTTGTTGAATCACCATTAAGTGTCATAATGGAGGATCCACATGAAAAAGTTGAGGCTAAGTGGATGCAAAAGGAGTTCATTTCCTTGGCCAATTTGTCTGGATATTCTTGGTTCTCATTTAATATCATCTAATGAAGTTAGAAAATGTTTTAAAAGAGTTGGAGGCATCAATGCTAGAGATCAAAAGGTTACATGTCTCACAAAATTCTTCATGTCATAAAGAAAGAAGATTTTAAAACTTCCCCTTTGATCTAGAAGGAATGTATGATTATGCTTCTAGTTGTATATAATAGGTTTTCTATGATTCCCCTAAGTGCTTTGAGAACATGTATGTGTGTGTTTTTTGACTTGTTTTGTGTGTGTCTTTTGCTTTGGGTGGTTGAGGTAGTCAATAGTTATCTTGTCTAGCTCAAATTCAATGGTAAAATGTCTTCTAATTTTCCTTAGACTTCAAATTACTCCTAATCCCAATGGACTGATAAGGCTACTCTTCTAGTTAGTATAACAGGCATACTACCCCTATGAGTCACCAAATTATTGACCAAAATTAACTTTTAGTCAAATTAGGGAATCTATAGGTAAAAAATTAACTTTATATGTCTATATGAGGTATAATATATTTTCATGGGCTGTATTAAATGTTATTTAATGTCACTTGATGTTTTACTATCCTTGGTCATTAGTTATTTTGGTTCTTATATCATTTTTTAGTCATTTTAGGGGTCAAAAAGGTGCATTTAATGATTTATATAGGTTTCTTAGGAAATTTTAAGGTCCAAATGGGTGATGTAACATTAAATATGTATTAATAAGTCTTAATAAATTGTTGAAAATTTAAATTTTTAGGTTCATCAAAAGAAAAGTCAATTTTCTTAAAGAAAAGGAAGAGTTTGGCACTTGTACGGCCTCTTTGGGAAGTGTGCCATATGAGAAAGGTTAGGTAGTGTATATTAAGATTCCTAATTCTAAATTCCATTCTTTATTTCTTTTTAAGCTCCATTTCTTTCTCAAAACCATTCTACCCCTTTCTTGCTTTCTTAGATAGGTAGAAGTGACTTGTAAGTTTGTACATGGTATGGCTAACACAAGGAGTTTTAGGAAAAATTATCTTGGGGGAATATTATAAACTTATTAATATTAAATTTTATACTTTGTTTCAAATTAATTATGTTATGACTTTTATGAACCATTTTTAACAAGTTAACTATGTAAATCTGCTAGTTGTTTCATGTACCCTATGGGTTTTGCTCTTGTTTGGGATATCTATACAATCTAGCTATTGATGTTTCTCTCATATTATGTTTAATTATCCCTAAAATGTTTAAAATTATTTTTTTCATGTTTTTTGGTGTTTGGATGAGCAGCTAATCTTAAATTTATAGACTGGTCTCTTTTGAGTGCAATGGGTACTTTTCACCATTGTTAGGAACTTTGTGCTTTGTTAATTGATTCAGGAGGTTGTGTTGGGTTCATTACATATTTAAAAAGTTATATTTATTCCCATTTATATTTTAAACCTCATTATTCAAATTAATCTCCATGGAAGTTTCAGCCAACATAGTAACTCACACAATTCTACCATTAGCATGCTCATCTGCAGGTGTTTATAAGAAGTTTCCACATTGAAATCAGGCTCTATTGACTTGTTTCAAGTATTAACAAGTTGGATAAGATATATATATTAACATTTAAATATATAAAATGTTTATTAGAGTTTTACATACAATGGATGTATTTCATAACCCTACCTACTACCTATACCTTAAAAAAGACCACCTACAAGTGATCTTGATAGAAGGTCAAAAGGCCATTTTGGAAGTGTTGAAGTGATTATTTTAACCTTATTAAGGTCATATTAGGTTATAAACATCATGAAATACATTTATGGATTGATAGGTTGATTTATAAATGTTAAAATCACCTTCAAAGGTAGTGACTATAGATTTAGGGACATAGTCCCTAAAAAGTGAAAACATGGGTCATAGGGGTTGTTGTAGGCCTATTACACCATGTTTTGAAAGGGTATTGAGACATATAGGTGGGTGAATATGATATATCCTAGCATATAAATGATTAATTCCAAATAATAATTCGAGAATATTGGTGGAAGGTGATGGCTTGAGGACTCAAAGTTACTTGCAAAAACACTAGATATAGGTAGTATTCTCTACAAGTTTGAGGCAAAAGGAAACTTTATGTTCTCAAAGTTTTAAAATTAACCATTCCATCATGTTAGAGGATTTAAAATTAGTTTAAGGGAGTAATTTTAATACAAAATACACTCAAGGAGGGTGATACATGATGTTTGGCATCATATACCCACTCTCAGTCCGTATACAGGCCTGATTAACCACCTACAACAAACATAAACCTCAAACTTGAAAGAGTGAATTTTTCCTTGTAAGTCATGAGTTTTTGAGAATTTTTAATGTTTTTTAATTATTTATATATTCATAAAATGTTTTAAGGGACAACTGATGACCTTCAAATCTTATCTACACCTATAAGCAGGGGCAAAATCAGAGTTTCTCAATCAAAAAGTAGGGAGCAATGCTTAAGCCTCTTAATGAGGATATGGTAGGGAGATGAAGAAAATGAACCTAAAAAAAATTAAAAATGAATATAGGAGAAATAAATTAGGTTATTTATAGTATTTTTAGGTCCAAATATGCATCTAACCTGTAGGGTTCATCATGAAAAACAAGAAAACATAGTCAGTTGTGACTATCTCAGATAGTGAGCTTGAGTAGATAGTTAAGACCATAGAAAAATATGATTACGAATTGGTTTTTCATGAACATGAATTATTGTGGTTAAAATAACATTTGGGAGATATTTTAGAATTATATTCAAGACTTGATTATGTTTTTTCTCCTCAAGAAAAGAAGACACATTTAGGGTTTGACACATAGTCTTGATTGGCAAAATGTATGAACAGACATGTAAAGGATTAAAGTGATCTACTATCTTGGATCACCTTGTTTAACTATTTTATGTCATAAAAAAACTCTCACGCACTATTATTAGGCCTACTTAGACCCCATAAGACCCTATTTGCAACTTGTAGTTAGGTTATGATTATTATATGTAGTCTTATAAATCTAAGTGTGTGAGGAACATGTAGAAGTTTGGAGGGTTAAATAAAGGTTAAATAATCATAATTATTATAATAATAATAATAATAACATAATTTTATTCTCATAATTTGGTAAAAAAATATATTTATGACTCCTTGGTATAAGACACAGCCTATATAAGAAGACCCTACACACAGTCTTTGACTGGTAGTCTATTTTGGTTTTAGAGTGATTAAACTACTCAAATGATCTAATAGAATGATAGATTTTTGTATGTGAGGTACTTAAAACCTATATAAAATCACAAAATACTTTGTTTTCCTAGATAAATAGGGGAATTACCCTTTGTTTTGTCTTAGATAGAGGGCACTCCCTTTATGCATGAAACCCTGACAGTTTTGAGAAAGGGTGACAAAGAGAATCTTCAAGAGATGAGGGATATTTATAGAAGGTGTAAAAATATGATATAAATATATGTAAACATGATAAAATAAGTAGGAAATAATTAAACCAAATAGGGTTCTCCATGCCATCAAACTTACAGACAGGCCTATATGGAAAACTTTAAGCCTAAATCTAAATGAGGTGTCAACTTATTTTTTAACTTTATGTGAGAATTATAGACTATTGAAACATGTTTTTAGGATCATAATGGATATTTTAAATCTTATATAATGAAATTTATCTCATTTTAATGACTAAACCCTTAAGGTTATAGCCAGGGCTATGAGGAATGGTAAAACATAATGCTAAATGAGGAAGTCGTCTTTATTTTTAGCCTTTAAAATGACTTATATCCTATTGGATCATGATTATGGGACCCTAATAGAGATGTTAAAGATATTTATATGTAGGGGAATAAATTAAAAAGTCATTTTGGGCTTAAGTTTTAGTCAAACCTACATGGTCATGACTATACCTAGTGTTCAAATCAAGAGGCAGTGACTCTTCTAGCATTAGATATGGGTTCTAACCTATGGGAACATGTTCATAAGCTCACTACATAGGTGTTAAGGATTTTATTAGGAAAATCAAACATTATAAGATCCATTTTTGACTCAAATACAAACTTAGGCCTATGGAAACAAGGAAAAGATCTCAATAGGACATTTTTGGACACTCATATCTTTCATTAGGCTCTACATGGGAGCCAAAGGAGTTTGAGTAAGTTAGTGAGGTCTCTGAACATCAAAATGTTGAAATTGGTTGGCAACTTAGAGGTCCAAATTTCATGAACAAAGTGTTTTCTTGTTTTAGTAAATTATGTTTTTAATTCCTAAATAATAAATGGGCCTGAGTAATGTAAATTAATGAATAATGTGCTTTAATTAACCTACTAATTTGTGTAAATAGATAGTATTTTTACCTTTTCTAAATATAGTAGGAAGTGAGAGAAAATATAACTTAGCTTATTCTGGTTGATCTAGGCTGAGATAGGGCTTGATATTAGAGGAGCAGGACTAAAAAATAGGCTAGAATAGGTTCTTGAACTTTGTTTCTAGGTTGGATAGGAGTGCCAAAATTGGATACCCTACTATTTTTCACTATAGTCTTATTTTGGCTCTATTGTTCTAAGGCTAAAATATTTCTAGGTTTTATTCAATAGGCTTGCGTTACCCTATCTATGAATTTTTGAGGCCTAGAAGTTTATATAACTCATTGTGTGTTTGATTTAGTCTTTAAAACCCTTAAGATATATTTGTGTTTAAACTTTAATTTAAACTTGGGAAAGAGAGAGAAGGGGTTAGTGTGCAAAGGATACACTAGATACCCTTCACACCCCATGTGTGGGCATGCTACCTATATACCAATACTTTGAAGAGGGATCAAGCTAATGTAGTTCTCCCATTAAAGTACTTGGTGAAATTATGTATGATGTATGCAACTAGATGAAAAACTAAATATATTTTGGATGACAAAGGACTAGTATGAGTGCTTGAATAGGCTTGAAATGATTTTGGAAGGCTGTATGCAGAGAATAGGAAAGAGTGCTTGAGTGTACTTGCTTGTATACTTGTTTCTTTCTTGTAAATGAGTGTAAACCCTTATAAATGGAATTTGAATGGATTTTTATAAGGTAATTAATGATCATGGATTAAATGAAATTATATTAGGCTGATAGGGAAAAAGATAAAGATCTAAAAGAATCTTACTATTAGGAGCAATTTTAAACTTGGACAACATTGCCAAAATTAGGACACCCTAGGTTTTAGTACTCCTATCCAAGTTGAGTATTGTTATCCTAAGGGAATGAGACCTAGCAGATAGATCTAGGCCTAAAAGGGTTACATGGGTCTAAAATAACTAAGTGCAGAAGGCTATGGATGACTGGGAATTAGTGAAAGAATAGCCTAGAAGGGTTGTGTGAGAAAGAAGGAGGACCTATGGGTTGGGTGTCATTATCCATGCCTAAGTCATCCAATTTTGCATTTTATATGACTAAATTTTCCCCCCAGATTTATTCTAGTGATGTAGCAAAAAGAAATACTAGGATAAAGGAAAGTAAAAAGCATACCTGAACTTACCTATAAGGGAGAAGCTCATGAAGCTATGTGATGTTGTATGTGTATAGAGAGATCACATTGTGAAGTGTGAATCCATAAATGAAAACATAAAGTATATCAGTTCTTACTAGATATGATATATCTAAAAGAAGAACATATAAAAGTTGAGTCAGAGGAAGAGAAAGGAATGAATACACATCATTGGTTATACAAACCAATACAAAACCTATTTTGACGCTAGAGTGTTCTAGATTGTGTTGTGTATGTGTTTAATCAAGAGTAATATTGTGAATAGAGCTGAGTGATCAATTCCCTAAAAGGTGGATCAATAATTCAAAGGCTTGCTCTTTGGCTCCATCATCACCAACTAAGGGAAGTTAATGAATCATGTGTGTCTTAATCGATGTCTGGACTATGTGTCCAATCCCTATGAATAGGTGGCTCAAGAATATAAAGGCTGGACATTTAGCTCCATCATTTCATACTAAATGAATTTAGATGATCATGCATGTGTTAATTAGTGTTTGGACTATATGTTGAATCCATCTGAATAGGTGGTTCAAGAATATAAAGGATAGCCCTTTGGTTCTATCATTTCCCCTATGAAGTATACCAATATATAATGGATTTCATATGAAATGGATCATGTATCCCATGAATGTGATATAAATCTAACAATGTGGTATGGATAGCCTAAATGTATGTTGAAAACTAGGCCACTCTTAGCCATTTCAAAAGATGGAGGTTAGACTTATATGAAAGCCACTCTAAAATTGATGTACTAGGATTATTAAAAGCTAAATTAGGAACTAAAGTACTCAAAAAATTAAAATTATATGAAATTTCAACTAAAAAATGATGCAAACCACTTACATAATGAGTAAGACATGCAACTATTGAGAATGCCTAGAATAAACTGAACATGAAAACAAAAGAAGATCAATGTGTTATGAACATTTTGCCCAATCATTGTTATCTATAACATGGATTATTATTTGGAAGTTATGCCAATTTATTAATCTAAAATAAAAGTGATATCCATCATTCCATGCATGATAGCCCCCTATATTTGAGAAAACTATATTCAAACTACTGAATCTGACTGATCTTATAATGAATAAATTATCCCTATACTAAATTTTTTTCCTATTTTTATAATACTTAAGTGTTTTTCTACCTATATAGGAGCACCAAAATGTGGACACCCCTATTTTTGGTGCTACTATCCATTTCTACCACTATTTTTTGGTGTGAAAATTGGTTATTGATCTAGAATTGTCACTAATTTTTAATTCTATTTTGACCAGTTTAACCTTTGGATTATATAATGAGTGGTATGAATGTTATTGTTTTGACTGTTAAGAGCTTTGGTCTTTGTGAAAAAAACTTATTTAGTGCCCCCTCTTCTGAGGGTAGGAATGATGAACCTGTAATGACTACCTTCAAAATAAAAGAGTCCTACAAGTGTGTTAAGTTATATAGATACATGATATAGCATTTGATATTTGATAATGTGTTTCAAGATATAATAATGTTTGTACTAATAGATTTTTATATCAACAATGGTATTCCTAGATAGATATAACAACATGAAATCATGTGTAAAGTAATGAACTAGAAATGTTATATGTTTGTTGTTAGTTGTTAGTTGTTAGTTGTTAGTTGTTAGTTGTTAGTCATTAGTTGGAGGGATGGAGCATGATTCCCATTATGGAATCCAAGAAGGAAAGATAAATTCATGATATGGATCATGGCATTACACACATTGAAAATAAAATAAGCAAGCAAGCAATAAGCAAGAAGTAAGAAGCATAAAGGATGGCCATGGGGCCATGTAAATAAGGGACATGGGTACATGTCACTCAAATTGGAAAACAAACATGGAATGCATGTTCAAATTCCATATATACATACAAATGAAACAATTAAATTTGGCACAAGGGCCATAGGCACATAGAAGAGTACAAGCAAAGTACATTGGAAAATTTCCTAAGGCACACACATGAATAAAAGCAAAAGACATTAGCAAATGTCTTAAGGCATAATTAGGAATTAAATAGGAATTGGAAAATGTAATCACACCAGCTACACTAAGTAGAGAAATCATGTAATAACTAGAAATATTCAATCACATCTAACTAATCAAATCAAATGTGAAAGTATGAAAAACATGTGTAGTCCTAATATAGGTATATTCTAAGAGATACACAAGTGCTAGATACTAGTGAAATGTCAATATAGTAATCTATTTAAGCTATAAATTAATGTGCATCAACATGATAACTTAGAATGTGTAGTGTGGGAATGACATAACCTAGATGGTGTATTCATGTATAAGATGGCCCCAATGGGCATGCATATCAATGTGTGTCTCAAAAATATAGAAGTAGGAGTGCCCCCTTACTGGGTAGAATGAAGCAATCAAAGAGTTGGATGTCACTATACACACTCAAATAAGATCAAGTGAAGTATGGTAATGTATAAAATCAACATACAATAGCATGAAATAGCAATTGTAAGTCCTAATATGATATTAGTAATGTAAAGCATGGATGATGCATACAATCAAAATGTTTTTGGTATTTTGGATATGTTTTGAATGTTTTTATGTTTTGAATGTTTTTATATTTTGATATAAGCTATGTACATGAAAAATTGGGAATTAACAATAATGATTGATGAGTCTCAGATGAGATTCACTATAATGGTGTTCTGTATCAAAAAACTAGATCATGCATGATCATGAAGCACAATTGTATGTCTGAGATTGAGAAGCTAAAATCTATGTACATTATAACTGATCTAAAATATCTAAATTGGAAAATGAATGTGGGGTCCCCCTATAACTCTAAGAAGTGGATGAAACTATAGGGATCTTAGGGACCCATCTAGAAGTAGAAGGGGATCTTTGAACATGTGTTCTCTATGTAGCAGCTATATGAAACCTCAATGTAACTATATGAGACCTCAATGTAACTACTCTAGGTGTGAATACTATCACTAGAAGTTGTCTAGAATCTTAAACCTATGGGGGTGTATGAAACCTCCATCCTGGTGATGGATGTCATAACTATGTCTAAATCTATATTGAAATTGGAAGAGAAACTATAACTGGTAGAAGAACTGTAGCTAGTGATTGTAAGCTAGTAAATGGCTCTAAAGTGGGGAGTGGTGACTCATAAGGAAATCTATTAACTATGATAACATGATTATCATGAATGAAATTCATGCATCTATAAACTGTAGAAGGTAATGCCCTAATTTTTTGAATCCATGGTTAACCAAGTAGTATGTCAAAAACTCCTACACTAGGAACTATAGTGAATGGGGTGGCTATATATGTAGGACCAACCTATAGTGTAAGTGCTATCTCACTAAATTAACTCTAAATATGCCCATTAAAACCATTGATAACTATGTTTTTTGGAGTGATATCATGCTTTGAATAACCTAAATGTTTAATTAGTGTGAAGGTGCACATGTTAAGACTACAACCATTATCAATGAGTACACTATGAATAGGTTGATTATGAATATGTGCTCTAATGAAAAGTACATTATATCTTATATTATCCTCCACAATCTCTTGATCTAAAAAATATATTAAAGGCTTGGTCAATAATCTGGACTCATACACACCTATCATACCTCTCAAAGGATGTGCCTCAATTAGAGATGCTTGGTATGTAGTTGGTGGATGATGTGTACGGTATGTATGAGGAACACCTGATGTGTCCTCTTTCTCTTATTTTGAATGTTATGTAAATGGATCTAAAAATTTTTTCAAAGCTTTATTTTGTGTTGGTTTTATCTTTGGAGGATCAATTTAAGTGCCTAGATCAAGTAGATTATCATATATCAAGTTTTGTATCTTATTTCACAAATTGATGCATCTATTTATGGTGTGGATTAGTGCTCTACAAAAATCACAAAATGCATGTTGATCATATCCACATGGAAGAGACTTTGTTCGATCTACTTCTTAGATAAGAGGGAGAGTTATGATGTTATATTCCAATAACTATTGTAAAACCCTAGATGGAAAAATTGGTAGATTGGTAAATGCATGATGAGGAAGTATGGATAAAACCACACACTGAGGGGGATCTAAAGCTGCATTGACTATTGGTTGATTTTGATTCTTGTTATCACTGATTTTAACCTTATATGGGACTTTTCTATTAATATTGTTGGTTGTGTTTGATATACTTGAATACTTAAGTTTGCCCATTGAAATTTGCTTGATTTCTCTTCCCTTGAGTGTATGACATAAGTCAATGAATGAAGAGAAACATTTGAACATAATATATTCATGTAATTTTAGTAGAAAGATATGTTTGGATATGTCTTGTTGCTCTTGATCAACCATGGGGCTAGTTAGTTTAGCTATAATAGTCTTGTATCTAAGAACATAATTCATGAGGGGCTCATTTGACCTTTATTTTTATTGTGTAATCTATGCATATGAAACCTTGCCACCAATGTTGATGTTGAAATATGATAGGAAAATGTCTACTAAAATATTGAAGGTTATGACCAACTGATTTGCTAGACTATAAAACCATTGTAAATCATAATCCTTTAAGCTCCATGGAAATAGTTTGGTAAGTAGCCAGTCATTGGGTACATAATCCAAACATGTTGCATGAAAATATCTCAAATGTGTCTCTAGATCACCCTTAACATCATCTAGAGTGAGCTTGGGTTGAAAAAAACCTTGTGGAAAGGGTGTAGATACAATGTGATGTGCCAATGTTGTATGCAATAAATCAAAAGAATCCAATTTTTGTGTAGGTCTAGTAGTACCTTTCTCAAGATGTTGCACCTTGGATTGAAGAGATTGGATCTCTTACACAAGGGCTACTACATTAGGAAATAGGGATATACTAGCTATAACTAGTGGTATAGAAGAAGGTTGGGTCATTATAGGGGTGGTTTAGACATAGTTTCCCCTATAGTGTCATTTACAATTGGTTACTCTGAATAACTAGAAGACTCAACTTGATTAGCCTTTTTGTTCCATGATAGATTAAAAAATCAGTGTATGATCTTGAGGTTGTTCCTTAATTCTTTCTCTAAAATTTTATAAAACCAAATCATTGTTGAGGACTACTTAATTATAAACAATAGGTGGTGGTGGATTTGTAGTCCTATGTGGTGGATCAAGAGCATTGGTGTGTACATCATCATTGGTATTTTCATACTACTCATGATCAGAATTATCTCATAAAATTTTGTTTCATATGGATGTGTAGAAACTATAATAAGAATCTGATTTGGTTGTTTATCCATGGTATATGGTCATGTTGAAGGAGTCTAAGTCAATTTAGGAGGATTGCCACTAAGTCATGCACTTCATCTTGAGTGAAGAAATGCAAGGAATTTAGGTGGCATAAGGAAAACAACTTGGATAATAGTAGAAAATATTAAGCTGATATAATCTAAATAAGGTACTAAAATATGCATTGAAAGGATATAGAGCTTCAAAACATGCAAGGTGATATCGCAAGAATCAAAGAGGTGCTAGTATATTCAAATAATGATTTTTTAGAAATACTTATGTAAAATACTATGAATTTCTAATGTGGAAATTGATTTTTTGAGTTTGATATGCAACTAAAATTTCAAAAAATGATGTGAAAAGTAAAAGAAAGTAATTGGGAGTTTAGTTGATGTAACTAGGGTTTTGAATGATTTTTTTCAAAATTAATGTAATAATTTGAAAAATTTAGATAAATTTGTATAATTTTTCTTTAAAAATCTAAAAACAATTAAAAAAAAATTTAAAATTAGCAATATATTTTTCCTAGTGTTTAAAAAGTGTTTGTATCCAAAAAAGACCTAGTATGTGCCAACTAGGGTTTAAACAAAATATATGATATTTTTGCAATGAATTGTTAGATTTATAACTTTTAAATTTAATAAAAATCATGAAATTATGGGAAAAATTATAAATAATTATCCCTAAGGTTTCTAGGGTTTTTGTGCAAAATTTTGAAATAAGTCGGGTTCACTAAATGTTTTATTGTTTTAGGAAATTATGTATTTAATTATTAAATAATAAATGGGTCTAAAAAATGTAAATAAATGAATAATATTATTTAATTAACATACTAATTTGTGTAAATATATGGTATTTTTAACTTTTCTAAATAAAGTAGGAAGTGAGAGAAAACAAAACTTTGCTTATTATGGTTGATCCAAGCTGAGATAGGGCCTGATACTAGAGGAGTGGAACTAAAAATAGGATGGAATAGGTTATTGAACTTCATTTCTAAGTTATAAATGATCATAAAAAGTTTACACCCTAATATCTAGTATTTTATTCATATTATGATGCTATTGTCTTGAGGCTGAAAGCTTTCTAGGTTATATTTGGTAGGCCTATTTTACCTTGTCTATGAATTTTTGAGACCTAGAAGCCTGTGAATCTCATTATGTTTATGATTTAGTCTTCAAAACCCTTAGGATCTATTTTTTATTGAAATTTAATTAAAACTTGAGAAAGAAAGAGAATGTGTTAATGTGTAAAGGATACGTTGGATGCACTCCACATCTCGTGTGTGGGCACACTGCCTACATACTAATACTTTAAAGAGGGATCAACTAATGTGGTTCTCCCATTAAAGTGCTTGGTACAATTATGTGTGATATATGGAAATAGATTCAAAACTAGATATATTTTGGATGTTTAAGGATTGGTATGAGTGCTTAAATAGGCTTGAAATGCTCTTGGAAGGTTGTATGCAAAGATTAAGGAAGAGTGCTTGAGTGTACTTATTTCTATTCTTGATTCTTTAATATAAATGATTTACAACCCTTTTAAATGGACTTTAATTGCCTTTTATAAGGTAATTAATGATCATGGTTTAAATGAACTTATATTAGGCTGATAGGGAAAAAGATAAGGATTAGAAAGAATATAACTATTAGGAGCAATTTTGAACTTGAACAACACCAAAATTAGGACACCCTAGGTTTCAGCACTCCTATCCAAGTTGGGCACTATTGTCATAAGGCGATGATACTTGGGGGGATAGACCTAGGCTTGAAAGGGCTACTTGGGTCTAAATGAGATAAGTCTAGAAGGCTACATATGACTGGTAATTAGTGAAAGAATAACCTAGAAGGGTTGTGTGAGAGAGTAATTATGGGTTGGGTGTCATTAGCCATGTCTAATTCATCCAATTTTGTATTTTATATGACTACACAAAGCTTAAGGGTCAAAACTACTCTAAAACCCTTATAAACCCTTGATAGTGACCTGATGGAGGAAATAGAGTTGGATAGCTACCCAAATGTCATAGTTTTCCTAGAACAAGGATTTGATGTTGTTAAGGACTTAGTCAGGCTACTACCCATGATTTTTTATGGACTTGTATGGATGGGGGCAAAAACATGGTTTTTCTTTATATTTTATGTGTTTTATAGGTTGTAGGAGGTTTTAAGAGATTAAAATCACATGGATGGAAATATTAAGACTTAATATAACTCCCCATATCACTCTCATGCCTTGAAAAAACTCCTAATTGTCTAAACTAGGTGTTTAAACTTAGCTAGTCAAAAATGGCCTATTGGACAAGCTAGTGAGAAGTATAAAAAATCTAAGGAAAAGTGATTTTAAAGTGTCCATGATACTTAGAAATACATGAATGGACTTTAAAATTTTCATTCACTCCATCCCATGGATTTTCATGGAAAATTGAAGCCAAATTTGACGCCAAGTGTGAAGCGTGCATGAAAGATGAGGTGTTTAGACAATAGATAATGAGGTTTCAATTTTAGAGGTTTTTAAAGGACAAAACATGAAACCAATTCATGTAAATGAATGTATAATATCCTCCCCTTACATTCCAATCATTTTACCTTCTCCTAATTATTTATGGGATGTTCAAACAAGTCTAAATCATGAAGGCAATTTTCTGAGCAAGAATGAGGAGTTTCTTGCCACTTTTCATGAAGTTCATGCCTTGAATTGACACTTGTGATTAAAAAACTTGCATTTTTCATCACATATCCTACTATAATACATAATTAACTACTTTTATTATCTTTACAAGTGTCCTTGTGACCCTTGGACTTCTCTCTTCTTCTCTCTCTCTCACAATTTCTATAAGAACTAGCCATTTTGGCATTGTATTAGAGGCTCCACCTAAGTATGGTGAATCCATTATAAAATTTATACCTTTTTATCAATAATAAAACTAATTTTTACCTCTTATATGACTATTCTTAGTATGTTTAATTGGATGATGAATCTTTCTTAGTGAAAACTGTGGGTTCTTTAGCATGTTGTTCTATTATTTCACCTATTTGTAGCCTCTTCTTATAAGGCATGTGATGTGTTCCAAGAGATGTTCATGGTTTAATTTATTTATTTTATTCATTATTTCCCTCATATTCCTCTTTTTTATCCCTCCTATCTTTGCATTTTCATCCATAACCTCACAATGTAGCATTGATGTGAGAAGATGAAGATTGGAGAAGTATATTTTTAACTTATCCTTTGATTTCAAGTGTAATATGAATATGGTTAGATTTCATCATGCTATTTTTTGTATCTACACCCTTAGATTAGTTTTATTTTAATTATCCTTCTCTCTTTTCCCTAAAATTTAGTAGTAGTTTCAATCTAAAGAGGTACATCAAGGGAACTAGCCTTATCTAGAGATTCACCTCATTCCCTAGGCTACCCATAATCATAGATGAAATTCCATTGTGCCACTTAGATGATGAGATATTTTCATCTCCTTAAATGGTGAAAATGCAAGTGATAATAGTAATCAACTTAAAATCTAAAGAACACAAGCTTTCATCAAATGGTGGAAGACCTTATCTAATAAGTGTGAGAATAACATGGTAGATGATTATCTCTTTCATATATTAACCAATGCTATTTATCCCAAATTATATTATTGGGTTAGGACTCTCTGTCTCAAAGAACCTTGAAATAATCCCTTGACCAGGCCAAGCACTAATATTTTCACATGCTCTAGTTCGAACCATCCCAACCTCCCATATGCACTCGCAAGTTCTTTAAAAATAAAAAAGTCATGCTACCAATGATGATGTCATTTATTCTTATCATACCATTCATAAAATTCAATCCATTGCTCCTAATAATTTTATAGAAGTTCCCCCTTTAAACCACACCTTTAATCCTCAATGTCATCAAATAAATAACATTAATGTTCATAAACCATTATCCTTATATGAGTTACAAAAGAATCTACCAAGGCCTTTATGATGAGATATTGACCCTACTTGTCTGATGATATCATGATATGATCCAAACAAAAAAATTGGTTTCATGCAAGTTAAGTCCACTCTCATGAGAATTGTAGTCAATTACATAATTTATCTATGGATTTTCTTCTTGGACCAAAATTTGATCATGATTCACTCATTCTTAAGTGCTAACAAGCCTATGATATTTTAAATCTCATTAAACACACAAAAAAAAAATCAATCTTTGAACTAGGCCAATGCTGATATTTCCATCTATAGAGACCCTCTTCCTAATCATCAAGACAAAACTGACAAGATTATTCCTTACACCAACAATTCCAAAATTCTTATAGACCAAAATTCCAAAGATAATTTGGTAAATATGACTAATATGTGAAGGGTAGTTTCTTTCATTGATTTTAATCCTATGCACATACACCAAACATCCCAAACATTCTGTGTTATCCAAGATTCTTCTCCATCTCATCTAATAGAGTTGGGGTAAGATGAACTTATATATTTCAAAGAAATAATTCTAATATCTCATTTAGATAATACTTCTCATACTATTTCTACAACTACCCTAACATCTACACCTATTGCCAACTTTATTCAACCTTCTTATAACATTTCTTCAAATCAATCACAAGAATTACCTAAATTAACTATCTCAACATCTAAAGACAATCAATAAATTTTCCCCCAAACTAAAATGACCATGTCTTATAAAAAAAAATTGAATTCACTTCTACTCCTCCTTCCTAGGAGCTTATCGAACATTACACACCTTTATCTAGTAGTCCCCCCATGGGTTATGATGAATGGGACCCTGTCATAAAAAATTACCAATCTCTTATCTCAAATACTCTTTATTTAACTCATGCAAACTTCTCCACATCATCACAACCACATGATTCAAATATTATTCAAAATGATCATCCCTTATCCTCCCCTAGCAGGATGTGAATCCACCTTATCTAGGTTGAAATATAGTATCTTACAATAATGTGAAGAGATGTCTATAAATTTTGATGAAACAATGGACAGTTCTCTTTCCCTCAAATTTATTATTGCTATCATGATCTCAAATGATATTTTACTTCATGCAAATGATCCTTCACTATTTATAAGGGTTCAAATTGATGATATCCATGTTAAGCATGCTTTTATTAATTAGGGTTTAGGTACTTGTGTTGCCTCCCTAAACTTTATTACAACTCTTAGATATTTTGAGTGTAATCTTAATTCCACATGTAATACATGCCAAGGTTATGATAGAAGGAAAATTACTCATTAGGTTGTGTGAGAATTCTTATTACCATCCCTCCTATCATTTTCTGAGTGAAGATTATGATATTTAACTTTCCCCTTTCCTATAACATCTTGTTTGTCAGGCCTTGGACTCATTGCATGAGGTCTATCACCTTTTCTTCTTGCCAACATGTCATGTTTTCCCACAATGGTGATATATATATATATATATCATTCAAGGAGATTCAAGGAGACTCAACTTTGGAATTTTGAACAATTCCAAGAATATGGTGTATTCAAAATTCTAACCTTTAAACCCTTTTTGAGTGTTCCATTTAGGGAATCTCAACGTTTCAATTTTTCTATCAACTCTACTCGATGTTATCATGGTCACCAAAAACTCATAAAAAATAGACCACCTAACCTCTTAGATTCCAATAATGATGAGATCTATGAAATCAACCTCAAGATCAAAACTTAAGATTTATCCCTTCATATCATTGCCTAAATTCCACCATTATTGAAGCTACATTCTCATCAACCACTTATCGGCGATATACCCATGGTATTAACCAAAACTTGGCATTATATTCATCATGCCACTTTTGATGAAAATATCATACCTACTTCCACCATCAACCTTCATACACCCAATAATGATGATGGTTATACTCTAGATGATCCATTTTTAGGAGGCCTTGTCTAGGCTAGAGATGTTGATATTATTTGGAATCATTCTTCTTTATTTTATTCTTTCCATTCATCTTATCATATTCCTTCTTATATATTTCCTAGTTTTAGTATTATTCCTCTTGTTCATATGATAGAGATGGAGCATTCACATGGTAAAAATCCATTTTAAAAAAATCCTATTAGAAGAATGATCATGGATCATGCTATGACTAGTCCTTATCATTTCTCTAGATACTAGGATTTCTATATCCCACTTCCCCTAGAGATGCTTGATTTCATCCTTAAGCCCTATGTGTATCTTGCTTCTCCCTTAGCTAAGTCAGTCTAGTTCTTACTCCTTCTCTACCTTTAGATGAGCCTCATCTTATTTATAATTATAATTCTCCTTTAGATGAGCCTAATCTAGTCTTTCCACCAGCCCCACCTCCCCTTGGTGATGTCTTACATCCTTTAACACAGCTTGACACCCTACCCACACCATGGGATGATCAACCTTAATTTGATGTTCATAAATTTTTTAGTCACTGGATTAGATACTTCTAGTTATACCATCCTTCCCCAATGTCTACTTCTACTCTTTCCATTAGTAAACCATAAAATTCTACTAACAAGCATATTTATTGCTTTCATGTCACATATAATCATTCTTCTACCCATTATTGAAAGCTTTGATAATATATTGATGCATTGTGTCTTACCCTTCTTTATCCTAAAGATAATTCTATACCTCCTCTCAAGTTATTAACTAAGTATATTATAAAATATTGAGAGGTATATTGTCATTGGCACTAGTATAGTACCCATCACATCAATCATTACCACATCATCTAGAAACATCTTTAGGATCACCTTATGACAATTAATACACCCACTATTCATCCTCCCACAAGTCATCAACATAATAATGCTCATCATTATTCACATGTAGTTCCTCCACCTATGAATCCTTATTGACATGTGGTTCCTCCACCTATGACTCCTTACCCATATGTGGTTCCTCCATCTGTCATACCTTCCCCACCTATGGCTACTTTCCCACCTATGGTTCCTTCCCCATCTGTGTTTCCTTCTCCATTAGTGGCTCTTTATTATCCTATAGATACCACTCTTATTCTTATTCTTGAGTATGTTATACATTATATCCCTCATGAACATGATTATTTAGTTATACTTACATTTTATATAAAAGATATTTGATGATAGGTCTTTTCAAAACTTTCCCGTAAGATCGATGAGACTCCTACTATAGTTAGGATCCAACTTCACATAGATATATCATTTGTTATGGATAATAATTTTATATAGATTTATTAGTATTTGTGAACACATCATGGTTTTATTTCACTCTTCATTATGGTTTTGGATTGGACTTGTGATACACTTTATATATATGTGTGTGTGTGTGTGTATACATATATATATATATATATATATATATATATATATATATATATATATATATATATATATATATATATATATATATATGTATATGTGTATACATATATATATATACATATATATATATATATGTATACACATATACATATATATATACATATATATATACATATATATACATATATACATATATACATATATATATACATATATATATACATATATATATATATATACATATATACATATATATATATACATATATACATATATATATATACATATATACATATATATATATATATATATATATATATATATATATATATATATATATATATATATATATATATATATATATTATATCATTTGACTATGTGTCAAATTTTACTTTGCCTATCTATCTTACATGGATATTTATATTTTATATTATGTATTATATATTATTTCATTTATTTCATCTTCTATTCTATATTATTTTCATGATTTATATGATTACATGCTTATATTTATGATTTCATTTATTCTCATGGATGTCTTTGGCCTTTCTCATGTTTTTTACTACCTTATCTTAATAACACAATTATTATTGTGACTTGGTTATACCAACCTTGTTACCCTTAGTAATCCTTCTTTACCATGTAATCAATTATCAAATAAGTCATCTCATTATAATCATATTCTTACTAATCCACTTTGGATCTCCATATATTCTTTCATTTTTCCTTTAACAAACTGTGCATACACATGGTACAAACTTGAGATAACATATTGGTTCATAGGAAAGCCTAAATTTTTATTTAGTCATGTCTTTGGATACTTAGCTTCCTTTATCCAAAGCCTAAAGCTCATTCATGTGTATCAATTTTATCCCTCATGTTGGTTATTCCAAATTTGTATGGAGAAGGAATATTAAAAGCCATAAAATTTAAAAGTCAAATCATTCAAACAAAAGGTAGTGACACAAAAGGAAACATTCAAATCACACTCAAAGACATGACTCATATCACATCTATTTTTATAATCAAACATAAAAATCCATCTATGGCCTCATGATATATTTGAGGTCCATTGGGGTGTAGTGGGCTAGTATATTAGGAAAGGAGAATAAAAAAAGCTTTTATTAATACCTACTTTCTCACACAAGCACCCAATCTTCATAGTAGATCAATGAATTTGTAAGAGGTCCTGAGGAATTAGGAACATGTTATGAGAAGGTAGGTATATTTTAATTTTCTTGTTCATATAACCAACATGATTAAATATTAATATCTCACTTATTTTCATATAGATCTTTACGCTTATTGTGAACAAGTATCCTTTGTATTTTGATGGTCATTAGCCACTTAGTGTCTTTCTTGGGTACTTAATGTGCCCCATGTTTCCTAAGATCTTATCATAAATATATTATGTTATAATTTTTAAATTAACTCTTTGATTTACAAAATTTTAATATTTACCCTTAAGAAATATTATTTTATTAATTGATCACTCCCTTAGAAGTTCCATTTGTGAGTTGCAGTGCAAGACTATGGCTAGGACTAGGCCTTCCTCACAAATTACCAAATTACAAACATCCTTTTCAAATCATTTTTCATAGTTGTTTCCACCTCATTGTTTTTCCCTTTAATATTTTCAGTGTAAGACCATGGATAAGACCAGACCTTCTTCACAAAATATTCCAATACCCAAGTCACAATGAAATTACATGTGTTAAATTTGAGATAGATAGTGATTGATTATGAGTTACATGTCATTGACATGCTTCCAATCTTGATATAGTATGTTTTATGCTTACTTCATCAGTCTTTCACTCATTTATATTTTTATTTTATGATTGCATGTATAATTACAACCATTTTATTATAATTTTCATATAACCATCTTGAATTAGTGTGCTCAATTTAATTTCATTTTCCAATTTTGTCTTATCTTTTATACATCCCAACATGATTTAGTATGATTGATTGATTTAATTATTTTATTTTTATACCATTTGGTTTTCATTGTGCCTTCCAATTTATTACACTATTTTAATACTTCCCAATGTGATATAGTCTGATTTTATCTTACTTTAACTTGGTGTAAATCTTATCATGGTTTAAAAACATTTGTTTCCCTTTTTACCATCTTTGGTTGATTGTATTTAGTCATTTTTTGTTATTATACATTTCCCATCATGATATAGTGTGTACTACATTCTTTTTTATTACTTATAATTTTACAAGTCATTTTTGCCTCTTTATTTTGAACCATGCATGTGTATCACATAATGCTAGAAAATAAAACACTCAACATACATTTCCCATAGAATATACAGTAAAATCTAAATACATGTGCTAGAAATAAATGTATCCATCCATCAACATCCACAACCAAGTACAAATCATGTGATCAAATCCAAATTTCAACATATATATATATATATATATATATATATATATATATATATTTGTGTGTGTGTGTGTGTTTGTGTGTGTATGTATATATATATCATGTGTTTTATACAAAAAATATATACATAGCTCCATCTCTAAGGATGGACTCCATCCTACCTATCTTATGACCTAACCATGTTGCCCATAAATGCCTAAGAATATCCCATCTGAATGGTATACTATAATGAGGTAGTGTAGGATATAAAACCTACTACCTATCCTTGTAGATTATCTACCTAGGCTTACACCTATCTGATATAGATAGTGGTAGCCATGTGTGCCACTCTCTCCTACACCAAGGCTTGCCAGGCCTATGCCTCTCCCTCTCCCACCCCTTCTAGTGGCTATAATCCATTCTTACAAGCCTAAATTACCTTGTATCCTCCCCAACTAGTCTAGATAAACCCACTTGGGCTAGGGTAGATGGTACCATAGGAACATACAAAGTGATGGGGTCATATGGATCTAACACCCCATCCAAAATGTTATGATGCATAACCACTATCAAGGTTCCCCATCTGACCTCTTCTACTATCAAATCTATAAAACCAAAGATAGATAGATATTACATCACATATATATCTCCAAATTTATCTATTTACCATAGTCACAATACAACCAAGTCCTATATCAAAAACTTAAGTCAAAATTTAAACTTTTATCACTAATGTTAGTGTCACCAACCACCTCTTTCCATCTGCTCACTCACTAAGCATGATCTCTCCATCTACACATCTGTTAAGCACTTCCTCTATGGGTCACTTCCACACCATTACAAATATAGGAGTCACCACTCAATAACATCATGAACCTCTCCTTAAAGGTGATCCTATAGACTAGTTATGTCCTAGAGTAGCTACTAGGTCCTCCTATGCTACATCCCTCACATATGCCTACTCTTGCCAATGGTGTATCCACATCTAATGAAGCCATGGTGGGGACTACTACTATTTTTATTTTGGTGCCTACTATGTGCTAGCATATAAAACCATGGCATCTTCCTTTGCTAGATTTGTTACTACCTATTATCATTCTTGACCCGTTTGTGGTCTAATACACTATGACCTGATCACTTATATCTCTACTAGTACTCATCCTCCTCCTCTCCCCCTCAAATATCTAGTATGTCATACCCAATAAATAGGCACTAATAGAGGGGCCACTAGGTTTGGGATTCTAAACCATCCTATCAAGCATGCCACTAGATGTTTTTCTACGCATGAGGTGTAGTGGCCTATGATCTACACCCATGCCAACCCTATAACAAAGGTCACCCAGCTAGGTCATACATATCAATGTGTATATACAAATTCTACATGATCTCTCTTCATGTGATAGTATGTAGAGATGGTACATGGGGCATGGACTAAGCTACATGATCCTATCTCTACTATATGACATGAGGAAACCTATCATCAACCACATGGGGAAACCCAACTAGTAGATACATAATAAACATCTAATATATCCAATCACTCAACAAAACTATAGGCCCTATGGTATTATACCCTATGGAAAACATCCCATACATATCATGCATGAGGTGAACCTAGATGACAACCCCAAAATTGTGGAGTGATCCCTATTCTAGTATAGGTTGACACAAGGCTATTGTGTATAGTGTTAACTTGATGCTTGAATTGTGACATATCACTCAAGTTGTCATAAGTCCTATCATATCCTTATGTATGTCCAAAATATCTATAATATAGACATCAAATAAACTCACCCTCAATCTTAGGTATATCTTATACGAGCATGTCTCCCATTGGGCTAGTGCCCATCTCTCCTCTAAATCCCCTAGTGTGTCAGTGATCATTAGTGTCTTACCTATAAGTAGTCTAAGAAATGCATGGACACCCTCCATTATGATACCTACCTAAATGGTATCATCATCTACCACCCACTAAGAAATCTATGTCAACCATTCCCATGATCGAAATAACATGAAAAAGAGATAAAAACTCATTCAAATATTCCTCATCTCCATGATGCCTTTGAATCCCAATGCAACTAGTTGGGCTCTATCCACATCACTCAATTGTTCTAGAAAATTTGTAAGCCATGACGCATCTATCAAGAACCAATATCTCTAGTATCTCTACACAATATCAAGTAATAAAGAATACATTATGTCATAAATAATCAAAATATGTTCTTGTTGACCATTTTTTGTGCAATAGGCCAAAAATTGGTCCCCTTCTATCCTTGTTGTTCTAGGTCATTTCATTTTTTGATTTTGCATGAATCTATCCATTTCTAAGAACTGTACAAGATTCCTATGGACTCTATAGGTCTAAATCTATAGACTCTATAGGTATAAATCTATGGACTTTACAGAGCTTGTATTTTTATGGACTCTACAGGCCCATTTCTATGGACTCTATAGGTTAGTCTTTGGTGCATGAAGGATCAGTTTCAAAAAGTGCTAGGTTTTACAAGGTTTCTTTGTATTTTTGTCTAGAAATTCACAAGGAAGGTTGGCAATGTTGAACCATTGAACCATTGAACTAGTTTAATGCCTTGATTTAATTGGTAGGTTCAATGCCTTGGTTCAATTGGCAAGTTCATCAGCCTAGCTCAATGCTTCAAGTTCAACCATTGGTTCAACATTTAAGTTCATCAGCAAATTTCAAGGCCTAAGTTTAGTGGCTTCAGGTTCATCAATAGGTTCAACAAATTTGTTCATCAACCTTGGTTCAATGTTTAGTTCAACCACTTGGTTGATGCATTGGTTCAATCATTCAATTCAAGTCCAAATAGTTTAAAGGGGTTGGTTCAACAAAGGCTCGGTGCACAGTGTTGAACCATTAAACTGGTTCAATGAGTGGTTTGAGTGAATGGTTCAATGAGACATCCAAAACTTGAAAGGCAGATGCCCTTGTGGAGGGCAGTTTCTAAGTCCAAAAACCCTTGCGGAGGGTAGGGAACACTTCGAGGAAGCTGAAAGATAGCCAAAGAGCTGGAAATAAAAGGACAAAAGACTAAAGTGATGGGTTGAATTCTTTCAGACTTTTTGTCTAAAGGAATTCCTTCAGACAAAAAGGCTCGAAGGAATTTGGGGAAGGCTGTAGTTCAAAGGGCCCGAAGGAATTTGGGGAAAGTCAAAGCAGCCAATTCCCATAGACTTTTTGTCCATGAAAAAAGGCCCAAAGCAAAAGCCTGCAAAGAGAAAAAACCCTGCATAAAAGACCCAACAAATTTTGCCAAAGATGGTGACATCCTGAAAGCCATTAATTTTAAGGAGATGGACTAATTATTGGGTGATGGCTATGCAAACGTCAAAATTAACACAATGAAATAGCCATTTTATTTTGAACTATCTGAGCGCCAACCATGGAAAGAGCCCAAGGAATGTAGTGACCCACTAGAAGATCACCCCCAAGGGTTGAAGGAGTAGAAAAGACAAAGCATCCAAGTGGCAAAGGGAAGGTGAGTTATTGCCAGATGAGCAACATAGCCTATTTTCTCCAGTTGGCATTTATGAAGGGATAAACTATAGTCTATTTGAAAAAAAGAGGTACATCCATGTTCTTACATTAATTCTTGAATGCCAAAGTCAATTTTGGTGATTATATAGCATGGTTCCAATATGCCTCTTCTAGAATAATGACATTAATGACAGTGGCTTCCTCTTCCCAAGGTTCAGAACACACATTGGTCACTGGCAGAAAAGGGTGCCAAAATATTTCCCAGGAAGTGCCAAGTTCTCTTCCTCTTTTTATATATTTTAAACTTCTCTTTTGAGAAGGGATTGACTCTCTTAGCCTTAAGGCAAAACTCTGCCCAAAAATATCTCAATATTGTAAGGCAGAGCTACCAGATTTTTACCTTGAATCAGGACTTAGCATTTTTACCTCCATCTAGACTTGCACTTTAAAGTATATGTCTATTTTCTTCTTTGTGGTAAGTCATTATTTTTCATGCTTTTCATAGATTGATTATAGCATTTCCAATGCATTATGAAGTCTCCTTTTTGTAGGTCTACTAGAAGTGTCTGCAAAAGGAATATAGGTGCCTATGAATAGCTATCAAAGTGTGTCCTAGAACACCTTTGCTAGTTCCTTCCTATATTTCCGCAGACCCCTAGCTGACAGTTGCAGAAGAGCTTTCCACTTTAGATGAAGTGTATGGGCATTTCTTCTTGGTGAAAAGTTTATATTCAGGCTAGGTGGGTCATCACTTTTTTGGTGTATCACCTTTTCCTTTCTAAGCTTAGGTTCTATTTTCAGCATCTCTCTCTCCCTTTTCATCCCCCCCTTTTTTACATTTGTTGGTTAGCAGTAGGAGAAACTAGGGCCTAAAAGATACATTAGAGGGGGCTAGCCCTCATCTAGAGACTCTCCCCTCTAGCTTCATTAGTCCCACAGGTGAGAGGGGAGTTTCCATTGTTGTGTGTGGAATGGAAGGAGCTCGGCCTCCTGCCCCTGGTGTAATCCACTGCATCAACAGTTTTTGGCATGCCTAGTGGGACCAATTAGGACAAGTTTTGTCCAAAGAGTTGAAGAATTTTTGGTGTGTTCTTCAACCAACCAACCTTTGGAGGCTTTTTCATCAACACCAATGGTGACTCTGAGTTGAATTAGCTGGTTAAGCAGCCTAGTGCCATCAAAAAACACTTTTGTAAGTATAATTCTTTTGCACAAAATCATGGACCTTTTATTCCTTCATATGACTATGATCAAACTCAAGATGTTTAGAGAATCACCTCAAGAAACTCTCCTAATTGCCATGCAATGATAAGGGAAGTGGCCCTAGAGATTGACAGACTAGATGAGTGGTATGGATATCAGCAGGAGCTGATGTACAAAGAGGCGTGTTTGTTCAGGCAAGCTGAGGCCTTATAATCCATGGAGGAGGAGGTAGTAAAATGGAGGAATCCATTAATTTAAGGTAGTCAGCCTTGTGCACCCCCTCCCATCCTAAAGAAAGCCCCCTCTTGTACACCAAATCCTTTCTATCATATGGCACTTGCTCACTCTAGTTCATCTGATGCATCTGCTCTCAATCCCATGCACCTAGCTTTCTAACATCAAAGGGCATCAGAGCAACCCCCCATGGAGATCAATATTCTCAATTCCTTATATTGTGAATCCTCCATTGGGGGGAATACCATGAGTCAGCATGTCCCTCTTCTAGAGACTCTTCTGGTACATCAACAGTCTCTTCCTAGCATTCCTCAATCTCCCCAAGTTTTTCAACATGATGTGTAGATTCTGAGTTGGAGAAAGGAATGCCAGGAACCAGCCCAAAGCCTTAAAGAGGATGATGCTAGTGACCTCCAAGAAAGACTCTTTTAGGATAATCTAGCCAAGAAAATTAAAGATTTAGAGGCTAAGATGAGGCTACTTCGTGAAAGAGAGATAGAACTTCCAGACCTTGTGGAGGAGCCCCAAGACCTTGGAGAAAACAAAGTTATTGGCTATTCACAGGAGCAAAATCCCAATTCTGAGATCTTGAACTAGAAGAAAATAGTAGAATCATGGGGTAGGGAGGAGGAGAAGGGTTTTTCTCAAAACCTTGAAGAAGTTGAGGCTGCTCCTACTCTTGATAATGCTGGTGACCTCCAAAAAAGGCATTTCCAAGAGGATATGTCTAGGAGAATTGTAGAGTTGGAATTTAGAGAGAGATTCCTCAGTCAATGTGTGATGGACAACTCAGACCCAATGGTACATTCTCTATCTAAACACAAACCCATCTACACATCCCCAAGAGAGTTATCAGGCCACACCTAATATTGATGAAGTGTTATCCAAGTGGAAGGAGGAGAATCATTCGATTCTAGCTCAAGAACTACCTCCTCTTCCACATGTTTTTTCCACTTCACCCCTTCTCAAGGAGGAACCTATTATGTAGGAGGCAAGTGAGGAGCAGAAGATCTAATATACAGTTCTTTAAGAGGCTATCATGAGTGATAATGAAGAAGAAATCATCATAAATGCTCTTTGTGAAGACCTCATCAGTAATGGAGAAGATGCAGGTCACGCATACATGAGGATGTTCTAAAAATATGAGGAGGAACATAAGCATGGTGAGCTCCCTCTTCCTTTGTTTGATGAACTTCCTTATTGTTTCGATGAGGAGGACTACTATGCCAAGGAGCCTGAGTTGGAGGAGGATTAGGAGAATATTTTTAAAAATCTAGAGATCCTAATTTTTGAAGAGGAAGCAGAGGATGATTCTAATAGAGTCTTCAATGAAGTAGAAGGAAATGGGTCAGACCATGATGCACTACAAGGGAACTATACATATCAAAGGGCTTATGGTGATGAGCTAGCAGCTATAGATTTCTTGGTGAAATGCACCAGCATGAAGGACCAGCATTTAACAAGCTTTCAGGAACAAACAGAGTACATATATGTTGGAAGCATGTTCAAATCTAATCCACTCAGATACCAGCCAATCCAAGTGGTAGGGAAGAAGAGCAGGGCACCAAATCTCCTTTTCATTCAGCCACTTGTCTGGCACCATAAGTTTCCTTGCTAGGGAGGGGACTTAAGAATTTTTCCTTTTGATCTAAGAGGGAAGCAAATGTACTTGGTTAGTTATATATAGTAGTTTGCTTTTAGTTTCTTTTCCTACTTTCCCTAAGTGCAGTTTACACAGGTAGTGTTTTTAGCCTTGTGTGTGTTTTCCTTTGTGTGTGAAGCAAAAAGCTTCATGTTTGATTCTTGGATCTTTGGGGCTATTTCTAACCTTTCTTCAAAGCTACATTTTGACTCCATGCCTAATGGACTACAAGGCAACTGGTCTTTAAGCATAGTAGGCATGCTTCCCTTGGGAGTCACAAATTTGTTGACCATTTTTCACCCAATAGGCCAAAAATTGGTCCCCTTTTATCCCTGCTATTATAGTCCATTTCATTTTTTGATTTTGCATGAATCTATCCATTTTTATAGACTCTACAAGATTCCTATGGACTCTGTAGGTCTAAATCTATAGACTCTGTAGGTCTAAATCTATGGATTCTATAGAGCTTAGATCTCTATAGACTCTGTAGGACCATTTCTATAGACTCTATAGGTTAGTCTTTGGTACATGAAGGATCACTTTCAAAAAGTGTTGGGTTTTACAAGGTTTCTTCAAACTTTTGTCTAAAAATTCATAAAGAAGGTTGGCAGTGTTGAACCATTGAACCAGTACAATGCCTTGATTTAATCAATAGGTTCAATGCCTTGGTTCAATTAGCAAGTTCATCATCTTGGTTCAATGCTTCAGGTTCAACCATTGGTTCAACGTTTAAGTTCATCGGCAAAGTTCAAGGCCTAAGTTTAGTGGCTTCATGTTCATCGACAGGTTCAATAAATCTATTCATCGACCTTGGTTCAACATTTGGTTCAACCACTTGGTTCATGCATTAGTTTAATCATTCAGTTCAAGTGAGAATGGTTCAAAGGGGTTGGTTCAATAAAGGCTTAGCACTTAGTGTTAAATTGTTGAACCGGTTCAACGAGTGGTTCAAGCAAATGGTTCAATGGGTTGGTTCAATGAGACATCTAAAATTTGAAAGGTAGATGCCCTTACAGAGGGCAGTTTCTAAGTCCAAAAACCCTTATAGAGGGTAGGGAACACTTTGAGGCAGCTAAAAGATAGCCAAAGAGCCTAAAACAAAAGGACAAAAGACTTAAGTGATGGGCTAAATTATTTTAGACTTTTTGTCTGAAGGAATTCCTTCAAACAAAAAGGCCCGAAGGAATTCAGGGAAGGCTATAGTTCAAAGGGCCCGAAGGAATTTGGGGAAAGTCAAAGTAGCCAATTTCCATGGACTTTTTGTCCATGAAAAAAGGCTTGAAGCAAAAGCCCATGAAGTAGAAAAACCCTGCAGAAAAGACCCGATGGATTTTTCCAAGGACGGTGATGTCCCAAAAGCCGTCAATTTTAAGGAGATGGACTAGCCGTTGGGTGACAACTATGTGAACATCAAAATTAACACAATGAAATAGCCATTTTGTTTTGAACTATTTGAGTGCCAACCATGGAAAGATCCCAAGGAATGTAGTGACCCACCAGAAGATCACCCCCGAGGGCTGAAGGAGCAGAAAAGATAAAGCATCCAAGTGGCAAAGGGAAGGTGAGTTATTGCCAGATGAGTGATGCAGCCTATTTTCTCTAGTTGGCATTTATAAGGGGACAAATTGTAGTCTATTTGTAAAAAAGAGGCATATCCATGTTCTTACATTAATGCTTGAATGCCAAAGTCAATTTCAGTGATTGTACAACATGGTTCTAATAGGCCTCTTCTAGAAGAATGACATCAATAACAATGGCTTCCTCTTCCCAAGGTTTAGAACACACATGGGCCACTGGCAGAAAAGGGTGCCAAAATCTTTCCCAAGAAGTACTAAGTTCTATTCCTCTTTCTATATATTTTAAACTTCTCTTTTGAGAAGAGATCAACTCTCTTAGCCTTAAGGCAAAACTCTACCCAAAAATCTCTCAGGCTTGTAAGGCAGAGCTACCAAATTTTTTCCTTGAATCAGGACTTAGCATTTTTACCTCCATCTAGACTTGCACTTTAAAGTATATGTCTATTTTCTTATTTGTGGTAATTCATTGTTTTTCATGCTTTTCATAGATCAATTACAACATGTCTAGTGCATTGTGAAGTCTCCTTTCTATAGGTCTACCAGAATTATCTATAGAAGGAATATAGGTGCATGTGAATAGGCTATCAAAGTGTGTCCCAGAACACCTTTGCTAGTTCCTTCCTCCTTGTATTTCCATAGACCCCTAGCTAATTGTTGCAGAAGAGATTTCCACTTCAGATGAAGTGTATGGGCATTTATTCTTGGTGAAAAGTGTATATTCAAGCTGGGTGGGTTATCACTTTTTTGGTGTATCACCTTTTCCTTTCTAAGCTTAGGTTCTATTTTCAACATCTCTCTCTCCCTTTTCATCCCTCCTTTACATTTGTTGGTTAGCAGTAGGAGAAACTAGAGCCTAAAAGATACATCAGAGGGAGATATCCCTCATCTAGAGACTCTCCCCTCCAGTTTCACCAGTCCCACAGGCAAGAGGGGAGTTTTTATTGTTGCATGTGGAAAGGCAGGAGCTCGGCCTCCTGCCCTGGGTGCAATCCACTGCATCAATAGTTCTTAAAAAATCACAAATTTACTACTTAATTAGCTAGTTTGATTAGTTTCTCATATTTTCTAATTTTTCTACACAATCAGCCTATTTAATACCAAATCAAACATGTACCTTAATTTTGATACTAAAGTGGAATTTATCTTTTTAAACTAGATTGGCCTATTTTATACTAAATCATCCCTCCTAATTTAACATACTAAATCAGATTATGTTACACAATTAGCCTCATCTTTTAGACTATATTGGCTCTCTTTTACTAACTAAATTGGCCATTTGGTACATAGTCAGCCTTCTCCTTATTACAAACTAAGTCATCCCACTACTATATAGTCAACCACCCCTTAGAGAACTAAATCAGTCTACTACTACATAGTTGGCCCCTTATTTTTTGATTGAATTACGATTAAGTCAACCAAGTTAACTCTATTCCTTTATAGTGGGAAATTTTTGACAATATAACATAAATGCCTTAGGAATTTATTGGTCTAAATTTTTCCTACCCAATATCCCATTCTACCCCTAGTTTACCTAATAAATCCTTAGGGTCAATTTTAATGCCTAAATTTTTCCTACCAATCAAATTTATATACCTATCTCAATTTTAAATAACAATACTCAAAAATTTGAAATTCATAATTACTTACCTATGTTTCACTCATTTTGGCCACTATGCATCCTCCCCATCTCAACTATTATCTCCTCACCATGATGGTTCTCTGGTCTCAAACTAGGTCTCTTAGAGCTCTATTTTCTCAGAATAGGAAAAATAAAAAATGAATTAATTTTCACCCTATATATATTTACTACTCAAAATTATTTACCTTTAAAATATTTACCACCAAATTCCATCTTTTGCCTATATCTTTATTTTTACTAGATATTTTTATGAACTATAAAATGTTCTAGAGTATTTACATTGTAGAGAATATATTCAAATTTTACATGTATGTTTTTCAATTTTTTTTTTATTTTTCACTCTTTTTGCTAATTTTTAAAACTTTATCAACTAATGATACTTTCTCTCTTGTAGGAACTCATTGAATCTTAATCTCTTTGAGTGCACACCTTAAGTGGTCCACTATGAAAGGGGTGGGTAGAACGTTAGTACTTTATATGATTTTTGTACCTATAACTTTTAATAATTTGGCATATCAAGGCCAAATTATTACCCATATTATTTGAAACTCTCCCCAGAATGGTCAATTTCCCTTTGTAGCTTATTAAACTGGTCAGTTATGGTCCTAAAAGTGTAAAACTTTAGCTAGAATGTCAAAAAATAGGGTAAAAAGCATCAAAATGATATCAAGAGTTATAAAATTATGCCAAAAGAGATTTAATTATGTTCAAAAGGGTGAAAATATCCTATTTCCAAAGTTCCAATTCATAAAGAGTCCATTTGATATGTTAAATAACCAAAATGGCCCAAATTCACTTCCCATGTGCCACTTATTGATTAAAAAGGGTCAAAATTTTAAAAAATTTCATGATAGCCATGAATTCCTTATCTATTGTTCCATTAAAAGTGATGGATAATGAGAAATCAAGGCCAAATTATTACCCATATTATTTGAAACTTTCCCCATAATGGTCAATTTCCCTTTGTAGCTTATTAAATTGGTCAGTTATGGTCCTAAAAGTGCAAAATTTTACCTAGAATGTCAAAAAATAGGGTAAAAAGCATAAAAATGATATAAAGAGTTATAAAATTATGACAAAAGAGATTTAATTATGTTCAAAAGGGTGAAAATATCCTATTTCCAAAGTTCCAAGTCATAAAGAGTCCATTTGATATGTTAAATAGCCAAAAAGGCCCAAATTCACTTCCCATGTGCCAATTATTGATTAAAAAGAGCCAAAATTTTAAAATTTTGCATGATATCCATGAATTACTTATCTAATGTTCCATTAAAAGTGGTAGATAATGAGAAATTGGCTTTAAAGGGAAAAAATAGATTTTTTCACTCATTTACAAGCAATAGTATGGAATTTGTATGGAATCCATACAATACAAGGTAGGAGAAGATATCTCCAGGGAATATACCAGATCCTTCAATAATCTATTGGAGTTTCTTGTCCATAAATGACCTTAACCAACCTTCTTTTGCTTTATTATTTGTTGGCACAAAGTGACATGCCTATTGTTTTCTTGATGGTATGACCTGTTGGAGGAGGGTAAAGTTCTTAATTTTTGGGTGAGGAAACTAGACTCAGAGGTATTTCTTATGGTTTAAATTGTTTTTAAATTATATTCTCCATGCTAATTAACTATCTAGTTGAAGTCATGGTAAATTATACTACCTAGCAACCAGAAAGGTAGTTGTTTTTCCTCAATTTCTCCTCACCTATACAGAGTTTTGAGAAATTTCAAATTATTTTAGAATATTAGAGACTTTTTATATCCTTCCATGTCATTATATAGGTGTTATTCATTCAATTCAAGGCCAAACAGAGGCCTCAAACTTAGCTAGTCCAAGAAAGAGTAGTATGAGTAAGCAAGGGAAGATTGTATAGTCTAAAGAGAAGACTTTATCTTCAAATTCTCAAGAAATTCATGTTTTCGGGATTTTAATCAAGATTCCATGATTTTCAAGTGAAATTATTAGAGATTATTTAGGTTTCATAGAGGAAGCCTATCTCTATGCTTTCTAGTGTCTTTATTGAGCTAGTTTAGCATAATTTGAGGATTTATTGCAAATTTTGAGGTTTTTAGAGAAAACCATGTTTCAAATACACCTCCTTAAACTTGTATTTTGTCCTCCAAATTCATGTGTTGGTATGATTTTGCACCCATGTTTGCTTGTGACTCCTTTTTTTGGTTTCCATGCTTCTTTTCCACTCACATTCCTTTCATCTCCATACCACTGTCTAGTATTGCCTTTTCCACTATGTTTTCATCTCTCATTCATCTCCATTCTTTCTTTTTCATCATCTTTTCATATCTCTTTATCCATATCATCCTCATCCCCACTTCCATTCTAGTGTCAGCTCAAAGAGCAAAGGTTAATCAAGGAATATCATCAAAGCATTATCAAATGGGTATATAGGCAGTCAAAGTATCAAATACAGTCATGAAAAGGCACTTTTATCAATATACATAGTCAGTCATTGATTATGAGGGTAAAGGAATGGCCAAATATTGAATGAGAGTTCTCATTATGATGATCTTACCAATCAAATTCATTCCATGATATCACCTCAAGGATGAAAAGCATGATAAAGGCTCATAAGAATTGATAAAGATGTTTGTAGATCTTCAAGGGCATCAAGCATAGTCCACACACACCTACAACCAATTCTACAATGCAAACCATATCCAAGAGTCATAGAAGAGAGAGTAAAGTCTATTAGCTAAGATTTTGAGCATTGTCAAGGGTTTTGAGAAAGACATGGTTCAAGAAGGATAATGTAACTTTGAGTAGTCTCCTCAAAGGGAAAATGCTACCTATAACACAAAATATGACCTACATGCATTGTATTGACTAAGCACTTATAACAGGGTATATAACCAAGTGTGGTCATATGGATCTTATGAGAAGACAAAGTGTGGATAGGTACTTTAAATGATTGAGAATTGTGTTATTAGGTTGTGACTATCATGCTCACTTCAAAATAGAACATGTTCCAATCTCAAGTTACTCAAAGGTTAAATGCTGACCTATAACCACTATGAAAGCATCCTACATGCTTGTACATTGCAATAGGGGCTTTGAATTTTCCAAATAGGGTTTTGATACTTTAAGGTGATCATCTTAGAATAAATAATTTCAATGATAACTTTGGTTTTGATTCAAGGAATACAAATACATGACTGATTTTTTAGTCCGTACACTACCATAATCATGCACTTATAGTTATAAAGGCTAATAAGGGTTTTAACACAATTATATGCCTAAAGTCTTACAAGTAATATTTTGAGCATGGTGAACTAAGTTGGTTTCATAGTTTAAAATCTATTCATGGGATAAATAAGAGTTTTGAGCCCATTTATAAGAGTAAAAAGAAAATAATTACAAATGATAACTTACAACCACATGTAATTTCAATCTGTAATGAGTTAGGGTTTAACAAAGTTTTAAGGTTTCAAGATTGAATCAATAAGGACAAAGAAAAGAATAGGGCATGTTACAAGTTTTAAGAGAGAATATTACAAGTAAAGGCACATATAACTCATTATATCCAATATTCAAACCCTATAGTCAACTACAACCAAGGCAGGGGGGCAAGGGTACTACAAGAGAATTGTTTCCAACTGACTAGGGACTGAGTTCTTAATGGTGGCATTCTCAAAGAGGTGTCTAATGAAAAAAATTTGGGTAATATAAATCATAAGGGGAATAAAAATCTTATGAGTCTTTGATAAGGGCTGGTAAAGCATAAAATTGACCTATAGCCACTTGTACCTATAACCATACTTCCAAGTATGTAGGGAAGAAGTGAAACGCGATGGTTTCTTTTGAAGCACTTCAAACAACATAGGATTAAAAGACTTAAAAGACCTAAAAATGGAGGTTAAGAGTATAAAGGGAATGAAATATTGAAGAGATGGTCTTGATATGTAATCTATAGCTAGCCCCTAAAAATGCACCTACAACTTGCAAGAGGGTTACACAGTCAACTAACCTTTTAGGAGTTCTTCAAGGGTTTGTTTGCTCTATAAAATATGTGATGTTTGTAAAGGATAAATATAACATGCTTACCTAAGTGAATTATTATGATTGACATTCATTCTAAGCACTCAAATACCCTACTCTTAGTTTGTACATGTATCAATTAAGATCTTAAACATGGTCAATATACCTAATACAAATTTTGTGATCAAAAGAAGTAATGATAAGGTATAGTTTCCATGTTTGTTTCAAAGCTTATGAAGTGTTCTAAATATGAATGTTGATTAGCATCAACATAAGATGGTAGGCTAGTATAGTCATATTCTCCATTGATCACCTCCTAAAACCATCATTAAAGGAGACCTACAATGATAGAGAAAGTACCCACAATCAAGTGCCATGGTCATCATTAAAATGAGCTAGTCTAAGAGGTTTCTAGAGGGGGTTTTGACCTCCTTAGATTTTTTTGAAACTTGTAAAGAAGAATCATAGCATAAAGAGCCTTCTAAACTCCTTGATATCTATCAATAAACCCTCCAAGGTCTCAAGCATGGATTTAATTGGTACAGAAGTTATATCATGAGAAAATATAGTCAAGCCTTGCTAAGTAACAAACTAGTGTAAAGTTTTAAATCAGCATTGATCATTAATATCAAATACATTGATAATATTCACCTATAACCAACATTAAAAGCTCATTAATTTCCCTCAAAAGAAGGTACAGTGCTAATCATATTTGAAATGGGGTTTGGGAAGTCTTGTTTCACTTTGTGAAAGTCCTTATGTGTTGAAAAGTGATACAAATGATTTAAAGTGGATAGGTTCACTTCATTATTTCATACCTAATAATGATCATAGTCATTTAAGGGTAGGCTATCTTCAAGTTGGCAAGAGAAAGCATGAATACTATGGTACAGAGTTATTTTCTTATTCATGAACAAGGGTCACAGGATAAGAAACACAATTGAATGAGACCATGGGGATCAAAGGAGGTATTTTCAAAGATAATATACATTTAATCATCTTATAAAACTTCACTCACAACCACTCAAAGGTATAATCAAATCCATGAATCTTAATGAGCCAAGGCTTAGAGTAGGGTCCATGATTTGGAGTTGCCATAATGAAGTCAGGGAGATATTTCAATCAATGCCAAAATAAAAATGTTAGAACTATTTATAGTAAATCACCTTATTCTAAGGACCACTTACATAGTACAAGTACATTGTACGGACTTTTGGTAGTTTGGAAGCCTTAAAAGCTTGAACTAGTCAATTTGTTTTGAATGAGATGTGTGAGGAGATCTATTTTGGTCTAAATAGATTTAAAACACCTTTTTAAAATGTATTTAACTATAATCATTCTTATACTACATCAATATTCATCTCTAAAATCAAAACATAGTCATTTTGAAACCTAATTGCCTTGGTTGAGGGTTTAATTATGTTTAAAAATAGGGGTGGAGGATGTTTCCAAACTAATAAAAGGAATATTGAGATTAATTAAGATTATTTTGACATTTATATCCTATAAATCCATTAAAATCACCTTCATAACACCACAACTCGATAAAAAATGCAGACATTCCATGCATGGAGGTCAAAATTTGGAGAAAATTGAAGATTTTGGGAGCTATAAGTGGAGTTAAGACAATTTTTTTTTTTAAAATTGTAATAACAAGCTGGGGAGCCATTATAAAAAATTTAATATCCATTTTATAATTTAAAATATTCTCTATTTTATCTCAAACCTCACCCTGTTCATTGAAGATCACCATTGGAGCATGTTTCATCTCAGAGTGCCTTAGAAGCTTTTAGTTCCAAGTAAAGGATTAATAAGCATGATATTATGTTTTTAAATAATAATAATACATATATATAGTGTAAAAATTCTAAATTTTATGTAAACCATGCTCACACAGTGTTTTGTAGGTAAATAGGCACGTAGGCCAAAAAGGCATTTTTGGAATTTTTAAGAAAAATGACCTTAAAAGTGTTTTGATAGAATGTTTGAGGTCCCATAATTATTTTTTAAATATTTTTGAATCAAGGGAGGATTAATTTTCATCTTGGTGAAGTTTTTCACTTTTTACAGTTTCAGGCACCCTTCCAAGCCACCTGTTCAGATGCTCATTTTATTCACCACATGTGGAGTTGGGATAAATGATTTTATTCTATTTTGAGTAGACTTATTTAATTATAATTCATTAAAAATTTATATCATTTTAGGGGTTTTTCTTTATGAACAATATTTAAGAGCATAGGCAACCCAGAATGCAGTCGATTCCCCACATGCAAATTTCATTCACATGGTAACTTTTCATATCTTTTTCATGAGAGTCCAATATTTTCATAGATTTCAAAGGGGTAAACCTAATACACATAAATAGGGTTGTTTTTATATTTTTATTTTTTTACCTCATGAATCATCAGTTTGAAGTTCTAGCTTCAGAACCTTCCTAAGCACCTTAAAAACCAATTTTGAAAAAAGTGAATTTTATTGAAATAAAATCACCATGGATCAACCTAAAACCTTTTAAAATTTCAATTCACTCAAAGAGGATTCCATAAATTTTTTTATGGGTGGAGTTGTATAGATGAGGGCATAAATCATGTTTTATTTTTGTTTTTTCAGATTTCATGGCTTATTTTGTAGGTTTTATGGTCTCCAAGTTTGCAAAATGGACCTATTTGGCTTAACTAGTCTAGTTGGCCTAATTTTTTAAAAGGGATAAGTTGGGTTTGGAATTGGAATAATCTAATAAGGAGTTCAATCTGAGTTTCTATGCCATGTATTTTCTTTTCTCTTGGAGTTTTCATGCACTTATCATTCATCAAGATCCTTTTCCATGCAAGTAAAGGTTATCTATAGTTGATTGGTCAAAGCTTCAATTGACTATTTATTGAAGTCATGCTTATCTCCTATTCATGTAATGCATTTAATGATCCAACTAAGCTTCAAGTTCAATCAAGAGGCATTTTCCATTGAATATTGTGGCATGGCTTTCCATGTAAGAGAGTTTGACTTTTCAAAACTGGGCCCCACCATCCAAACTTCTACTCCAACCTTGAAGATCCATACATGTTTGATGAATTTTTAAGAATTTTATGTTTACTCTAAATAATGATTGGCCCACCATCCATTTTCCTATGCCAAAGTTTGAAAGGCATGTAAATTTTATAAAGGGAAGAGCTTTTAATGATTATTTTAAAGCTTTGTAAAAGGTATTAAGTCTTGAGTTAGTCAACCAAGATTAACCTTTTCCATTTTTGAATACCACTTGGGGCTATTTTAGGATTTGAAGCATATGTATTGGCTTAATCAATCCATTTTTATGGATTCAAGGAAGTGAAGGGAGAAAGTATAAACTGGACCATTATCAATAAAGGAAGTTTTTATTTTGAATATGAGTTTTGATAGAAGTATAGTTTGTATTTGATTGTACATCAGTGTATAAGTGAGATTTATCTCCTTTTTTTAGGTCCCTTCCTCACCTATCTCTCTATCTCACCCTTTTACAAGTCATTTGAAGAGGTTTTCAACCCTTCATCTGAAACATTTTTGATTAAGGATAGAAATATAAATTTTATTTATTATATGTGTACATTAATTTTAGTAACTTCAGAGGATTTGGAAAATTTAGGTGTATCAACCCCCTTTTAGTTATGATTTATTTTAAGTTTCCCCTTCCCCTTATCACCTGTAAACACATAAAAAAATAGATTTAATAGACATATTTTAAGGGAACCATCCCTCTTTGGAGGTTCTTCTCATCAAAGAGTCACCCATAATTTGAGAAGTTCCAATTGTATCAATTAGAGAGAGGGTGTGTTTTAAACATCTTCAAGTAGGGTGCACTATAGATTGATAACAATACCACCATTTTCTATCTACACAACCATATCCTAAAAACACTCCCTTAAGATTTGTCTCCTTTTTTGCACCCTCCTCTAGTAATTTTATTCCTTCATTATCCCTTCCCTAGCCTAAAACCCTTTTGAATGGTCTACATCACACTATCATCCCCATTGACCCTGTACTCTAATTGATAAAACTCATTTAAGGTCTAGGTCAACCCCTGGCCAACCTAAAAAAAGACGTATTTTTTGTTAATAACAATATAGATTCAATTGGGCTGACTCTATTGGCTAAAATTTTATGGTTAGATTCAGCTATATATACACAATCATATCATCATTTATAAAGGAATAGAAGAATAAGAATATTATATTGTGCATATGCTTATCCACCATTATACTTAAGGAACATAGATTAGGGTTTTAATAATTTCTTTGGAGATATGGATCTTATCTTATGGATAAGTATTTTGTTTGCATAAATAAGTCATGTAGCCTATAAATTACATAGCCTTGTTATACTTACATACAAAATAAACCTATTGTGAATCACCATGTCTAAGGAAGAGATTGAGGCTTGACAAGTTCATCTTCAAAGATAAGTATTCCTAACTTTGTTCCTCCTTTATACGAGTAGATAGATATGCACTTGTAATTATTTATAATGCATTAGTATTTTGTATACATTGACATCATTATATATCTTCTATGCATGCTTAATTTTATATTTATTACCACCACTTTGTGTAAAAAGATTTGATTAAATCTTACTTTACTTTACCTTTACTTAGTGAATATGAAAACATAGGACCTAATTAGGTTTATTGCATAGTTTTGCTTGATTGGAGGCTTTGGAACCCTCCCTAGTGATTTTATTGTGGTAAAATTTCCCTTGGATAAGTCTAGCAAATCCATCTAAGTCATGGCCCCAAATATCTAGTGTATCAACAATCATGAGTATAAGAAGAATTTATTTTCTCCAATCTAAAATTGACTTATAAATTAGTTGCATTTCTATTTACATATAGGTATAACCCTTTCTAACTTATGACACAATAATAACATGTTAATAAGTCTAATGATATTTTTTGGATATCTAAAATACCCAAAACAAATGTATAAATTATTAATATGATTTGATCACCCATTTGACTAGTTCCCAATGCTCATCTAATGACAAGGGTGTGTTATAAATCATATGAGTGCCCCTAATCAACAACCCCAAAGTGGTATGAACATACTCAAGGGTGATAAAATTATTAAAGGTATCCCCATATACCACCCATATATAAGTATCTTTAATCCACTCCCAGTGCCAAATAAACATCACAACCATCTTTATGCTCAATGAGACTCTACACATATTCATGATTTCCTAAAATCTAAAGCTAACTAATTTGACTTAGTTAATTATAGGTAATTGATCTAAAAAATTAGTATCTAGCTAGTGTCGATGCAGCTCCAAAGTTGTCATCACCTATAAAAATATCAAAAAAAAAAACCAATCAACTTATAATAAAAAAATATGAAAATAAATAAATAAATTTAATTAAAACAATTAAAATAAAAAGGTCCCTACTTTTCTATTCTACTAGCCATTTTTGTTATCTCTCTATTACACCAACCACCTCTAGTTATATTATGTTGTACAATCCCTACATTTATACTATACCAGCCATATTTTTGTTATATCACCCCTAGTTCCTTCCTACTACATCAGCCACCACCTACAATACAAGCCATGATTATTAATTTTATGACTACATCAACCATATTATATGACACCCACCATAAAAAAATCCCTAACAACATTGGCTAGATTTACATTATACTAACCATGTCTTAATTCCATTTTTAATGTATTATCCACCCCTAAATTACTAGCCATATAATTTAATATTTTTTATAAATTTATTAGCCAACATTTATAATATTGGCTAGATCATTAGGTTGTGTCACACAAATGCATCATCCATACTATATGGTATCATTTATCACTACAATTTATTTCTACTCAAATGCATTTGCATCTCCAATAGATCTAATTGATATTAGTGATTTATTCCTTGATCCCTAATTATTTCCATTGACTCTAAATTTGAATTTTTTTCAACCACCTATCACTAGTCATATTTTACACTATGTTTTCACTCTTTTTGGGGTAAAAAAAGCTACACATATTTGTCCCAACATCAAGATTTCCTAAATCTATCTTATTTACTAAAAATTTAACAAAGGGAAAATTAATTGTACCACCTACCTACATGGTTCCAATGACTACCACCATCTTCCCTCCTACACATTCACCTCATTGTCCTTGAGTTATCATTTCTCATTTTCAAAATTTATAAAAACAGAGCTCTAATTTTAATAATAAATATGAAAATGAAATATTTGTTCACCATTTTCTAGTATAAATTTCAAATTTCAAAACTTTTAGTTATTTACCTTCACATTTCATATTTTCCCCATATATTTGTTATTTTAGGTACTTTTCATGAACCAAAATAAGTTTTAGGATCTTAATGAATTAGAGATTTTTTAGGTTATAACATAAAATTTTCACAAAAAATTGGATTTTTATCTTATTTTTAAGGTCCCCCTTCATTCTTCTCAATTTTCACCTTATTTTAGATGCAACACATACAACATCATATATAAAATCAACAAGTTAAGTGGAGATACATATTTTCATTTATTTAATTTATTTTTACTTTTAATTAGTTTAGCATTTCTCTTGGGCTATGATCTTTTGTGTTACTATGTATTTATTCTTAAGCACCATATTGAATTACACTAATGTGACACATGATGAAATTCATGTGGGGCTTATGTATACACCTATTATTTTTCATTTTATCATTTTACTAGTGTTTTTTTCTTTTAGGGGCTTGTCATCACATCAATATCCCTAAGTGCACCCTTTAAAGGGTGGCATGGGAATTTTTTTAGATTAGCTCATGGTACTTTGTGAGATATTTTTACATGCTATTATGTCATACCTTCATTATTATAATTTTGACCTCTTCTACATCTCCATCCATCTTATCTCTATATCCACTTTTCATTCAGATATGGTAGCTTCCATATATCCTAGTATATAGCCCAAGATGATATGAGTTATTCCATAGTTGTCTTCTCTATATTTTATTTCTTATTTGATATAATTATAATTATATATTATATATTTTATACTATATCTATGTAGTTGATATAGTATAGTGTCAACTAATATCTTTTTTACTCTATCAACCTAGATGATATCATTGACTTAGAGTTAAATGTTTTTAGGGTATTATATCCATAAATGTGGGTCATATTTCATTATTAAACAATATAACACAATAATTTTCTCTATTTTCATTCTCATTATTTATCCTAAGTATTATTTTGAGGAGTTATAGGTAGGTTCTTATCATATAGGTATATTCTTACTCATGGTCATTGAAGCTTAATAGGAGAAGTCAAACTAAGGAGGTACATCTTGTCTTTGGAGTTCCCAACTAAGTATACCTAGGTATTCATCTTTCCATTTTAGGTATTCAACCTAAAACATATTTTTTAAAGTGTCACTTGAGCCAAAGGGGCATATTGAGGCATCAACTAGTCCACCCAAAGGTAATTATCTCTATCCCTACTCTATTTCATTGATTTAATTAGTATATTAAAAATTTATTATTTATTTATATTATGAATTTATGTGTTTATCCCTTATTATTCTCTTTCTTCTACCAAATAATATAGTATAGATACAAGTTTGCTTTGGTTTGTCATTATCACCTTAAGTTTCATAGACTACCTACTGGTTGATCATTGCATCACTCATTTTATTATTATTATTATTATTATTATTATTATTATTATATATATATATATATATTGTATCAAATAAATAATAAGGATACCACATGAAAGGAACAAATTAAAAAGTTTAATCTAGTATAAGATATATATATATATATATATATATATATATATCAAAGTAATAATAAGGATACCACATGAAAGGAAACAATTAAAAAATTTAATCTAGTATAAGATATATATATATATATATATCTTATACTAGATTAAACTTTTTAATTTGTTCCTTTCATGTGGTATCCTTATTATTTCTTTGATACACCTATTTTTATCATTTTACAATCGTTGATTTACATTGAGCCCTAGTGAGAGTTATACCCATGTCATAGGCTTAGAATTTATAAACCTTTCCTCTTCAATTTTAAGTTTAGATTACCCCATACTATGTTTTAAGGTATTATATATCCCTACCTACATTCCAAGTATATATAGGATCTATTATTCTTCCCAAATTGTTATGACCTAGTTTGAGTCCTAGTTTAGAGAAAGAGGATAGTTATAGGCCTATTGAACTAAAGGGGAAAATTAATTTCCTAGAGATAAGGTACATATATATTATAAAAGGAATAAAAAATTAGTCTAATAATGTGTAATAGTACCATAAAAGTATCAAGATTTCATAATATTATAATATCATGGTAATCACATATATGTGGTAGAAGCTACACTTTTTGGCTTTTATTGTTCTAAAAATAACATGTAATATCTACACTCTTGAGATGAATTATCAGAGACATTATGAAACTTGAATTATGCCTCTTACTTTGGGGTGGGTGTACATGGTTCTATATCTGACCCATGTGGATGAACATAATGATGTATATAGGTAATCTCATATATATTTCTATATCATAACTATTAAGGCATGGATTAGTTGATTCAATAATATTATTATGTTTCCCTATATATTTATGATACATTTAATGGTGATGTTATGAGTGAATTGATATTATATGAAATAAATAATGTGGTGATATTATTTCCTTAGGAAAAATCTTTCATGTTAGCCATGGAAATGTAGCAAACATCTCTAGAGGAAAAAAAATTAATGGATCATAATATCTATCAATATTTTAAGGTCCAAACATAGATTTATTATCAAGTATTCTCCAAAGAGGGTAATAAAAAATAAATGCAATTCATTTAATATAAGGATAACTATTTCATATAAGATATAGCCACACCAATTAAATAAAGGATGGTATCAAGTAAATAACAATAGGGAGGAGTGTTAGGTTGAACAATGTCAACTACTATAATGATAGAAGAAAAAGTGTCATGCCCAAATATTTGAATGATTTAAAATATATAAAAAAGGGATATTTTTTTTATAATTTATAATGCACATTCTACACAAATAAACTTCTCATTGTCTATCCATATTCATATCATGAAATTCATAATGCATCAAAATAAAATCATATGCCTAAACAAAATAGATGTTAATGCATGAGTGGTAACACAATGTCTACACAATAATGTTTTCCCCACTTTATATAATTGGCCTACATGATCTCAAACAAGCCTAAAATTTTTCAATTGAAAATATTGTGAGCATTCTTCTTGTTGTTGAGGTTTGGCATTGATGTTGTCATTAATGTCAAAGGTTCTTAAGAAGGTCTTCATGAGTTCATTGAAGAGTATAGCTATGAGAGAGAATATATTGAAAGGTATTGTAGTGATTTTGAGAGTGTAATATATGGTTTGTATATGTTATTATGACTGCATGAGTGATGTAAAAGTCAGCATGTAAGTTCCTTGTTATCAAAGTTATCAAGTTCTTGAGCCTTGTAGTGTCTTGAGAAGGTATGTCCATAGGATGCTTAGTCTTGTACATGAAGGATCATGATGACTTGGTAAGATGATATAGGTATGATAGGTTGTATGAGGTTTATTGAAAATGTATGAGAGGAATTGGAACACTCATGAGAGTCTCAGGGTGAGCCTATAGGGGTAGGACCTTCAAACCTAATCTATACCTAGACCATTTCTAGACCCTACTTGGCCTAATGAGGAATCATTATCTATTTTCAAATCCTATAAAGGATTTATATAATTGTTTAAGCATGAGAGAGAGTTCTCTTGAGTATTTCATTGAGGTGTAGAGTGCATGGAAAGAGGCATTAAGGTTAATTTTAAGGCCTAATATGGTTTGCAGGTCAAGGTCTAAGAGATCAAAGAGAAAGAGTATGGCCTAATGGGGTATAAAGATCTACTTCAAAGGAAATTATGGATAGCTGAGTATTTTAAAAATTATTTCATGTTTTTTAAATTATTTTGACCAAGGTTGAGGTCATGGTTTTCAGAAAAAGTCATAGAAATGTGTTTGGAGGTCTCTCAAGTGCACAAAATGAAAGGTTTTCAACCTGAGAAGGATTTTATTGTGCTCATTAGCTTGTAATACATATGAATTAGAACCTAATATATTCATAATATATGGGTGAGGTTCCTAGATTAAAACTCCAAGAATTTAGTTTTGAAATTAAGGGGCTATGTTTTATGAATGATTATTAAGATTAGAAATAGGTTTAAACCCTCCTAAAACCCTAATAAGGACCCAATGTTGAAGATATCATTAAAAAGTGCCCAAAATGGATTGGTATGATTAGGTAAACTATTTTATGTTGTATTAAACTCTCCCAAGAACTTCAAAGTGTGATTGAGTTATCAAGTGTGTGAGTGCCCCTACAAGAAAGTGTACATTTCTTGGAAATTTACTATAGTAGTTAGATTTGACCAAGTCAAAGTATGAAAATAGATGGAGGATAAAGTTTGAGACTCATGTTTCATTTACATAAAGGCTTATTTATATCTTATAACCCTCAATTATTCTAAACCAATCATCTCAGTTAAACATTTGCTAACAATCCTAATGGTGGAAATAATGAGAAATCTATGCAATAGTGAGAAGATGATTAAGGATGTGTTATCATGAAATAGTGATGAAACCAAGTAAACTGAGATGATTTTAAATAATTTTAAGACATGATAATTTTTGGTAATTTTTTTTTATACTGATGAATATAGTAAAAAATTTCTCACAAGTTGACTTGTCTAACTCAATAAGTTCTATGTGTGGGGAGGTCAACACAGATTGGTCTGTAATACCAATGATTACCACTAGACCATATGATTATTATAATTTAGGATAGTTTATATATATAATATGATGATATAATTGCATAATAAGTATCTTAAATTGGTCATACATTTGTTAAAGGTCATTATCACCAAGATTGTGCTTTAAGGAAAATTGGCAGGTCTGAGTAAGTTGTAAGAATGTTTTTGAGTATTTTTGCCTTGTTTAATGAAGTCTAATTCACTTGAATAATTTTTTTAAGTATTTTATGTTTTTTTATATTATTTATTGTCATGATTATTTATCTAAATAAAATTTTATCTTTAGTTTTTCAAGATAGACCTTTCTGTGTGTATGAAGGCCTAATTATGAATAGTACAAAGCATGTGCCTCAAGTGGTGGTTGGCTCTAAAAAGTGATATGGAGCATAGATGAGTTTATAAGGGGTATATTTGAGTATAATATTATATTTTAATAATATGTGATTATTTTTAATGTGTTATAAGGAAATCATAGGGTAACGTATGCTAATGAAGGCCTAATTGAATTAGGTCTCTTAAGGCCTAAAAGAGGATTTGGTCCTATATGCTATGAATAACATATTATAATGATTTATTCATTTTTTTTGCATGACCAAAGGCTTATTTTATGGAAAATATAAGTGATAAAGTCTGTGTGTCCAACCAAGAGGTGTGTGACAAAGATCCTAGTATAAGAACAAGGCCTAATAGGCCCAATTGTCTAATTAGAGAATGGATGAATGGAAATGAAGGATATAGAAATTAGAATGGATGAAAGAGTTCTTGTATATAATAATAAAGTTGTAGATAAAATATAATGAATATTTAATGGGAGTAGTGTAGATTAATATTAAGGTCATATGAACTAATTTGTCTTGAAGAGACTTAATTGAGTGAAGGAGCCTAAAAGGCAATTTGAGATAGATAAAAGAGTGAGAAGAGATAAAGAAGATGATCATCATATATTGTGTGAGAAAAAAGGTTTTTCTAAAGAATATCAATATATTTAGGTTGTTGTGTTAGTTTTAAGTCATCTAGGGCATTGGTTCCTCCTTGCAAGTTGGTGCTTATTAAAACCTAGTTGAGTGGGTGTTTGCTTAGTTGGGGTTGGTGCTCCATATGGAGTCGGTGATTCACTAAAGATTGGTTTTTATCTTATAATATTATATTTTATTTAAAAATATCAATTTATTTTCTTACCCTTGAGTTTTTTCCACTTAAATAAGTGATCTATGTGTTTTGTTCTTGTCTCATGCTCATATAAATGGTTTTTGATGTGTTGTTAGTTCACTATATTGATTTTATAGTTCATTAATGATAAAGTAAAGTTTTAAGAGTTTTTGAATATTGATTCAACCCCACTCCAATTATTCATTGTGCTTCCAATAATTGGTATCAGATCCTATTACTTTAAATCATGTCTAATAACTTGAAGGTGATACTGAGAAGAATAAGATGTCTAGTGATCAAAAGGAAGAAGACAACATGTTTGATGAAGAAGTCTACTATGATAATAAGGAAGGAAAAGCTGAAGTATATCTTAAATTTGAGCTCATAATCTCCCTTGATGATTTTAAGCATTAAAATAAGACTATAAATGATCTTAGGGATCAATTATAAGGTATCAATACAAGGTCTAGATCAAAGGAATTTGAGTATGACTAGTTGAAGACAGTGGAGGCTAAACATGAGAAGCTCATAGACAAGATGATGAAGTTTGAGAGATAATGTGAGAATTTAGAACAAGTCAAGAGTACCAACATGAAAATACCAATTAGGCAGCCCAATGACATAAAAGATAAGTTATCATGGGACTATGGGAAAAGGAGTAATCAATCAAGAGGTAAGTATATAAATGTTGTTTGCTACATCTATCATAATACGAGAAACATTACAAGATTGTGCTCTAATAGATTTATAAGGTCCTCAAGATTCAAAAATACATATGAATCTCCTATAATGCATGATAAGGATAAAACATTGATATGGAATCCAAAATAAGTTAGAAATGATCATTTTGAGCTCAGGAATCAATATGGACTATTTTCTAAGGAGGAACAAAAGACTAAAGAGGATTATATGATAGCTCAAACTACCTTTCAAATTCAATATGAAGGCATGAAATGGTATATATATAGTGGTTTCTCAATCCACATGATAGGGGATATAAATAAATTCATCTCATTGAAGAAGAATACTACATGAACAATGAGGTTTGGAAACAACATAACTGCCAATATAGTTGGCAAGGGTGTCTTGAGTTTGGATAATGGGAAGACCAAGACATAAAATGTGCTATATGTGGAAGGTTTTAAACATAACCTTATTATTGTGAGTCATTATTTCAATCAAGGACACACACTAACCTTTCATAATAGAGGGTGTGAGATAAGGAGAGCTAAATAAGGAAAACTAATTGCTAATGCTAAGATGACTGAGAACAATCTATATGTATTGAATGAGATAAAGAAGGAGAGATTACTTATGAGAAACATGGATGAAATTTGGATATGGAAAATAAGGTTAGGTCACATAAATTTTTAAAATTTTGTCAAGATAAACACTAATAAGTATTTGAAGAACATGCCTAAGATCATCAAACCTACAAACATACCTTTCAAGGCATGTCAACATGGTAAGCAAACTAGAATAAGGTTCATGCCCAAGGTGTACTCTACTAAAATACCCTTAGATTTAATAAAAACTAATATATGTGGGCTTATAAAGTATATAGATACTTCATGTTACTCATAGATTATTACATAATAATGACTTGGGTTGCATTCTTGAAAGAAAAGTTAGAAGCTTTTGACAATTTCAAGGCATTCAAGGAACTTGTTTATAATGATAAGAATGAGAATATCAAGTATGATAGAGGAGGATATATTTGGTCTAATGAGTTTGGTAGATTTTGTGAGGATCATGGAATAAGAAGATAATTTTTAGCAGCTAGGACACCTCAGTAGAATGAGGTAATGGAAAGAAAGAATAATATAGTTTAAGAGATGGCTATAACTATGCTAAATTAGTCTATATTATGTGATAGATATTGGAGAGAGGTAATAATCACTATAGTCTACATTTTTAATATAGGTCAGATAAGGACTAATGGCAATAAGACTCCTTATGAATTATGGAAGGGCAGACCTACCAATGTGGAACATTTTAGAGTGTTTGGGAGTAAATGTTTCACCAAAAGAGATGATGAAGTATTAAGAAATTTTGATTCCATCTGATGAAGGCACATTATTAGGATAATCATCAATGAGCTTAGCCTTTAGATGTTATAACAAGAGGCTACAAAAGATAGTGTAAAACATAAATGTGAATATTGATGAGACAAGGAAATCATTCATAATCAAAGGATACTTTAGAGAATCTAAACTTCAAGAATGAAGAAAAAACTATAGAGGTTGATGAAAAATAAGTTGAGGAGAGACAGGATTTATAATACCCCTCAAGATAGATTCAAAGAGATCATATTGAATCTCAAATAATTGGTAATAAGAAAGTAGGTATGAAAATAAGGAGAAGACAGGTAAGTAATCTAAATCAATAGAATGTTGATATATTATCTAAAATTGAACCTAAGAGTCTTATATAAGAAATTAAAGACAAATTTTGGATAGGTTCAATGAATGAGTATTTAGATCAAATAGATAAGAATGAGACTTGGGAACTTATTCTTAGGTCTAAAGACAAGAATGTCATTGACACAAAATGGGTGTTTAGAAACAAGTTGAATGAAGATGGATAAGTCACTAAGAATAAGGATAGATTGGTATGCAAGGGATATGCAAAAGTTAAAGGGGTAGATTTTGAGGAAACCTTGGATCCAATAGAAATATTGGAGGCTATTGGACTATTTATATCATATTCAGGATTCAAAGGGTTCAATTTGTACCATATGGATGTCAAATCTACCTTTTTGAATGGGAATTTGGAAGAAGTGTACATTAAAAAACCTAAGGGGTTATCACTATCACATGATAAGGACTATGTTTTAAGATTGAAAAAGGCTCATTATGGTCTAAATAAATCTCATAGAGCTTGGTGTGATAGGTTGGACAAGTATCTATTGGATCAAGTATTTAGCAGAGGAGTTGTAGATAGTAATCTATACATAAAGATAGAATATGACCATTATTTGATAGTAGTTGTCTATGTGGATGACATAATATTTGGTAGAAATAATGAAAACATGACCAATCACTTTGAAGAGATGATGAAGAAAGATTTTAAGATGTCCATGCTAGGATAACCATCATTCTTTCTTGGGTTGAAAATCACTCAATCTAAAAAATGTATATTCATCTCACAAGACAAGAACATAAGAGATGTTGAAGAAGTTTGAGATTGAAGATTGCAAGGAAGTTAGTACACCCATGATCATAGGGTGTAAGTTGAGTAAGGAAGATGAGTCGCTAAAGGTGATGTAGACATCATATAAGTCAATGATTAGAAATTTTTTATGCACCAATACCTCTAGACCTAATATCATACAAGCATTAGGTCTTGTGGGAAGGTTTCAAGTAGATCTAAAGGAGAGTCATTTACAATCAATCAAAAAGATACCTAGGTGTCTCAAGGGGAATTTTAAATATGGGTTGTGATATCTAAGAAGTAAAAATTTAAATTTGATATCCTATATAGATGTAGATTGGGAAAGAGTCTATATAATAGGAAGAGTACTAGTGGAGGATATTTCTTCTTAGGTGGGTACCTAGTTTCATGGATAAGCAATAAATAACCATCAGTAGAATTATCCACTTGTGAGGCTGAGTATTCATGTTAAACTCAATTCCTATGGATGAGATATATTCTAAAATACTATAAGTTAGAGTATGATGGCCCCATCCCTATCTATTGTGACAATACAAGTGCTATAAGCATCTCAAAGAACCAGATCATGCACTCAAAGACTAAGCATATTCCCATTAGGTATCATTTTATAAGAGAGTAGGTAAGTGAAAAAAGAGTCAGACTTGAATATGTATCTACAAAGGATCATATTTTAGACATATTTACCAAACCTCTTCCAAAGGTAACATTTGAACACCTAAGATAGGAATTGGGTGTAATTCTTTCCCCTAAAAATCATCGAAGAAGCCAAAGTACTTAGGTGGAGCTAATCAAGTTCATTATATCCAAGAATATGTTATTTATTCCAAAAAGGTATGCATAGACATAGGGGGATCATATTTTTATTGTGTATCATAAACTCATAGTCATGTGTGTTGAGTATTTTGGTTGTAAAGAGTGTGATCTAAAGAGTTGCAGACATCACTTTATCATTTATATCAAAGGGGATGAAGACCAAAATGGGGATATAAGAATGATTAGTTTGTATTGTGTTTTTACATCAATGATAAAGGGGTGTATTATTGATCATTGTTCCTATTTTTGAGGTTTGTCATTGATGTTGTCATTTATGTTAAAGGTTCTTAATAAGGTCTTCATGAGGTCATTAAAGAGTGTAGCTATGAGAGAGAATATATTGATATGTATTATAATGACTTTGAGAGTTTAATATATGGTTGGTATATGTTCTTAAGAATTCATTAGTGATGTGAAGGTCAATATGGAAGGTCTTTGTTGTCATAGTTGTCAAGTGTTTGAGCCTTATAGTGTCTTAAGAAGGTATTTGCATAGCATGCCTAGTCTTGTGCATGAAGGATCATGATGACTTAGTAAGTTGAATTAAAAGAGGCATGATAGGTTATATGAGGTTTATTGAACATGTATGAGAGTAATTTTATCACTTGTGAGAGTCTCAGGGTGAGTCTATAGGGGTAGGACATTCAGACCTAGTCTGTAACTAGACCATTTCTAGACCCTACCTGGACTAATGAGGCATCATGATCTATTATTAAGGCCTATAAAGGACATATATTAGTGTTTAATCTTGATATAGGTTTATTTAGTATGTGTTTGAGGTGTAAAGTGCATGTAAATATTTATTAAGTTCATTTTTAAGGCCTAATATGGTTTACAGGTCAAGGTCTAAGAGATCAAAGAGAGAGAAAGTATGGTCTAATGGGGTATAAGGATTTGTTTCCAAGGAAAGTATGGATATATGAGTATTTTCAGAAGTATTTAATGTTGTTTTGAGTATTTTGACCAAGGTTGAGTCCATGGTTTATATAAACATTCATGAAAATGTGTTTGGAGCTCTCTTACGTGTGTAAAATAAAGGGTTCTCAACTCAAGAAGGATTTTCTTGTGCTCATTAGCTTGTCAAAAAATTGCATGGGAACCTAAAATATTAATGGTATATGGGGAATTTTTATATCTCATAAACTTAGGCATTGTTTTTATAAGGGTCTATGCTTTGTGAATGATTGTTAAGAATAGAAACAGGTTTAAACCCTCTTAGAACCCTAATAAAGACCTAATGTCAAATATATGATTCAAAAGTGCCTAGAAAGGATTGGTATTCTTAGGAAAAATATTTGAGGTTTTATTTAAATCTCTCAATAACCTCTAGGTGTGATTGAGTTTTTAGGTGTGTGAGTAGAACCTACAAGAAAGTGCACATTTCTTAGAGATTTCTTATTGCAGTCAGAGTTGAACAAGTCAAAGTATGAAAATAGATGGAGTATGAATTTGTAAACTCACGTTTCATGTCAATTAATTATTTTTGATATGTTATAACCCTCATGTATTTTAAATTTGTTATCCAGTTTATTCGGTCGCTAATAGGCCTAATGGTGGAAACAATGAGAAATCTAGGTAGCAGTGAGAAGATGATTATGGATGTGTTATCATGAAATAGTGATGAAACCAAGTACCTAGATATGTTGTTCAGGAATTTTAATACATTATCATGTTTTTTATTAAAAAAATTATATCATTTAATATAGTAAAAAGTTCTTCACAAGTTGACTTATCTGAGTCAATAAGGTCTCTGTTTGGTGAGGTCAAAAAATTAGTCTGTAAGACCAATAGTTAACACTAGACAATAGATTATTATACTTTAAGATGGTATAGATATTTAATATGATCATTTAATTTCATAATAAGTCTTTTTAAGTGATCATACATGTGTTAACGGTCATTATCACCATGACTATGCTTTAAAGAAAATTGGTAGTTCTGAGTGAGCAAGTTGTAGTAATGTTTTTGAATCCTTTTACCCTATGTAATGAAGTCTAATTCACTTGATAATTTTTTTAGGTATTATAGGTTTTTTATATGTGATTTATATTCATTTTTATGTGTCAAAATAACATTTTATATTTATATGTTCAAGACAGACCTTTTTGTGTGTATGAAGACCTAATTGTGAATAGCAAAAATGGTGTGCTTTGAGTGGTCGTTGGATCTAAAAAGTGATATGGTGCCTATATGATTTTATAATGGGTATATTTAAGTATAATATGATATGTTACTAATATTTGAGGAGTTTTAATGTGTTCTAAGGAAATCATAGGGTAACATGTGCTAATGAAGGCCTAATTGAATTAGGTCTCCTTAAGGACTAAAAGAGTTTTAGGTCCTATATGTTATGACTAACCTATTGTAATTATTGATTAATGTTTATGGAATGAATTAAGGTATATTTTATTTAAAATATAATTTATCAAGTGTGTGTTTCCTACCAATAGCTGTATGAACAAGAGCCTAGTATAAGAACAAGGCCTAATTGACTAGTTAGAGAGTGAATGAATGGAAGTGAAGGATATATAAATTTTAAGTGTTAAAGGAAGTATTTTATACAATAATAATTGTGTATATAAAATATCATAAATATTTAATAGGGGTATTATATATGAATATTAATTTTATATGACCTAATCTATCTTGAAGAGACTCAATTGAACGAAGAAGCCTAGAAGGTAGTTTGAGAGAGATAGAAGAATGAGAAGAGATAAAAAAAGATGATCATCATATTTTGTGAGAAATAAGGTTTTATAAATATGATAAATATATTTAGGTGGCTGATTTGGTGTTGATTCATCTAGGGGGTCGATTCCTCCTTACAAATTGGTGCTTGTTAAAGCTTAGTTGAGTGGGGGCTTGACTAGTTGGGGTTTTTGCTCTATGCGGATTTGGTACTTCACTAAATACTAGTTTTTTTCTTATAGGACTATATACATTTTAAAATATTAGTATATTTTATTTCCCTTGAGATTTTCCCACTTGAATAAAAATTTTATGTGTTTTTCTCTTGTCTCATGCTCATATAAATGGTTATTGATGTGTTGCTAGTTCACTATATTACTTTGATAGTTCATGAATGATAAAGTAAATTTTTAAGATTTTTTGAAGACTAATTCACCCCCACTTGGTCATTATGCTTAAAAAAAATAGTGGAACCCATGGCCACAACCTCTAAAATGTAAACTCACCTATACTAAGGTGGGTTTAAAAAATCACTTGCTCAAATGTTCCATCAAAAAATTAACAACTTTCAAGGATGTTTCTGATTAATTCCCAATAATTACATGACTTAGTTTGCACCTAAAGTTATAACTTGATTCTATTTTTAGGTTGACTTATGTTTTAAGAAAATTATTTATCAAGGAGGACTCCTACTCCTCATATGACCACAAAATGGATGTAAAGTGTTTGTTCTTGACTCCTTGAGGATGGATCACTTGATATTAGTCATTATATCATTTAATATTGACCATCATATTTGATATATGATGAGGAAAACCTTAAAGAGCTTAAGGATGGAAATAAAGGTTTCAAATCACTTTTTGTGCTTCAATTTCATGTTTTTGAAAAGCGAAAAGAGGTTTAGAGGATGAATTATCCATAGTCATCCCTCTTCTCTTTCCTCATCCTTGGATGACTACCATAAATGGAGTCACCAATATTTCAATACTTTTCCATTTTATTTCATTTTCCACATATATATTAATACAAATATGTTTAAGTTATTTTTATTGTACTTATATTCTTAGAAATTCTCATCTAGTACCATTCTTTCACAGTATTTGAAAATGTCTTTGGAAGCTTGAAGTTCCACCACATCCATGAATCATTATTTAAAAGGCTAAAGAATAACTTAATTTCTGTTTTTATTTTTAGGCTTTGACTTTTTTTTCACATGGTAGAGGTTCAAAAATTAAGGATGATTTAGTTTTGGGCCAACCTGTCTTGGGGCTTCTAGGATCCCACAAATGTCAAAAAAGTAAAAAAGTGTATCTCTTAGACAGAAGGGCCATATCTTTAAAAAATAGTAGTTTAAATCCCTAAAAATACTTTTTTGTGGAATAGGGTGAAAATGTTAAGGGGAGTGGGAGGTCCATTTTAGGTCACCCCACCTTTAGGTCTCCTAGTTTCCTTAACTATTTGCATAATAATAAATAAATTAATACTTACGAACTTATAAAAAATAAAGTTCTGAAGAATATAATATTTAATAAAAGATGAATTTATATGTTAATAAACATTTCTTGTTAATTTTTGGGTGGTGGTAAACTTATGTTGACTACCCCCATATAATTAAGACCTAAAATGAGGTTTGACCATGTGGATTTTAAGACACACAATTTATCTAATCACATAAATAAATATGAGGGTGCTCATATTCACTACCAAACTATTAACCATGAAAGTAACTACAATGTCTAATCTACTAGTCCTTATGGCCTTAAAAAAAATTGGGTGTCACAAGGGTAACTAATAACTTGCATTTTGTGTTTCACTTCACAAAGTGGAATGTTCCCTTATAAATGGTTTATCTATTTTTTTGTTACCCTACATGTACCTAAAATTAAAAAAAGTCATAATAAATAACCAATGAGCCAAAATTCACAAAACAAAATGCAAGTTATAAATTTTGCAAATTTCCATATAAAAATACTTTGGGAACTTTTTTTCCTCAACCAATGTACACAAATTTTCACTAAGTGTAAGTAAATTACAAAGTAAACTAAGAAATTTCAGAATTTGAACCTTAATTAATCCTAATTTTCATTAAAAGTGAAATTTTAGAAAATTAGAATTTATTAAATATTATAAAAATTATTAAAGTGAACCTATACCTTCTTGGGTTTTAATGATATCCATTCAAACAATAATTTCAAACATGATTATAAATTTATTTATTTTATAAATAATGAAAAACAATAAATAATATTGTTCATACAAACTTTACAACTTGATTCAAAGTACTAAAAACTATCTTTCCTTATATTTACTCTTTCTTATTCCAACTAACACTTCAATAAAAACTAATGCATGAAAATTTAAAATCATTACATCATAATTATCTTTCTTTCAATTTAATTTTTATTATAATATAATATATCATAAAAATGGCTTAAACCCAACTAATGTTGATTTTTTTATCATTTATGTTTTTAAATCTATGAAATAAAATTAGAGTCCAACCAATCTCCCAAGTGTAGTTATGAGGACAAGGCAAGAATGGGCTTGAATCTAATACTATTTATACCATCAATTTGATACCATAAATACCCAAAAATCAAGGACTCCAAAATTTGATCATGTAGATTACCATTCAAGTTTTCTAAGTTACAAAATAAGGATTTGGTTTGATCATTTAATTTCTGGATAAAACTATGTGCATGTTTTTTTATTAATGCAGTTTTATCTAATTTTTTGTCTAAATCCAAAAATAATATGATCAATTACATTGATTGTGAAAACATAAAATACCTTAAGGATTTGGTTTTTTTAAAGGAAGGGTATAATAGGCATTACCAATAGTTTTGTGCCTCATCTAATGAATTAGGAAACACCTCTTAATTTTATACAAACACATACATCTTTACAATTTAAAAAAAATCCCAAAGGAAGATAATCAAATAAATTAAATAATATATATAAGTCTCTTGGATAAGCTTTCAAAAATAACTTTCAAGGAATAAAAAGAGGACAGCTTAAGCAAATTCACTCACCCTTTCCCATTCTACCATAATAACTCAAACACATGTGAGAATTATAACTCCACATTTTTAAAAATAAAAATTTAAATTCAAAATAGGAATTTAAAATGTAATAAAACCCTTCCAAAACAACCCTTATTGTTTCAAAAATATATACGACCTTGCACCCAAATCATACACAAATCAAGAAAAGGATTGCATGATAGAAAGCCTTATCAATCCTTAACACATTTTCAAAATTTCAAGGAGGTAAAATTGATTAATTTAAAAGATAAAAATATGAAATAATAAGGTGTAAAATTACATCTTATCTCAATTTATCTATTTGTTAAGACATACCATTCCTCTAAGACATAACTCCCAACTAGCCTCTATCTCTCAAGGTCTATTCCTAGTTCCTCCAGATTAAGCTCCAATTCATTTTTAAAACATCCAAAATTTACGAAAAAGTGGATTACCATTGTATTTTATATAAATACATCAATCATTGGGCAATGGGAAGGTGACACTTGTCCATTACCATTCCTTTGTCTCTCACAAAAATATTTTATGGACTTTACTTCCTACTCTAATATGCATGCTCCTTATTAGATGGCATGATGGAAAGTATGGCTCACCCATAATGAATAAATTATTAGCATATTCCAATTCCATAAATAATCACATGGGTTGTGATAAAAAAATTATGTCTCCTATAAATACTCCTATACATCCTTTTTGGTCAACTGACTCTAATTCCAACACAAATATCACAAAATCACTTTATGTTACCCTTCAATGTTGGATTTTCAATTCTATTAAAGGTTTAAAAGTGGTGAGATAATTTTTATCAATTTTGAACCTTATGACCTTATATATAGTTCAATTAATATATAAGGTGTGGGTAAAGAGGGCATGAATGGTGCTATTTAGTATAGAATTTCCAAAATTAAAACAAGTGACAAGAACACATTTACAAAAATAAAATATAGGTGTTAACTAGTGACACAACACAATGAACACATATATTGAATATAAAAATCCATGACCAACATATTCCAATTTCCCTTTATTGGACACCTATAATATTGTACATCATTTTGCACATAATATTTCACTATCCTTTTATACCCAAAGAACATAAAAATCAAATAATCTCAAATAACAAGTGAAAACTTACATTGTATACATAAAAATTTTATATGAATAATATTATCTAAAAATAATAATATTCATATAAAATCAAATGAGAAACCAATATTATCTCAGCTAATACGCTAATGTATTGTGAATCTCAATAATTGATGTAAGCATAAGAGAGTGGGATCCACTTAAAGACTATTGTTTTAACCATTTAAGGTTTATCTATGTAAATCATATGTTTTATTAAAGGATTATATGGTCTAATTTATGTAAATAATATTCATAAAATAATCATTGATTTATTATAGACTTATCTATAAAATACTTGATATGGATGATCTGAGTGTTGGAAACTAACTTAGGAATAGATTTAAGTGTCAACAAATATATAATTATTATAGCCTAAACTTGTACCCTAGATAATTTAAAGAAACCTTATCAAGTTTAGGACAACATGAAACTATCTCCCTTCATATTAAATCTACTATAAGAGATAGATCTCTAGTTTTGAAAGGAATAGCTTCCTTAATTCATCTTCTAAGTGTTGAGTATTGTCGTTGATTTCAAAGGTGCATCTTACATGAGGTTGATGTCAAAGGTGAATAAGACTAGTTGGAAGTATGTTTATGTGACAAGGATCATAGAGATATTTTTATATGGATGAGAGTTGGAATTTAATATTTTGAGCATGGAAGGTATAGGTTATGGAAGAGTGTTTGAAGATAACTAGTGTCTACATAGGAATCATAGTGTATGAAGAGGCCTATACAAGTCATTGATGTCATGATATTAAGAGGTATGTGTAGAATAATGTATGTTCATATTATTCATAATAATGATATGAATATTTTTAGGGTGATCCATGTGAAGGGAGCATAGTGAAATGAATGAATAAAATGCATAGGAATCATGTCATGAGCCTGGTCATGACATGAAGATCTATTTGCATGGAAAATGGATTAACATAGGAATATTATGGTTTTTTTTCACTATTTTATCATGATATTAAGTAATTTAATCATTCATGAGATTTTTAGAGTGAGACTATAGGGCTATGACCTTCAAACTAAGCCTACACATAGACCTCTCTTAGACCCTACCTAGCCTAATAAGGCATTAGGATCATATTTCAAGGAAAGTATGAATGTGTGAGCATTAAAATAGGTAATATTATATGTTTTGGGAATTTTCACAAATTTTGAGGTCATGGTTTGAATAAAATTACATTAAACACTATTTTAGGCCTTCTCGAGTTCACATAATGAGGTCTCAATACTCAAAAATCACTTTCAAATGTTCATTGGTATGTGTAACCTCTACATGAGAACCTGATATCTCAAGGATAAATGTGAAAGGATCCTAGATAATATCTCTAGGAATTGGTTTTGGAATTAATGGGTAGTCCCTTATGAACAATCGTTAACACCAAAACCTATGTTAAACCTCCCTAAAACCCTAATAAGGACCCAATGTGAAAGATGTTCAAATCAGATTATAATATATTAAAATGCCTAGAAAATATATTTTATAATGTTTTTAACTCTCCTATGTACCTCCATGTGTTGGTGGTTAGTCAGATAAGAGAGAAAATGCATAGATACATGCTTATTTGTTAATAAAGTATTATAGATCTCAAAAGATGTATTGTTCAAGCAAATAAAATGGATGGAAGAAGAATAATATATAGAATAATTTTTCATTTCCATGATAATTTATGGATAATTTATAGCCTTAAAATTTTCTAATTTATTCATCTAAGTTGGCCAGTCATAGACAGACCTAATGGTGCAAATATTGTAAAACCTAGGCAACAATGACAAGATGGATTTGAGGGTATAGGCATATTAGATTGATGAAACAAAGTAAATGAATATTTTATTTATTAATTTTAATTAATTTAAATTCTTTTAATAAATTTTTTATGTTAGTAAATATGGTGAAAAAATTTCTCACAAAATGACTTATCTGGTTCAGATAAGACTGTGTGATATGAGGCCAAGAAATTGGTCTATAAGCCCAATATTTTCCATTAAATTTAGGATGTTATATATATATATATATATATATATATATATATATATATATATATAATAGGAAAATTTAAATTCATTATGATTAATTTAAAGTGTTTATATAGGTGTTGGAGGTCTAAGCCACCATGACTGGTCTTTAAGGTAAATTGGCAGTTCTGAGTAAGTGAGTTATAGAGATGTTTTTGAGCCTTTACCTCATGAGTGAAAGTGTTATAATAATTTGGTGATGACCATAAGGTCATGGAGAATTTTTATATATTTTTTATTTTCATATTTTAATATCTTAATGGTATTTAGGATTCATTTTTTCAAGATAGACGTTTGAGGTACACAGGCCTAATAGGATAGTTTGTCCTAAAAGAGATTTCATAGTATGAGAGAAGGGTACATATTTAATCAAGAATGGAGGATGTAAGTATATGTCATTATAAAAGTTATTTGATGGTTTTTTATTATTTTATAAGGCCATATGGGCCCAATAATATCAATATTCAATGCTAAGAAGATAGACCTGATGCAATTAGTCTCCATGAGACCTAAAAGAGAAATGAGGCCTAATTGAGTTATTGTAGACCAAAAGGGGTCCAAAATTCATTTGAGTCATGATAATAAAGTGTTTTAATAATTATTATATGTCCTAAATAATATGTTTAAGTTATGTGTATGACCAATTGGTGTGTGACCATGAGACTTGTATATATATATATATAAGGCAGTTTAGGCCTATTTTAATGTATGAAACAAAAGAAAATAAAATAATTATTGGGAGAGTAGAAGGAGGTATTGAAATGAGAAAATAACAATATATCATAGTTTTGGTGATCAAAATACATGAGGTGGATGAGTTGGTGTTGAGCCACTTAGGGAGTTAGTGCTTCCTTACAAGTGAGTGTTAGTTAGAGCCCAACCAAGTGGGTTCTTGAATTCATTAGGTTTGATGCTCTAAGATAATTTGGTACTCAATATAATTTGATCTTTTGTTTTATAGTGATTTATTAAATTTTTAGGTATCATAGTGTGTTTTCTTCCCCTTGAGGTTTTCCCACTCATATATGTGTTTTCTTGTGTTATGCTCATGTGAATGGTATTTATGCATTGTTAGATCTTAATGTTGTTTTCATAGTTCATGAATGATTGGATATAATTGAAATAATTTTTTTGGTACATTGATTCACCCCCACCCCTCTCAATGATTGTGATTCCAACAATTGGTATCAAAGTATAGTCCTTTGAAGTATGACTAATAGATTAAAGGAGATCTTAGAAGTGCAAACATGTCTAGTAACTATGTACAAGGAGGTTTCTCAACCAATAAGGATCCTCTCCTTAGTGGGAATAACTATGAATTTTAGAGCATTAGAATGAAGACTTATCTAATATCCTTATGCTATGACATATGGAAATCTATTGTTGATGGATTCACTCCACCTTCTACACCACCAATTGACACAATAGGCAAGGAGGCAAGTAGAAAAACCTATAAGGTAATGAATGACATCCTATGTGGTCTTTTAGAGGTATAATTTTTAAAGGTCATGCATTGTGACATAGACAAAGGGATTTTGGAAAATTTTCAAACCATCTATAAAGGAGACACTAAAGTTAATTTGGAAAAGTTGTAAACCCATCAGAGGCAATTTAAAAGTGTGAAAATGAAAGATTATGAAAACATTACATCTTATTTGTTAAGAGTAGATGAAGTGGTAAATGTCATCATAGGTCTAGGAGATAATTTAAGATAATCAACATTAGTATAAAAATTAATGAGATCTCTAACATCTAAGTTTGATTCTAAGGTGTCTATTGTGGAGGAGATCAAAGATCATAACATACTACGAATTGATGATCTTCATGGCATCTTGATTGCCTATGAAATGAGAACAAATGATGGAAGACCTTTTAAGAAGGAAGCTACATTAAAATTTGAGAAAAAGTCACAAGGTAAGAAGGCCAAGGATGATGTTCACATAGACATAGATTATGACAAGATAGAATCCATTTTTTTTAGAAAACTAAAAAATGATCATGTAAGTATAGGGGTAAGTTTCCATTTAAATGCTTTAATTATGGTAATATTTATCACTTTGCCTCTAAATTTCCCAATAAAAATAAGACTAAGCATGATGGAGAACATAGTGAACATCATGGTGAAGATAAGGTCTATAAGCCTAACAAGAGTAAAAAGGGTTTCAAGAAGAATGAAGTCAAGAAATGGTCATTCAAAAACAAGAGAAGTTTCTAAACCAAAGAAGATAGTAGATCATCTGATGTAAGTGACACTTGTACATTTGATAGCAATGATGATATTACTGACCATGATAGTAATGAAACCTTATTCATGGATATACAAATAGACAATGAGGGTTTCTCAAAAAGGGAAAATCCTTATGGATGATGAATAATTAGATGAAGAGGCTAAAGTGAACCTTTAGGTAGAATTTGTGAGTGTTATAGAGGAGTTGAAGTTCTAAATAAGAAAGAATTAGAAACTAAGATCATTGGTTAAGAGTTATGAGGATCAAATCAATGTCTTTTAAGAGGGACTAATCAATAATACCAATGAACATAAGGATATAATTAAATAGTTGGAAACTTAAATAGAAATTATCAATGCAAGTCTTAAGACCAAGGAGGAAGAATTCATCAACTTCGGAATAGAAATTGAGTTTCTAAAGGAAGAATTGGATCACGTAATAGTTAAGATGAAGCCACATCAAAAATTTGATAAGGGTACTAAAGTTCTTGGTGATATTATGAACATTCAAAGGTCATCACATGATAAGATAGGTCATGGATTCAAAGAAGACCAAAAGGAAAATAAGGAGATTCAAACCTCAAAGAATAATGGATCATCAAGAAATAATGGTATTGAAAGTAAATACCTATGTAAATGATCTTAAATCTAAGACTCAAGTTGATCATCAATAAATAAAGAAGAACTTGACTACTTCAAGTGAAAACAAAGGTAGAGGTGCATCACTTTACTTTATATAGATAAGTTATGTGAACCCATTCAATGGTTACTATTTATCATGTAATCAATATAGACATAGGGATATGGATTGTAGACATCATGCTAGAATCAATTCCTCATGGAGGAATAAGATAAATACTCATTTATATATTATAAGTAGAATTTTATGCTATAAGTTTGATTAAAGAGGACAAATTATAATAGAATACAAGGTGAGGCATATAAGGAAGGTTAGTCAAGATAAAAGGGTATACATTCATACCATTTAGAAGTGGATCAAGAAGTTACACCCTATGGACAAGGTGAAGGAGGAGTAGAAAAATAAAGATGAATAATCTATGATAGCTTAGACTACCTTTCATATTTAACATGAAGGAATGAAATGGTATATAGATAGTGATTTATCAAGCCACATGATAGGGGCCAAGATCAAGTTCATCTCATTAAATAATAATGATATAGGAATAGTGATATTTGAAGATAAAATAACTGTCAATATAGTTGGCAAGGGTATATTGAGTTTGGATAATAGGAAGACCAAGACAGAGAATGTGTTGTAAGTAAGAGGTTTGAAACATAATATGATTAGTGTAAGTAAAATATGCAACCAATTACACACACTAACCTTTAATTATAGAGGGTGTAAGATAAGGAAACCCAAATCAAGAAGGCTAATTACCAATGCTAAGAGGAATGAGAACATTCTATATGTCTTGAATGATATCAAGGAGAGATGCTTTATGATAAAAATGGATGAAAGTTGGTTATGGCATATAAGGTTAGGCCATATAAACTTTAATAATTTGGTCAAGATAAGCACTAACAATTATATGAAGAACATGCCTAAGTTCACCAAACCAATAATCATTCTTTGTAAGGCATGTCAAGATGGTAAGAAGACTAGAAGAATGCTTAAGTGCAAGGAGTACTCTACTACAAGACCTTTAGATTTAATACACACTGATCTCTATGGGCCTATAAGAATCTAAAGTATTCAAAGAGATAGATACTTCACGTTACTCATAGATGACTACACAAGAATGACTTGGGTAGCATTCTTGATATAAAATTTAAAATCTCTTGAATAGTTCAAGGCATTCAAGGCTCTTGTTGAGAATGAGAAGAATGGGCTGACTAAGTACCTAAAATTGGAAAAAGGAGAATATTTTTGGTCTAATGAGTTTGATGAATTTAGTGAGGCCCATGTGATAAGGAGAGATTTATCAATAGCTATGACACCTCAATAAAATGGGGCAGTAGAAGGAAAGAATAGGACAATCCAAGAGATGGCAAGAATAATGCAAAATGAGTCTATATTATCTAATGGATACTAGAGAGTGGTAGTGAGCACTGTAGTCTAAATTTTGAATATAGGAAATATAAGGACTAATGGAAATAAGACTCACTATAAACTTTGGAAAGGTATACCTACTAATATGAAACACTTTAGAGTGTTTGGGAGTAAATGTTTCATCAAAAGAGATGAGGAAGACTTAGGTAAGTTTGATTCCAACTTTAATGAAGGTATATTCTTGGGATACTCATCAGTGAGCTCAACTTATAGATGTTATAACAATAATTTTAAAATATAGTAGAAAGTACCAATGTGAATATTGATAAGATAAAGAAATCACACTCATAATCAAAAGATAAATCAGAGAAATTGGACTTCAAAAATGAAGAGGAAATAATAGAGATTGATGAGGAATGAGAAGAATTTGAGGAAACATAAGACTCAAAAGGCCCCTCAATATAGATTCAAAGTGATTATCCTAAATCACAAATAATTGGTAACTTAAATAAAGATAATTTTACTCTATTATCTAAGATTGAACCTACGAATATTTTATAAGTAAGCAAAGATAATTTTGGATAGGTGTTATGAATGAGTAGTTAGACCAAATAGAGAAGAATGAGACTTGGGAACTAGTTCCTATGCCTAAAGACAAGAATGTCACTGGCATAAAATGGGTGTTTAGAAACAAGTTGAATGAAGATGGATAAGTCACTAGGAATAAGGCTAGATTGGTGTGCAAGGGATATGCAAAAGTTAAAGGGGTAGATTTTGAGGAAACCTTGGATCCAGTAGAAATATTGGAGGCTATTAGACTATTTATATCATATGAAATATTTAAAGGGTTCAATTTGTACCATATGGATGTCAAATCTACCTTTTTGAATGGAAAATTATAAGCATAGGTATACATAGAGCATCCTGAGGGTTTTTCACTGACAAGTAACAAGGACTATGTTTGAATATTCAAAAATGATCTTTATGGTCTAAATCAAGCTCCTAGAGCTTAGCATTCTAGATTGGATAAGTAACTATTAGACTGAGGTTTCAAAAAAGGAGTGGTATATTCTAATCTATATATAAAGATAGAATATGACCATTAATTTATAGTAATTGTATATGTGGATGACACAATATTTGGTGAAATAGTGATAATATGACTAAGGCCTTTATAGAGGTGATGAAGGAGTTTGATATGTCCATTATGGGAGAATTAGCATTTTTTCTTTGGTTACAAATCAATCAATCTGGATGGAATCTTCTCTAGATTGGTGAAATGGTCAACCAATGGGTGGTCTATACAACCTAAAGTGATAATTTCAAACCTAAGACACCATATATATACCATCTTAATTGTTATAAGGAGGAACATAAGAAGGGATGGACACATACATTTAAAATAAAAATAATCAAGAAATATCTAATATACTTAGTAAATAAATGAAAAATAGTAGTGATAGAGATACTTACCTTTGGGTAGACATGTTGATGCTTCAATCTCCCTCTTTATCTCAAGTGGAAAATTTCAAGATATGTATTAGCTCAAATACCTTAAATGGTAATATGAATACCTAGGTATACTTAGTTTGGTACTCAAAAGACTAGGTGTACTTCCTCAATTTGAATTCTCTTATTGACCTTAAAAGAACATAACAAGACTAGACCTAGAAGATAAGACTCTAATCCTATAATTCATCCAAATACTACATAAGATGATGAATGTGAATTCTAGAACAGTATATGATTGTGTTATATCTAATTGGGAAGGAAATATGATGCCTATATAGAGATCTAATACCCATAACTAACATTAAGTCTAAGGTAATGGTGTTGGCCTAGCTGATAAAAATGGAAGATGTTAGCTGACATTGTATTGTGTTGGACATGTTGAGCCTGATATAATAGAATATATATAGGACATATTCATACTTGTATAAAAATTATTGACACAGTAGGATGTAGGGAACCTATAAAATCTGTGGAAAGTACATGAAGAGGTAAGATGAAAAGAGACTCAAAAGAGGTTAAAATGATAATAATGAATTTATTATAGAATAGTATTCAAACATCTCTCTCAAAGTACCATGAACTAATCCCACCCCATTCCTAGTGCACCCTTTAATACATAAACTTAAGGATATTGATGTGTTGACAAGCCTCCATAAGATAAAGTGTCAGTAAAGTGAAAAAGTAAAAAGTATCAAGTGTATTAATGTGCCACTTATTAAATTATTATAATTAGTTTCATTATTTTAAATTGATATGTATGCTTAAATGTCATACCTTAATATATAAATTACATTTCAAGTTTATCTTAATATCTAACTCACTCAACCTTGACACTTCCTATAAAACTTCACATGCCCTACAAGAAGAAGCTTTCCAACTAAAAATAGGATGAAACAATGAGACGACATGCTAAGGAAATCATAGTTATCACTAAGAAAGATCAATAATAAAAGTAAAACACACTATGAATATTCATGAAGAGGTAAAAATAAGTAGTATTATTGATCAAATGGTATGAAAATGAGCAAGCTTCACCTTACTTAGGTGGAACATGAGTTACAATGGCCAAAATGGCTAGTTCTTATAGAAATTGAGAGAGAAAGGAGAAGAAATAAGTCCAAGGGTCATAAGGACACTTGTAAAACTAATAAAATGAGTTAATTATGTATGTAAATAGGATGTGGGATAAACCATGCAAGATCAAGAAGCACAAGTGTCACCCCAAGTCATTAAACTCATGAAAAGTGGCATGAAAGTTCTCATTTTGTCTCTAAAAAATGCCTTCATGATTTGGACCTATTTAAATATCTAAAAACTGATTAGGTATAGGTATAATTATTGGAATGAAAGATAAGGATTTAACACATGATTCTCCATGCATTATTTGTAGAATTGGTCATCTAGAATCTTCCCAAAATGAGCTATCACCATCTATAGTCCAAATAACTCTTCTTTCATGCACCCTACATAGTTGGACTCAAAATTGGATTTATTTTTACATTAAAAAACATGATATGGAGTATATGACACTTATAAAGACACTTTATGTCCTTATATTGCTCAGACACACCTTAAAAGGCCATCCACTTGAAGTTTTCACACTTCTCACTATCTTGCTCACTATGCCAATTTTGATTGGATGAGATGAGAGCTATTATTTTAAAACTTGGAAGTTTTTTAAAATAATTATATATACATATTTATTTATTAAAATCCCTAAGCTTCCTCACAAACTTTATTTTATCTTTAGACTTCTTCTAAGACCTATAAAACACATAAAATAGTCAAAAGTACCCTCTTTTTTACCCTATCCATATAATTATGTACAACTCAAAAGGGTGGGAAGGATATTGAAATATTATTATACAACCTCCAATAATTTTTTTATACAAAATATTCCATTTTGGTGCCTTATCTCCTTCATTTCCATCATTGGGTCTAGACTAAGGGTTTAAGAGGGTTTTAGATAGTTTTACCCTCTTAGTTATTATTCATATAGATTTCACATTCAACCTTAAATAAAATTCCACAAAATAGTTATCTATTACCATTTATAAATTCTCCAAACCTCTTAGTTTCCCATGAAAATCACCAAGAGAGATATGAACTTCCAAAGTTGCTTTATTGAGCTCTTCCTTCGACTTGCACATGCCTAATACTACCTTTGAGCCAAAATTGGATTCCCATACAACTCCTATACCTTACACAAGATTTATCAGCTCTATTAAAACCCTATTAACATTTACAAAATCAATGGAGTGATTTTTTAAGGGCATACATGAATTTAACCCCCTTTTTGGATTCTAGGCCTAGTCATGCTTAGTGGGTTTGTTTGCACTCTAAATCCTAAAATGATTTTTTTGATTTATTAAATAAATGTAAATATATCTTACATATATATTATGAAAATATATACATGTTTCAATAGGTTTTAATTCTCATCTCATGCTAAAATTAAATTTGACCTTTCATTTGAACTTTAGGCCTAAACCCTGCTTAGTGAGTCTGACTGCAACCTTGGTGTTTTAGACCTCCCTATTTAGTTCCATCATTATAAATAAGGATTTTCATGTTTGATTAGATTTTTTAAAAATTTAAAAACCTTATTTCCATGTATTAACATCCCCTAACTCACTTGTCTATTGCCATTCCTTAAAGCATGTTACTTTGTGCATAAGGGAAGTGCCCTCTATTTGAGACAAAACAAAGGGAACTCACCTATTTCATCAGACAATGTTGAATATTTTAGGGAATTTTCCAGCCAATAAAAATGTTATTTACCAATTTGTATCCCTTGGTATGACGTTTTGACCTCCCAAATTCTTTAAGACCCAAGACAAACTATTTGTAGGTAGATTGTGTAGGCTTCTAGCATGTGGACTATGTTTGTTTGATTGGAGGCCTTTCCTTTACTTTATTTATAGTTCCAAAAGCCTATATAGACACTTATGGACATTTTGAATATTATCAAGGTCTATTCATCAATTAAACTCTCTAAATAGCCCTTCCCATCCTTGAGTTCTCAAGATTGTATGTACAAACCTTGATTGTGTTTTGCTTTAGACTACACTTGTAGGTTAAATTTCATGAATTAAGCTTGAAATAAGGTTTAAATACCCATTTATAGTTACTTGGAGTTAATTTTTACCTAATTGGATAAATTTTTATCATGTTTGGTTACACCCTCATTAAGAACCATCACCTTTTTTTCATTGTCTCTCATAGTCACCTACAGTGGTTATAAGTGCATATTTTTAGATAAAGGGGTATTTGTAGGTTTTTTCTTGATAAAAAATTCACATACTAACTTATATTTAGGTCATAATGCTCAACCAATTTATCATCATGCTCAGGTCCATAATAATGAAACATCTTATCAAACTTACACCTTAGGCTAGATGTAGATGAACAATTTGGGAATTAGGTACACCTACAGGTGTGAATAAGAGGAAAAACATAATGCATAATTTTATTTAGGAGACCCTTATACACCTTTAAAATAATTTTAAATTGGGAAGATCATTTATTCATGGTGGCATATTTCACCTGCAACCTTGGGTGTAAGGGCCTTCCTTAAAACTCAAAATCTTGTAGGTGATTATTGCCTAAATTTAGTGACTAAGAGGAACTTTAGGCCCTTCAACAACTAACCTCCCCTATTTATTTATCCTTCAAAATTTTCAAATTTATTTTAATATGTGGAGACTATAATCTATGGTCACCTATATGTCATAAAACCCTTGATAACCTTGCTACATGGTTTTGACAAGAGGGCCCAGGCCTCTATTTTGCATTTTTAGGGAAAACAATCCTAAATATAGTCAATTGACCCTAAAAGGTGATCCATACCTTCATTTGTTAATTTAAAAATTTAAACATGCATGCTAGAGTCTCTTCAACATGTTAGGGGCTCAAGGAGAATTCCATAGTGTTTCAAAACCCCCATATATGCATTTTAAATCCTTTGTTAGCACTCTTTAGGGAAAAAAGTCCTTGTACTTAGTCATTTTATGTTTGAGGGTGATCCATACTTATATTTTTCTATAAAACCCTTTAAAAAGGTCTGTCATGAGCCTTAATTTACACTAGGACTTCCAAAAGTTACTTCTCATGATCCAATCACTTCAAAAGGATCTTTAACTCCTTGTTAAGCCACTTGTAGGTGTAGATTTTTAGTGTATATAGGTAGTGGGTAGAAAATAGAAAAAGATGAATTGATTTAGACCTATTATGAGTTGTATATCCATCTCAAAAACCTCAAATTAATTCTTCACACCTCTAATATCTTTAAACCACTACAAAGGTTCACATCATTGCATGATGTCATCATGATAAATTTGTGTGGAGATTTAGTTAGATGCAAGAAAATAGTGACTTAGGTAGTAGAGATGAGTTTGACTCCATGAATGACCTCTTTCCCTTAAAAATATTCAAATTATGTATGATGGTATTAAATTATTTGAGTCAAACCTCTACACCACTTTTTAATACTTGAAACCTTTTCAAAACCTATAAGTACACATTCCAATGATAGACTTTATGTAAACATTGCACGTGACTACACAATCCCTCTACACACTATTTGGAGATTCCAATATTCTCATTAATATTTATAAATACATGTTCAACATTTGGATACCCTCACTACACCTCCATGAATACCCTAGATAGTTTCATACATGTGATGGAAACCATGGTAGCAAGTGAAAAATGAGCAAGGAGTTGACTTCATAGTGTTCATGACTAAAACTAATGGAATATCACTTTATATATGATATTGAAAGGATAATGGAATCAATATATCATTTATAACATGAAAAATAACTTATCACAACCCCTTGAAACCATGATCAAGCATGAATTTTCTAAAAATGGTGAAAAAATACATGTAACATAGAATGGTGCATCCTCTTACAACATGAGATGATTTTCATATAAAAATAACTTTAAATGTGAAATAAATAAAGGGTAAAATTATGGGAGATATTAAAAATAATCTATAAACCACCTTAGTAACTGAATTATATGAAACTATCCAAACCAAAGCAAAACCTATAGGGTACATGAAACAATGAGCAGAAAAACATAATCAACTTGTAAAGGATGGTTCATAAAGAATGGTTATTAAATATTCAATATATATGTATATATATATATATATATTAGTTTACTAACACCTCCCAAATGTGTTTGACCTGAAACTTCTTCCACTGATCGTACCAATCATGAACCTACTAATCACTTCTGCATTTCTAAAAGGGTAGAAAAGGACCAGAACAATTTTGGGACATTTTTAGAATTTAAAAATAATTTAAAACACTAATATTAGTTTTATTAATATTAATATATGTTCCATGACCTTCCCCCACATGTCACCTCTCTCCATAGGCTATACAAGTGCCAAACTCCCATTTTTCAGTTAGTTTCTTGAATTTTAGTTAGATAACCTACAAGATTATGATTTAACTAACATTAATATAAATTAATATAACCTATTTTATTATTAAAAGTAAAATAGGACACGTTTACACCTTCATAACCATGCTACTTGCATTTATGACCCCTAAAAGCCACTAAATGACCCAAAAGGACAAATTGACTAATATGACAGACCAAAGCTAGGGTGACATTAAATGACATAAAATAACTTATAATACACCCCATGATAAAATATTGTACCCCATAAAACATTTAAAATTTAAATTTTTTACCTATAGGGACCCCAATTTCACCTACAGGGTCAAATTTTGTCAACAGATATCTCATTTTAACAAGAAAATAGGTCTTATATTAATGTTGGAATAGATCTAAAAACTTTGATAAGCTCATGATTAACATATATAAAATTAAAATTTTCACTTGTATTTTCACCCATTTTGGATATATCTCATCCCTCGTCATCCAAGGGGCACAATGGAAACATCTCACTTGTTTTGGGTATTCAATTTAGTGAGATGAATCTCTAGAATGAAGGGCTAACTCCCTAGATGTGCCTTGAAATGCCTTAAAATATACTAAATAATTTATTGTATGGAAAAGGGTTAGAGTTTACATGAAATGAAACCTATTATAGGGGGTGATTCACCAATATTTTTACCATAATACTATTATACTCCATCACTTTAAGACAAGGCATACAACACTAGTCTATGAACCCTAGAATGCACTAACATTAGTATTTCAATATGAAGGTGCCATGTATGAAGAATATCCAAGGTAAGTGGAAAAATAAATCATTTTTCAGGTGATAATACTTCATTTTACACTTATGAACATTTAAATAAACTTAAAAACACTTCATATGACCTGTTAGGCATATAATCACTTGCATCAAACATGGAAGGATTGAGACGAAGCAAGGATAAATGAATATCTCTTAACCATTCACTATACATCTCTTCACACACTTTAAAAATATGATGTATGAACTTAAAATAGATTTAATTTATTTTATAAGGCAAGTAAAATGTCAAAAATACTAGGGATTCACCATACATGGTGTGGTATTAGATTATAAAGGTCAAAATGGTAGATCTTATAGAATTTGAGAGAGAGGGGAGAAGAGAGAAGTTAAAGGGTAACAAGGACAATTTTAAAGATAATATAATTGGTTACTTGTGCATGAGAAGAGGATATGGGATGAACCATGCAAAGGTTAGGAAGCCCAAGTATCAATTCAAGGTATAAACTTCTTGAAAAGTGGCATGAAACTCCTTATGTTGGATTAAAAAAATTGCCTTCATGATTGGTCATATTTGAATTCCTAATAACTGATTAGGACTAGGTAAAATTATTTTTATTAATGTTAAGTATTTTATATATGCCTCTCCATGAATTGGTTGTAGTCCTAGTCCTCTAGAATCATCTAGAAGTGAGTTATCATCATTTGTAGTCAAAAAAACTCTTCCTTCATGCACCCTGCACACTTGGCTTCCAAAATGACATCAGTTTCTCATGAAAATATGTGGGAGGGAGTGTATGAAACTTTTAAATAACTTGTTAAACTTCACCCTTAATTTCTTTGTTTTCCATGTTTTTTTATTTTTTTCCCCAAACTTTAAAAATCCTCTTAAATTATATCCTTATCTTATAGTTACTCCCTTTAAACTATCTTCCAAAAATTACAAGTTTCATGCATGAGGGGAGTACCCCCTATCTAAGACAAAATAAGGGGTACTTCCCATATTTTATTAGGTAATATGGGTATTATAAGGACTTATTAAATTTTTTATCACATTACACACCAAATTTAATTCATTTTTTACATCCTTTTCCCATTCAAATCTTTAAAAACTAAAATAGACTTGTTGAGAAAACTGTGTGTAGGGTTTCTTTTAGCATGCAGACTATGTTTCTAATTCATGGATTGTTATTGTAGGTTATTATGAATGTTTGAGCTTAAAAACTTGATATTAATCTATATTAATCCTTTCCAAATTAACTTTGAAATTTCCTTGCATGTTCTTCATACATTGGGTTGGGTTGCTCATAAGACTAGTCATAGGTAGATGACTATTGAAAACAAATTAGACCCTGCATGTAGGTGTTTATACATATATTAGACTTTTTAAAACTTTAATAATACTCTTATAAGATATTAAAACCATTATATTACTACAATCATCCATTACATGATTTAAATGATGTCTTTTATTAAGGGTATTTAACTCAAACTACATGTTGACCCTATAGCCAACCTATAGGCTTCATCATGGTCAACAGGGGGCCTCTAGGTACTAAAGGGAGACAAAAAACTAGTATAAAATTCCTATTTAATTAATATATAAATAATTAAATTCTCCTTATACTACCTATAACCATTTAAAATTAATAGCATAATCATGTACCAACTTGGGAAACAAGGTCACTGTCAGTTGTAGGTGCATATTTGTGGTGCCAAAAAGGCTTGTAGGTGTTCATTATCTTGGATTAGACCTCAAACCACCATTGGGATCACTTGAATAATTTAAATATATTATAATTTACAAGATAATACATATTCCATGATTAAAACCCTATCATGAATGAAGTGGATGTTGGCAGTCTGTTGTAGGTAGACTTTTTGGCAACTTGTACAGACTAAGATGCATATTAGACCTTAAAACCTCATTAATCAACCTATTATGATGGATTCAATGATAAATTGGATATATCTAATTAAACAATGTCTTATAAACATTAATTTTTTTCTTTTTTACCGTTTAAAGTGCTAAGTTCACTTTGTGGTTCAAACCCTGTAGAATTTACTGCCTAGTTTTAGTGGTTTTAATATCATCTATGGACCTTTTAACAGCTACCTTCCATTAGTCCTTTCCCTTCCAAAATTTTAATAGTTAAATTATATACTATATGATTCAATATAATTTAATGTATATTAATAAAAATAAAATTTAACTTTGTTGTATGATCTCAACAAAACCTCAAATATCTCTATTTTGCTCCTTTTGAGACAACAGTCCTAAACATAGTCATATCAACTTTTGAGGTAACTTTCAACCCCATTTACCAACATATCTTCTCAAAAAGTATCAGACATGATTTTTATATCACATAACTAATTCAAGGAATATTTATCCACCTATTTCAACTTTTCTATATGGCTCCTTCTCACTAGTAAGGCCACATATGGATGCACATTTCCTGTCTATAGGTAGTAAAGATGGAAATGTAGGTAGTGAGCAAGTAGATCATGTTTTTTATAAAATTTAAGGTATCCTCAAAACTTAAAAATTAATTTTAATCATTTAAAATGGTTTTAAACAACTTTAAACCTTTCCATTCACACATGAAACCTCTATAAAGGCACCTGAAAGTGCAAATTCTGAGTTGGATGCAGGCAGTAAATGTAAGTGGACAATGTGTATAGTTTAGCCCTCATATAAAAATTGAAATATTTCTATAATTATTAAAATTAGTTAAACTAATTATTATGTTCTTGGAACCAACTAAAAAACCTACATTTCAACATGATTTTATTCCTCCATGGTATCTGTACATGTCCATTAATGGTTGCCTGACTTAAAAGTTGCATATGACTACACCTTCATGGAGATTGCTTGAAAAATGAGATTTAAAGGTGAAGTTAGATTTATATCACTTTGGAAAAATGTATACCAAAACATATTCACCCTCCAAGGCCACCATTAAAACAAGAAAAACCATTCAAATGGTGAAAAGATTGTCTGTTCATAGAAAAGTGTTCTTTCCTGCAACCTAAGATAATTAGCATATAAAAACTTCATGAAAACTTTAAAAAAGAATGTTAATAATTTTAATATGAGTTAAAAATCATATATAATAAAAATCATCAACTGTTTCATATGAAATTTCTCAAACCAAGGCAAAACCTATAGAGTACATGAAATAGTAGGCAAAAAAGTATACTCAACTTCATAAGGATGGTTCATGAAGCACATACCACAATTATTAAAAATAATTATATGGAAATAAATGTCTCTAAATTTAATATAACCTCCCAAAATAATTTGACTTCAAACTTTCTTAGCTATCTGTACTGAGCAAAAACTTGAAGATCACTTTTGCATGTCTAAAAAAACAAAGATGGAGAAGAATGGTTTTGGGGAAAAAATGTAATTTATAAAGAAATTAAAACCTATAAATAATATTTTATAATTTTAAGGGACATTTCATGAGATTTTTCCATGTCGCACACTTCCCAATGAGCCATACAAGTGTTATTTTCTTCTCTTTTCTCAAGAAAACTACCCTTTTTCTGAGGAACCTACCACTTTTTAATTGGTTTCAGTTAATTAAGACATAATAGGACACATTAGGTATTAAAAACCTTTATAACCTTCACACTTCCCAATAAACTTGTACAACTCATTAAATGCCCAATTTTAACCCCTAAAATTACTCAAAAGGACATGTTGGCTAATAAAATTAATGACCAAGACTAATATAACATTGAATAACATTAAATTACATATGATATACATTATGAAAAAAAATTAAACCCTATATAACACTTAAAACTCAAGTTTTTACCTAGGGGTGCCCTAATTTGACCTAGAAGTCAAATTTGGTCAACAAATTGGTAACTCATAAAGGTAGTGTGTCTGTTATACTAACTAGACCAGTAGCCTTATTAGTCCATTGGGATATGGACTCACATTTACACAAATTTTTAAATACACCTTGAATTTTTCAACACATAAAACACAAATAAAAACCAATAAGAAGCAACACATAAAACAAAAAACCAAGCAAACAGACTTGTGCTTCATGAGCACTTATGGAACACACACACACACACACCTAACTAAAAAATTGACTCAAACACTAACTAACATGAGATAAAAACTCCCTCATAGATCAAATGGGAAGTTTTAAACCCTCCTTGCTTCATGACATGAAGGATTTAGTGAGGGATGAAGCCTTTTATACTTTAGCATTGATGCCTCCATCTTTTTCATAGTGTTTGTCAACTTCATTGGCATGAGGTTCAATGAGAACCAAGCATATCTCTACAAGTTAACCAAGGAAATTAACTCTTCTTTCTTCCAAATATTCTCATCATTCTCATGAACTTGGTCCTTAATGTGCAAATTTTACAATATGGTAGTCCTCTTAGCCTTGCTATCATTATCCATGTTTACAAATTTTTGTATACTATCATCCTCAAATGGATTCATGATAACAGGATCTTGACCAAAAAAAATTAACTTCATCCTCATGTTTTATTGAACACCTAATATCATGCTTAGATTCATCATTAAACTTGTCATTAGATATGCAATCCGTTGTAGAAGAAAAAACTTTAGACAAACCATCAAATTCCTTGCATATGACATTGAACTTATGCCATAAATCTTCTTCATCATAAAATTTCATCTTCAAGGGTCATTTCTTATTCCTTGGTCTCATGAGACTCTCTTAGGGCTTCCACTTCTTGAGGAGTGAGTTGACCTTCATTCTTTCTAGTAAACTTCACCTCATGCTTGAGATGGTCATCCACAACTTCATGATCATACATGGAATCTCCTTCAAACATCTCCTTCTTAAAGTTTTAGCCACATTCCTCATGAATACACGTCCCCTCAAAAATAGAGGAATTAGAGTCTACTTCATGGACACACATCCCTTCAAATACAGAGGAAAAATCTTGTGTATTTTCCTTTTTTTACCAAGGGGAGTCCTTATGGTGATTTCTTCCTAATAATCACTCATGAGATCTTCTTGATCATCCATGAATTGAGATTTCTCTCCTTCACTTTATTCTCTCAAGATTGGCTCTTTTTCAAGAAGGGGTGAGGTGAAAAGTTTATGGATAGGCTCATGGATTTGAGGTGAAGGATCTGGAATATTAGATGTAGTGGGAGGTGAATGGGTTAGAGATGGAGTGTGGGATGAATGAGAAGGCTTATGATTGGGTTTGGAAAAGAGAAAATCACTAGTAAGTTCATATGTAAGTGAGTTCTTGGGCTGATTATAAGGAGAAACACCTACAAGAGTAGGAGCTACACTTTGCTAATGATATCCTTGTGTGTAATTTATGGAAACATCTAATTTCATTTGACAAGATTCATAAGAATACTCTTGAGGCTGATAGGTATCAGGATATGAAGGATAAGGTTCATATTTGGATTGATAGAGGGGTGTTTCTTGATAGTTCTCTTGGTAGCCACACTTATAGGGTTGTTCAATAACATAGTGTCTATATGTAGAGGGAAATAAAGGGTTATAGGACTACCACAATTTTTTTCTTCAACAGGATGATACACTTCATGTTGGATATGGTACACTTCATGATAGGGATAATTAAAAAAAAATCTTGTTGATAAGGAATGACACAAGGTGGAAATGTCTCATCAACTTGTGTGAAAGAAAAATCAACACCAATGTCAACCATTTAATTTCATTAGGAAGCAAGAACAAAAATAATGATCATCAACAATATTCAAAATGGATACCTAGGATACATGACCAGAAAATGTAACTTTGGATTCACCATTGAAGCTTAGATAGATGCCTCCAAAGGTTGATTATTGAAAGACAACACCAAAAATATTTCAACCTCTTAGACTAAGAGTCCCACTGAGCATGCCAAAAAATATTGTCATTTGTATTTTCACCCATTTAGGAGATGTCTCAACTCTTCTCATATAATTGGCACAATGGAAACATATCACTTGTTGTGTGTAATCAATTTGGTGAGATGAATCTCTAGAATGAAGGGCTAGCTCCTTATATGTGCCTTGAAATGCCTTCACCTATACTAACTAATTGTTTATTAGGAAAAAATTTAGAGTTTCCATGAAATTAAACTTATTATAGGGGGTGATTCACCAAGATGTTTACCATAATAATATTATACTCCATCATTTTGAGACAAGGCATACAACACTAGTCTATGAATCCTAAAATGCACTAACATCAATATTTCAATATGAAGGTGCCATGTATGAAAACTATCTAAGGTAAGTGGGAACATAGATCATCTTTTAGATTCTAATACTTCCTTGTACACTTATGAACATGTCCATACACTTCACAACACTTCCTATGAACTGTTAGGCATAGAATCGGTTGCATCAAACATGGAAGGATTAAGAAGAAGCAAGGATAAATGAATATCTCTTAACCATTAACTATACATATCTCCACACACTTTAACAAGATAATGTATGAACTCAAAATATATTGAATTTATTTTATAAGGCAAGTACAATGTCAAAACTTGTAGGGATTTGACATACATGGTGTGGTATTAGATTACAAAGGCCAAAATGGTAACTCTTATAGAATTTGTGAGAGGGGAGAAGAGAGAAGTTCAACAATCACAAGGACACTTTTCAAGCTAAGAGAATTAATTAATTTTGCATTATAATATTATACTATATGAACCATGAAATTTTAGGAATCCTAAGTGTCAATTCAAGGCATAAACTTCATGAAAAGTGGCATGAAACTCCTTGTGTTGGCTCAAAAAAATTGCCTTCATAATTGGCCCTATTTAAATGCCTCATAACTGATTAGGACTAGGTAAAATGATTTGGATTAAATTTAATTCTCAAACATTCCTCTCCATGAATTGGTTGTAGTCTTGGTCCTCTAGAATCATCTGGAAGTGAGCCATCATCATCTATAGTCCACAAAACTCTTCCTTCATGCACCTTGGACACTTGGATTCTAAAACAATATAATTTTCTCAATAAAACCCATGGGATGTAGTGTATGACACTTTTAAATACCATACATGTATTTATATTCATTAGGATGCTTTAAAATCACCCCACTTAAAGCTTTCCATGCTTCTCACGAGCTTGTCTAATATGCCAGTTTTGACTAGCTCAAATATGAGCTATTGTTTGAACCATTAGGTGTTTATTAAAGGAATTAACTTACCATAATTATTTATAACAAGTCTAAATATTCCCTCCAAACTTTATTTCATATTTAGACACCTCTTATAGCCTAAAAAATGCATAAAACAATCAAGAAAATCATTTTTTGTACCCTATCCATATAAATTCATATAGTTAAAAATAATGGGAGGGAGTTTTAGTAATTTCATGGTTAAAATATTCCATTATATCAACTTTCTATCTCCATTTCCATCGTTGGGTCATTGGCAAGGGTTTTAGCCCTGTTTGACCTCTTAAGCTTCATTCATAAAAACCTGACATTGGAGTTGCCAAAAAGTTCCAAAAACATGTCCTTAAATACCCCCATCAACATCCCTAAACTTTTTATATTCCCATGCATAGCATCAAAATAGGTATGATCATTTAAACTTTCCTTATTGAGCTCCTTTCCTTGTTCCTTACAGGTTTGAGTTGGTTTTGGGCTCAAAAGAGGACTTCTCATAGTTTCCTCTACATTTTATAACATTAAAAAAACCTTTATTAACCTTATTAACATGTCTCAATATGTTGTAACTCATATCCAATGTTATAAGTGTGAAAGACTCCCCATTTGGACATAGGCTTAATGTTTGTCATATAGCCTATATGTACCTCAAAGCCCAAATATGACCTCCTAAAGATTAACCTACATATATATATATAACTCTATAGTGACCCCTCAAACATTATTAAATAGGCTATAAAGCTTAATTATGGCTATAAGTGTGAGTGGCCCTTCATTTCGGCACTGGGCCAAAACCTGCCTAATAGGCCTATTTGCAAACCTTGTAGTTTGGTCTAACCTATTAATATTAACCCATCCTTTCTTTTTTTTCCATGTTGTAATTTTTGTCCCTAAATTTTCCAAATCCTCTTTAAGGATATCCTTAGCTTTTTTTTTACTCCCTTTAAACCATCTTCCAAAAAATGTAGGTTTCATGCATGAGGGGAGTACTCCTATCTAAGATAAAACAAGGAGTAATTACCCTATTTTATCACGTAATATGGGTATTTTAATGTCTTATTAAATTTTTTATGACATTACACACCAAATTTCAACCCTTGGTGACATCCTTTTCCCCTTCAAATCTTTAAAAACTAAAACAGACTTGTTGAGAAAACTATGTGCAGGGTTTCTTTTAGCAGGCAGACTATGTTTTTGATTTTGGAGTGTTCTTGTAGGTTATTATTAATGTTTTAGTTTTAAAAAATTTAAGTTAACCTATATTAATCCTTTCCAAATTAACCTTGAAATTTCCTTTCATGTTGTTCACACATTGGGGTTGAGTTGCTCATAAGACTAGTCATTAATAAATGACTATGGTGAAAACAAATTAGACCCTACCTATAGGTGTTTATACATGTATTTTAATTTGGAAAAATTTAATAATAATCCTATAATATATTCACACCATTATTGAAATGAGGTTCTTTATTAAGGGTATTTAACTCAAACTATATGCTAACCCTACAACCAACCTATAGGCTTCATCATGGTGAATAGGGAACCTATAGGTACTAAAGGAGACCAAAAACCAATATAAAATTCACATTTAAGTAATATATAAATCATTAAATTCTCCTTAAACTACATATAACCATTTAACCCTAATAGCATAATCATGTACCAACTTGGGAAATAGGGTCACAATCAGCTGTAGGTGCATATTTATGGTGCCAAAAAGGCTTGCAGATGTTTATTATCTTAGATTAGAACTCACACCACCATTGGTATCCCTTTAATAATTTAAAAATATTATACTTTCCAATTTAATACCTATTTCATGCTTAAACCCCTATCATGAATGAAGTGGATGTTGGTAGTCTACTATAGGTAGACTTTTTGGTAACTTGCACAGACTGAGGTGCATACTAGACCTTAAAACCTCACTAATGAACCTATTATAATGGATTACATGATAAATTGGATCTATTCAATTCCATAAGTTCTTATAAACATTTAATTTTTACTTGTTTACTCCTTGAAGTGTTAAGGTCACTTTGTGGTTCAAACCCTATAGAATTTATTGCTAGGTTTTAGTAGTTTCAGTAGCATCTTTGGACCTTCTAACAACTACCTTACATTATTTATTTGCCTTAAAAAAATTATATAGTCCATGTATATACTATAATATTCAATATAATGTCATGTCTATGCATAAAATGAAAAGGAAAATTTGTTTTAAGATCTCAACAAAACCTCAAAGATCTATGTTTTGCTCCTTTTGGGACAACAGTCCTAAACACAATCATATCAACTTTTGAAGTGACTTTCAACCCAATTTTCCAACCTATTTTCTAAAAATGTATCAGACATGATTTATATATCAAATCAAGACTTCAAGGAATATTTATCTACCTATTTCAACTTTTCTATATAGCTCCTTCTCATTGTTAAGGCCACCTATGGATGCACATTTCTTGTCTATAAGTAGTAAAGATGGAAAGGTAGGTAGTGAGCAGGTAGATCATGGTTGTTATCAACTTTAAGGTATCCTCAAAACTTCCACATTCATTTTCAATATTTAAAATTGTTTAAAACAACTGTCAACCTTTCCCTTCACACATGAAACCTTTATGAATGCACCTGAAGGTGCAAATTCTAAGTTGGATGCAAGCAATAAATACAAGTGGACAATATGTATAGTTTAGCCCTCATAAAATAATTTAAATATTTATATAATTATATAAATGAGTGAAATTCATTATGATGGTCTTGGAACCACTTACAAAACCTACATTTCAACATGATTTTCTTCCTCCATGGCATCTGTACACATCCATTAATGGCTGCCTAACTTATAAGTTGCATATGACTATACCTTCATGGAGATTGACTGAAAAATGATATTTTAAGGTTAATGGTGATCAATATCAATTTTTAAACATGTATACCAAAACATATATACCTTTTAAGGCCACTATTAAAATAAGAAAATCCATTCAAAAGGTGAAAAGATTGCATATTCATAGAAAAGTGTTATTTCCTACAACCTAAGATATTAGCATATCAAAACTTTATGAAACTTGAAAGAAATAATTTAAATCATTTTATGAGGATGTCAAAAAAAATTGGCATTAAACTCAGCAATTGAATCATACAAAATTTCTCAAACCAAGGCAAAACCTATAGGGTACATGAAATAGTAGGTAGAAAAGTATAGTCAAGTTCATGAGGATGGTTCATGAAGCACAAGCCATAATTATTAAAAATACTTATATTTAAATTAATGTATTTTAGTGTACTATATCCTACCATAATCATTTAACTTAAAACCTTCTTAGCTATTCATATTAAACAAAAACTTAAAGGTCACTTCTATATGTCTAAGAAAGTAAAGATGGAGAAGAATAGTTTTAGGCCAGAAATGGCACTTCTATAGCACTTCAAATTTGTAACTAAGATTTTTAAAGTTTAAGGGACATTTCATGAGCTTTTCCCATATGGCATACTTCCCAATGAGTTGTACAAGTGCCATTTTCTTCTCTTTTCTCAAGAAAACTACCCTTTTTTTTAGGAACCTACCACTTTTTAGTTGGTTTCTATTACTTAATACATAATATTACACATGGGTCATGACATCACTTTTTTAACCTTCACACTTCCCAAAAAACTTGTATAACTCATTAAATGCCTAATTTTGACCCCTAAAATGATTCAAAAGGACATGTTATCCAATAAAATTAATGACTAAGCCTAATATAATATTGAATAACATTAAAGGACCTATGATATACTTTATCACCAAACATTAAACCCCCTAGAATACTTGAAACTTGAGATTTTACCTATATGTGCCCCAATTTGACCTAAAAGTCAAAATTGGTCAATAATTACATTTTAAGCTTAAAAAATACATTGCATTTATTGATATATCAACTAGATAATTTTGAAAATCAATTCATCTTTAATAAGGGTCTTTTACTTCCACATAGATTTAAAAAACACTCTATCATACTTATTTTGAGGTGACTCTACTTTGATGTCTATAGTTATGAGTATGATATTATACATATAATCACATGTTTGTTTAATACTAAAATTTCCCAAAATTTAAAAACTTTAAGTATAAAAAGTCATTATCCATTTAAGAATAAAGGTACATATAATGATAAAAATAAGGAGGTGATTCACATGAGCTCAACCCCTTCCATTTTTGACCAATCAATATGATTTCAAATGACTTAATTATAGACCAAATGTTAGTTTAAAATATCTTCTTGATAATAATTTAATCTCATTACCCTCTAATAAGTATCACCCTTCAAATCATTTAACACGAATGATGACAATATCATTTTGTAATTATAATCGCATTAAAGGTCATAGAAATAAAAATTATTGTGGATTATAATATATAATATAAAAATGTGTGGATAAGGGTGATATTAAATTTTAAAAATATAACAATAATATTACAAGGTTTACTTATCCATCTTCTTTTATTTCATGATCTAAGATGGCCATTCTAACCCAATAAGTTTCTCAAGGCCAAACAGTGTCCTATGAACCTAAGCAATAGATGGTCATTCAAGATCTTATATAATATGAAATATAAAATTATTTTTTGTTGATGTCAAGGTATAATAAAGTGCATTGATTTTCTCAATGAATAAGTCCATAATGAGAGTGATTTACTACATACAAACACCTATGAGGAATCAATAGGGCATATTACCATACTAGTTTCATTTATACCCAAGATAGTGGAGACATTATTTTTTATTAATCATGTTGATAAACATGGTTATAAAAAAATGGAAGCAATATTTGATATCATCTAAAAGATAATTTAGTTTGATTAACAAGATGGTTTACTCACATTTCAAATAAATAAAACATTTAAAAAGTAAACACCTACTTAAAGTACAACTACATTTCAAAATGAGTAGCATGTGTGCCAAAGCAAAGTAAACCAAGTTTAAATGAAGAATTTAATAAATTATTATTCACACCCACTCCACATAAAAATAAATAAATGAAATAATCTCCAACTATTATTATGGGCCAGGTATCACTACATGCATTACCTCAAGTAGGTTTAACACAAGTATCTAATGTGAATACAATCATAAGTGTACCTATGCATTTAACACCAAATGTATATCCAAATGTATGACATAAATAAATTAAGTAAATGTAATACTATACGTGAATAAGATTTATTGTATATGCATGGTTGTTTAGATGATTTTTCCCCATTTGATTTTTTATATGTTGATGAGATTATTAGATATTTATAATTGAGACATGTGGTGTGATTCAATTCTATATCATTTATATGTCACATATATACATACTAAAATTAACATTAAAAATTTATAAAATAAAAATACATAAAAAACAAAAAAATATAAAAATACAAAAAACTCTTACCTATGCATGATATGATTTGCTAATATACATGATTGATTGATGTTATTTATCATATAAATGGCAAGTTAAATATCTATTATCTACACACATGATTTTCAAGGTATACATGAGAGGGATGGAGGACACAAGTATTATATATAATACATAGACATATAGATGCATGACATTATTTACACCCATGGGCTAAATTTCTACATTGAAGGCATGCTTATAATGGGGGCATCATTTATCATGTCCCCTTTTTATAATTTTTTAAAATTAAGTAATCAATGTTTTAAATGGGGGCATAATTATTTTAAATTAAATAAAATAATGTAATAATAATAATTTAAGTTGTCCAAGTAACTTTTTTTCCATAACATGTTAGAAAGACATTTATGTATTATTATTAAAACCTATGACAAATATTAATATTTTATTAAAGTGTTTTAAATAATTTTAGGATTGGAATTAAAAGCATCATTATAAAAGGACGAGTTGAGTTCAAAAGTAAGTATTATTCATTATTCATATTTGAAATAAAAACCCTATTCTAGATCTTGATATTTTGGTCCAAATTCTTTATTTAAGGATGAAAACCCTATAGTCATATAGGTTATGAATATGAAAAGCATCATTTAATTAATGGTGATTTTATATAAGGATTAAAATTGCACTAAGATATTAGGCTTAAGTGCTAATTTCAGGTTGGTTATGGATTATTATCAGTTTTAGAATTTGTGAGGGATTATAGAGGAATTTATAGGGGTTTTTTTCTTTCTAAAATTGGTTTTCCATACCATTATAAATACCAATTGGTCTTGGAGGCCAACATCACACCCTAAGCACCCTTTTGTCCTTTATGCTCACTTTCTATCATACAGTTTCTAGATTGTGACATTAGGGAGTTAGTTTTACCTTTGTTTCAGTGTTATCCACCTTTAGACTATTATAATAGACAAACAACCAAATTTTGGTCTTTACAAACTACTTGGTAATGATAGAGTGGGCCTAAATTAGTTATTGGACATTGATTGGTGATAAATAATCATTAATGTTAGTGAAATATTCCCATTAGGTTTCCCATGAAGTGAAATATATAAGCACTATAGAGTTAGATAAATGTCCTTAATCATAACCATCGATGGGACTTATTGAATTTTTTTGTAATGCTAGTTGATTTTCATTATTTATTATATGGGTGTATTTTTGTTGTATATCATCACTTAGAATTCATATTTCAAGTAAAGTTTTTTTTTTTTTTTTTTTTTTTTTAATATAATTATTATTCAATTGACATTGTATTCAATTTTATTATGTGTAATCAATTAATTGAAATAAATAATGCAATTAGGTTTTAGTATTAAATATTGCATGTGTTATTTTAGTATTTTAATTATATCCATATTTGGTAAGGGAATCATAGTATATTACAGAATCCATAAATTTACCTAAAAGGGGACATTACATTGGTATCAAAGAGAGTCCCCTTTTCTTAATATTTTTAATTAAGAAAATAATTTAGTAATAAAAAAATTTATTGGCCAAGTGACTTTATTTCCATAACATTGTAAAATGACACTTATGTACTATTATTATAAAGTGGTCCAAAAATTAATATTTTATTAAAGTGTTTTAAATGATTTTAGGGTTGGAATTAAAAGGATTATTATCAAATGAGGAGCTAGACTCAAAAAGAATTATTATTCATTATTCATATTTGAAATCAAAACCTTATTTTAGGTTAGAGCTTCTATGTTCAAATTTTCCATTTGAGGATGAAAACCCTTTGGTTTATAGGTTTAGAAGATAAAAACTCTCTTACAAATTGAGGTTTTTTCATCCAAGGATCAAAATTATGCTAATAGATTGAGTTTAATTTTAGATTTTAGCTTGTTAGAGTTTTTAATTAGTATCTAGAGTTTTTATGGGGGTTACACATATATCTATTAGAGTTTGTTGTTGTTCAAAGGATTTCATACCCTATGGAGGTTTTCATACTATCTAGGGTTCCAAATCATTACCCTTATGATATATACATAAAGATTTCAAGGAATCACCAACCTATGAGGGTGATACCCTATCCTTTTGGCCACTAGTTTACCCACTATAGTAGTAGATTGCATTCCACTATTGTCATAATTTATCTTCACCTAGACATACCACCCATGAATGACAAAAGTTGATTTTTCAAGTATTTTTATTGATATAACCTTAATTTTAAGGGTTTTATGTAGTCATTAATTATTTATTTAGTATCATTAAGATGGTTTATAATACATTTGTTATTCAATTGATAACTTCATCTATATTATGTTTATCAAAAAATTATAATAAAGAATGTATTTTGATATTCAGTATCACTATTGAGCATTATTATTTTAATATTTAAATTGATTCTCAATATTAGGCAAAAAATATAAAAATAGATTTTAGAAAATTACCAAAAAGGTCCATTTCATTAATATGAGAGTTGTGATCTTGTCAGCTTGTAAACTAGATGAGAAATCACATGAGATAGAAAAATAAAATACCTACAGAAGAAATGAATTCTTTGCATGAATACATCAATAAAATTTATAGATATTTGACAAGGACCATCTATAGGATATTGAGATAATCCATGGTAGAGATTATACAAGCCTTAAAAGATATAAATTCAAACAAGGCTACCCAAAGGAGTCCTTCCGTAATTAATTGGCCCATGTTTCTTTAAGAAAATTTATTACAAAGGGAATAAAATATAGAATTTATTCAAGAGGTGTTGATTGAAATACAAAAGGACAATTAAAATTACAAACTTGAGGACACCATAATCCTTGACTAGTAATAAAGGATGCCTGATAATTCTCAATCTCAAGTTTCCTTTGATGATTACTTGAAGTTACTCAAAGTAAGGTATCCAAATAGAATAGGTCTTTATGAATACATAAGAATATTGAGAAATAAAGAGAAAAAGTTGGAACGAAAACAATTTAAAGAGTAGGAGATAATAATATGTTCCTATAAAAAGAAGAGATAGTGAAAATAGAGGTCTAACAAGCTACATAGGAATTTTTGATGCAAGTTAAAGATAAGGATCTTTTATCATAAAAAGATAGTTCATTGACTTCTAGTATTGAATGTCAGTAAATTTTTTATCTTAATGAATTAAAGGAGGAACAAACTTTTCTTAATAAATGTAAAATTGTAAAATATATTCCATTTATTTATAAGGGTGTCAAATAAACACCTCTCAAGCTCATTAAAACCCCATTTTACTCCCAATCAAAGAGGCATACACTATTTAGCAAAAACTTGGAGCTATTAATAGTTAAAAAGTCATAAATGGGTCAAATATATCAACTACAAGCCAAAAATTAATAACTTCAATATCAAAGCATTCATTATCAATAAGGTATGGTTCATACATAGGAACCATAGAAAGGTATGCTAGAATAATCGATTGTTATTTTTAATTTTGGTTGATTGATCCTTTACTCCATCCTTATCCCAAAGGACTAGAGAGAATTATGTTAGTGGGACTAAATAGAAATCATATTTTTTAATGGACCATAAATACATGTGTGTACCTTTTGGAGGAACCAAAATAAACATTCAAGTTATCTACTAGTAAAGAGTACGTATCATGGAATGAACAGATTATGGGATATACTTAGAATAATTATAATGAAGAGACCTTGAGACTCATGATTCTAGTTCAAGGTCCAAAGGCTTGTCACCTCAAATTTGGTAGTTCTCTTAAGGTAAGTAAAAATGGAATAACTCAATTATAAGGTAATCAAATTCATACATATTCCATATTAGTTGGATTCAAATTTTATGTTTGGATAGAGAGTGCAATTTCCCAAACCATAGTCATATTTTCAAATGCATGTATCATAATATTTGTCATTATGGTTGGAAGTTAGTGGTAAAATGACTATTTTTCATATAAAATCAATGAAAATATTGGTGGGATAATAACAATTTCCTTTTCTCATAATGATTTCGATTCAATTGATAGTATTGTTGATTTACCACTCAACATTGGCATAAAATTTACCATGTGTAATGGACTATATTTATACATAAGTAATGGAAAATTAAAGAAGGTTCTTCTTAACCATGATAAGGAAGAAGAAGGTTATGATAATTCTTTTCCTACTACTCATTTGGATGTTTCATGTGAAATATTTTTAATTGCAATGAAAACAAATAATCATGTAAATTTATAGCTTATGTTAATAAATGCATAAAACATGATTATGTACATATTACATAACATCCTAAATTATTTAATATTTATTCAACATTAAAGCCACAACCTATAGGTAATTTTGAGCCTTATGAATGGACAAGATTGACCAAAAAAATCATAGTTGCATAAGTGTCTTTTTGTGCATAATTTTTATCTCCCAGTTGTATCATAGTAATGAAGTGAAAACATGGTGGTAAGATCATTTTTCACATCAGGTAGGCCTAGGTAAACCTATAAGTTTAAAAAATTAAACAAACAACTGATTTGGGTATATATAAGGAGTCTATAAGAGATTTTTGCATGACTATGGATCAACAAGAAGAGTAATTTGAGAATGAGAAAGATAAAATATATGCATCACATAAAGAGATGGAGAAGGCTTCAAGGGAACTACATAAACATGCCTCACATAAAGGAACATACCATATCACATGGTGAATTTAGAACATGGAATTAAAAATTTCTAAGGACGAAATGGGGATATAGATATTACATAGATATTCATTTTGGGAGAGTTAGAGTGCTTGAACTTACATTGATTGAGGACAAATATTTGGGAAGGGTGAACTATCATGTCCCCTTTTCTAAATATTTTTAATTAAGAAAATAATTTAAGTTGTCCAAGTAAATTTATTTTCATAACATGGTAAAATGACACTTATGTATTATTATTATAAAGTGGGCCAAAAATTAATATTTTATTAAAGTGTTTAAAATGCTTTTAGGTTGGAATTAAAAAGGATTATTATAAAAGGAGGAGCTATCCTCAAAATGAATTATTATTCATTATTCATCTTTGAAATCAAAACCTTATTTTAGATTAAATATTTTTGTTCAAATTTTCCATCTAAGGATGAAAACCCTATGGTGTATAGGTTTAGAGGATGAAAACCCTCTTACCCATTGAGGTTATTCCATCTAGGGATTATAAATGTGCCAAAAAATTGAGTTTAATTTAAAATTTCATTTGGATGGAGGTTTTTATTAGTATCCATATTTTTGAGGGGTTATAGAGATATATATCAGAGTTTATTATTGTTTAATAGCTACGATACCCTAGGGAGGTTTTTGTACTAACTAGGGATCCAAATCACTACACTTATGATAGTTATGCAAGGATTTTAAATAGATTTTATGGAATCACCAACCTATGAAGATGATACCCTACTTTACTAACTATCTATTTACCCACTAAATCAGCCCATTATATTTAGGCCCTGATATAATTTATTTGTATCTAGTAGTACCACCAAAGAATGAAAAACACTACCTTTATAAGTATTTCTAAATATATAATCTTGGTTGTAAGAGTTTTTTAGTCATTAATTATTGGTTAAATATCATTAGGATAGATTGTAATACATCTATTATGTAATTGATAGGTTCATTTATATTGGTGTATTTATACAATTACAATAAATATTATAGTTTGATATTAATTATCATTTTTAGCACTATTTTTTTAATGTTTAAATTCAATCTTAGTATTAGGAAATAAAAAAATTTAAAAATTTACCAAAAAGGGATTGTTGATAATTCTGACCTTACAAGTCAAATTATCAGCCATACCACTTTAAAATTTTATTTTTAGTACATTATGTACTTCTTCAGGTATGAAAATATCTATTGGATACCTTTTACATCAGTTTTATCAAACTTCTCAAGTGATTCTATAAATTTTAGTGCCAAAAAGGCCTATTTTGAGGCCATCCATATAGTTCTTCAAGGAAAAATTGATCTTTAGTAATATTCATGACCTTATTTATCCATAAAAATTTAAAACAAATGATTTAGAATATTTTTCATGTCTTAAAATGAATAAAACTAATTTATCTCTCAGATCGACCTCATTGATAACTCTAGAAGGGGTATCAATTTTTGCTCAGTATAAGTAGGAGAGAGAGATTCAAGTCCAAATATATTGGAAAATGATAGGGAACCTAATGAACTTCAGATTATTTTGATTGGTTGTTATATTGATCCCCCCATATTTATGAACAATCACTAAGAGTGTAGGGGGTTTAAATGGCTTAGTCATCTAGATAGGGTCCAAGTTTGCCTCTATTTCTATAGTTCAGAAATCGATGGAGAATAATGGTTTTGAGAGATGATTTTATAAGTCATGGATATAATTTTTCATATTGGTTTCATTAGGTAACCCCTTTTAGGAAGGTACATATGGCCCAAAATTGGCTTCCTATAGTATCATTATAAATGATCTATTTGATCAATTTTGGAGCATGATTTGAGTTGCCAAGAAAGTGTCTTCATCTTTAAGGGTTATAAAGTAAATATCTAAGTCATTTCACACCTAATTCATCTAATCAAAGGTTCATAGGTCTCCATCTTGAGTAAAATCTCATTTGAGATAGTTTTGGGTGAGTTGGTCTCTACAACAAGGTACAACTATAGTTAATAAGCTTAATGTCAGTGGTAAAGGGGTTATGAAGTAGTGTAGGAGATACGGAATAACATGAGATACAACAAATAATTTTCTAAGGGGTTAAGATGTCTAGAGATACTCTTGAGATCAAAAGTCTATTTTAAGATTAGAATGTCTAAATAACACTAAAAGACTATATGTGATTGAGTTATCACCTTGAGAGACCTTCAAGGGACTTGGTGTCTTCATAAACATGTTTTTGAGGGATTGGATGAACCTTGGAAGTGGTATACACTGATTCAAGAATATGGGAGTGATTATTTGAGCTCTAAGGTACATCAAATTCATAAAATAAAGCCTTTTAGAACTCAGTTTAACAAAGTTTAAGTTAGGTTAGCATAGTTTAAGGTAATGGATTATTTCTTGTTTGCATTATTATTTAGACCTCCTTATGGAAAATTGATGTGTATTCAAGATAGTTATGTTCATGAAGGGTCAATAAATGTCTTAAGATCAATTTTGTCTCTTGAGACCAACCTTCCATCCCTCCTTAATTTATACATAGGGATAAATGATTACCTATATCCATCCTCTTTTGGCTCAAATAGTGAGGTGGAGGAAAGTTTGAATCCCAATGGAGTTGATAGGTTAGTGGAATCCTTGTGAATGATTTTAAATAATAAATGACATATTAATGTTAAATGACCCTATATTGGTCATATCACATCATGAAACATCACATAATCACCTACAACCATGCCATTTTGGCTCAATTAGTTAAGTCTATCTCAAAAGTGAACTTTCATAAGGTGATGCAATAAGTTACTTGTATGATGGTTGAGTTGGTGTAAGGATGAGATGATGTCATAGGACCAAAATGAGGAAATCAAGATGTATTTCTCTCAAAGTGTAATTATAGAGAGTTTTCATACATAAAGTTGGGAAAAATATGTTCCTACAGTAGGCTAAAAGAAACACAGTCAGTTGTGTACTTTAGATCATGAAAATTTGGTCTAAGGAAGGTAGTGAGAGTTTAGTGCTTCTTCAACAGATGACACAGGTTATAAATTTATATCAATAACCTTATTAAGGTATTTTTACATTCATTTATCTATTTAATCCATACAAATAATATTCAACCTACACATATAACAATATGCTTGTCATAATGCTTTGTGAGTTAAGCATGGTTAAGGTGTCATATGGTCTATGGATCTTTGAATGAATCAAAAGAAGTGTCATGGAGTTTACAATGTTAAAAGGAGATGAGGAAATCAGAAAGTGTCTTTGTGTAGCCTTATATAGTCAAATATCAACCTACAGTACTATGTATAGTCTGTACCTAAAGGTAAATGAGGCTTAAAAATGTAATTTATGAGTTTATAGATCTTATCATATTATAAATTGAAATCCTTTGATTTTTATTCTTCAAGTAACATAACAGATAAACAGACCAATTTCTAAATGACAATGCCTAATGCTCAAATACTCTTAAAAGATCACATACAGGGGGCAAGTGGAACAAGTTGGTTTAAACCTAAAGGAAAGGGAGAGGGGTGTATGAAAAATTTAAAACATAATTGAGAATGTAGACAAGTTTAATAACATTTAAAAGGTCAGTGATGTGAATGATGAGGTTATAAATCCAAAGCACATAGTCATCTAATGATGTACAATAAACCTAGAGGGAAGAACACTTATAACTAGGGTATACTTTTATTTTTACTAAGAAAGGTGTAATATGAGGTAAAGTGTCTTTATAAATACAACAAGGATAGATAAAGGGTCTAAGATAGTAGTATTCATATCCATAAGAAGGGTAAGAGCCTTGGGAAAGCCCTACTACTCACAACATGAAAAGAGTCATAATATGTCCACTTACATCTAACTTATCTAGGTTTTTCACTATGTGATTATGTTATGATGGGAGAGAGAATTTTATGCATTATAACTTTGTCTTAGACATGAAGTTTTATTTTAAATTATTGGAATCCAATTCAGAAGGTAATAAAATCCTCAAATGAGCACCTAAAACTCGTCTGATTACCTACATGGCTATTTGATCAAACAATGCCTAATTGTCTAAGAGGCCATTTAAGGACCAATTAAATTTGATAATGAGAATAAGATGTGTTATTAAATGTTCATTAATGTCTTAAACCCTGATCAAGTGTTCATTTTGGGCAAAATGAAAAAAAGTGATAGATTTAGGGTCAAGAGCACCATACTACCAAGAAACCCTAAACATCATTCAAGGAGTTCTAGATGATATTAATAATAAAGTGATGAAGGAAGATATTAGATAAGGATAAAATTATTAATATATACCTTAAGGAACTATCTGGAGTCAAAAAACAAACCTTTTCAAGCAAGTACATCCTCCTTGAGTTCAAGTAAGCTTGACATCTAGGTTTAAGTTACTTTTCAATGCTTAGAATGGTAAGGTGGAAGTATGGAAGTGAAGAAGGTGTTTAAAATTAATTTGATGATGTTATTATCAAAATTATTCATTTTTAAGAAGATAATATTTATTTTAAGAGCTCTATGGTTAGTAATCCTAGTTGCAATAGAAACCCTTAGTGGTGAAGAATAATGTTTTAGACCTATTTAAGAGGTCAGTGTTGGTAGAGAGTCATTATAAGTCATTTAGTGATATATATAAAATATATTTAAGATATTTATTTATAGGATAAGTGACTAATGAGGTTTTTAGACTCAAATAACCTTCTTTAGCTCTTTACATGTAGGCAGACCTAACCAATCATGAGAAATTTTGATGTTTTGATGGTTCTATGGGCACAATCACACCTTGTGATTTGGTATAGTATATTTTTATGAGTTGAAAAAGATAATAATATTTACTTTAATTTCATACTAATACTAAACATACCAAATGTTTTGTCTTAGACCCTACCCACTCCATTGGTAAGGGGAAGTCATGAGACCTAGGGGGTTTATTTGAGCTCTAGGAATAAGATAAGTATGTCAAAATTTATGAATATCCTTGAGGGTATTGAATGGTCATATAAATTTTTTACATACACTATTAAGAGTCATCCACACTTTTTTAGTCCAAACACGCTTTAGGGCTAGCAAGGAGATGACAAGCATAAACCCTTAAGACCCCTGACCAATACACCAAATGCATATAAAATAGTGATGAACACTAAAAAGTCATGTATAATTATAGAGAGGATTTTTTGGAAGTTATATAACCTATCATAGGAGTGAGGTGAAGTTTTTGAGACCCAAAACTCATATTATACCTCTCCCAAGTCTAAAGAGAGCTAAGCATGCCACTCGAAGAGCAAATTTACATACTCGTACCATATCTCACACTTAGCATGGGGATATGATCCATTTGGGATAGTTAAAAATGTCATTCAAGAATTTTCTAAAATTTTAATAAGGTCAATTTGTGGTATGTCCTTTATGAACAATCGTTAAGACCCCAAACAGGTCTTAAACCCTTCTAAAACCCTAATTGTGATTGGTCAAGGAAAAAAGACCTAAAAGTCAAATATAATTCCATATTTTTATCCTTAAACCTATTATATGTTTTTAATTACTCTAAGTAAGTTATAAAAATTTACCTTTTCTATACTTTTAATTGTATGGATTGTCATACATACCCTATGTTTCATGATTTTTGGTGTTTTTAGGTGTCCTAAGAAATAAAAAGCTTCCCAATAATTTTATGATGTCATATTTTATGTATAATATCTATGTAAGTCCAAAAATTTTCATGGTATATTATTTAAATTATAAAATAGAGCTCATTTTCTAAGGCACTCCCAAACAGGCTCAAAATAAGAATAAGTAGCAAGGTGATTTCATGGTTTGCATACTTCCACAAGGTTGTAAGACCCCAAAATTTACATGGATATTTGTGGTAGAATATTAAAATTTAATCACATGATTTTGGGTGATTTCACATGTGGGGGAGATTTTTGGATCAATATTTCTACTTTTTAGGCCTTGGAGGGTAATTAGGCCTAATTTGAGAGAGAGAATGAGATGGAAAGTATACTTACACTTGGAGTATGATCATGAAATTTTTTTTGGATATAAAAGGGTATATATTGTACTAAAAAATATTCTTAAGTTTCTAATTTTATTTGTACAATATTTTGGACAAGTATCTTTATAGGTTTTTAGGGCTACAAGGAATGGGTGCTAAAGCATGCTATATGAGCAAAATTAAATATTTTGGGATACTTAATGGTTAAAAATTATTTTTTAAAATTATTAATTAATATTAATAAGTCTTACATGGATATAATTTTCTTGCTTCAAATTAAGACTCTTCTTTCTCTCTCCTATGCCACTTTTTCATAAGGAAGAATTAAGTGATCCAAACACCAACTGGATGCATAAAAAAATTTATAAAGTTTTTATTGTGGTTGATACTTGTTTCCATGCCACTTAAAGGGTATAAAAAATTCATAGTTTATTTTAATAATATTTCAAGGTTTGAAATGGTCTCAAATACTCCTGACAAGAGCTTCCTCTTTTCCAATGCCTAAGAAAGAGATAAAGTCAAACTTGCACTCAAAGAGATTATAATAGACAAATAATTATGAAGGGACCCCATAGAACATGGGATAATGTTTCAAAGGAGATATTAATGATGATTTTACTAATCCTTTAAGGCATATTTTCAAGGAAATGACTGCTTGACCAAGGATATAAGGGTGTGCAAGCAAACATTTAAGAGGTTATGTTTGTCAAACATCATTTATCAATGCCCAAGGAATCCTTCAACTCTTAAATACATGTCTCCCCTAAACATATATGAAATTTTAAAAATATGGATGAGAGATTAATAAGGAAATGCTACATTGGATTTGGAGAAGGACTAGATGAATGTTACATTTCCTAGTTTTGTGGCTCTTGTCTTTCTCTCTCCTCTTTATCATTATCTCTATATATAAGCCTATGTTTAGAATTTTGAAAGAATACATAACCTAAGTTGTGTTAATTCCATACTCTAAAAATATTTGTACTTACTTATTTTGAATGAGGAAGATTGAATTTATGCCTCCTCAAAGCTTGTGTTTAGTTATGTTAATGGTTAGTTGATTAATGATAGTTATAGTACATGATTCCTCTCATCTTGTCCTTTCCTCATTACATATTTTCAGGTGTTTTATCATAATTTTAGGTATCATAATGTGCTTCAATTATCTTGTATGTATGTCAAGTGTGAGCTCTCTTTATTGTCCTTGATAGACCTATTGACTAGTTTCCTTAGATCATGCATCAAGCTTGAGCCTCCATGTGAAACATTAACATTTAAAGGATTTCATTTGAGAAGTGTAATTAGGTTTTTTTTTTTTATTGACCCTTATTAGTGAATATTACATAATTTTAGGACATATTTTGGTGTATCACCTCAGTTATATAGGTTTTCCTTTCAATTTACCGTTTTCTCTTTTCCCTTACAAGTTGGTAGTGTAGAGTAGAGATCCTAACTAATACATAAAGGAGAGATATGCCTTATAATATTATATATATATATATATATATATATATATATATATATATATATATATATATATATATATATATATTAAATCCACCTATCAAGCCACTCACATCCTAGGATAGTCTCCATGTTAATTCAGACTGTGAAGGCCTAAAATTACCTTCATAAGGGTACAAGTCTAGTAGTCAATAGTTTTTGGCACACCCAATGGGTGAAATTGGTTTTGTTATTGGTGAAATTTTATTTTTATTAGTGTTCTTCATGAATTATTTGGTGAATCTAATCTCAATTAACTACTCCAACATTCCAAACATAGTTTCCAAGTAAGTCTATTTTCATTTCACTATTTTGGTGTTGTTTTATGGCTATGTATGAGGAAAATTATTATGATATACTTACCTATCAGCCCTATGATGAGTTATACCAACCCATTCATGATCCATATAATCCTTATCATGATCTATATGAACCTTTTTATGAGCCTAATTAGCCTTACCAAGGGTATTATTAACCCTATGATCAATATTTTCCTATCAATATTATGATGATTCATATCAAATTTATAGTGACCCTTATCAACCTCATTATGACCCTAAATATATGCCTCAAAAGCCTTATAAAGACTTTAAATAGTCATAATCACCTCCTCCTACTCCATTTCCAACTTAAAATCATGTTTCACATATCATAGCTTTATTAGAATTCAAGCCAAATATGTTAAAGTCTAAAGGGATAATGAGAGCGTGGGATAGAGAGTTGGATGTGATACCATTTCACCTCATATAAAATATGAGAAAAATAGTATATATTTTTATAATTATGTGGGCATTAGTTGGAGAAAAAAATCATTATGTCATGACTTATGAATTGTGAGAAATGAGTACCATGATCTAAGGGTGGGTAGACAAGTTAGTGAGGTGGGAGAATCAAGAAATCCAACCCAAAAAACCTCAACCATATATTCATACCCTCTATTAAACTTATTATGTTCCAATTTTTCTTCTAGATACACCTACCCTTCATAAAAAAAATCTTATTCCATCTTGGAGTCCTTAGGTTTTGAATCCTGGTTATGCCATGCCAAGTCTTATGGATGAATCTCCTCCCATCACTCTTCAAGAACCCTCCTATTTACCTTATCATCCTTCTTGTGATCCTTGTCCTCATGAAGTCATTAAATATTCTCAGATGGAGCCTACAAGAGAGTCAATTCAACCTCTAAGTGAACTTACTACTTTCAAAGTCCTACCTTGGAACCAAGTAGTTAAGACTTGGGAGAAACAAGAGGAGGTGAGTGTTATTGAGTTTTATCCCAAAAAAAACCTTGTGCCTATGGTTTTTCCCTCGTGAAAGTCAATTTAGAAAAACATTTATAGGGAGGAAGAAGTTATTGTTGATGATGTTAAAATTTAGGTTACATCTAAAATTTATGAGGTGAATCATGAGGGTGAGGAAGGAAATGATGAGATAGTAAACCAAACACTCATAAGACAACTCAACTTACTCTCTCTCTCTCTCTCCAAACATTCCTATAAGAATATTCCATTCCCAATATCTTAAATTACAAAATTACTCCCTTTATCCCCAATCAAACTCATGATCTTATTCATTTCCCTCCCACCATCTCCCTTCTTCAATATGATCTTATTTTAGGGATGATAAATGAATAATTTATAGATGAAAGTGATTTTTAACGAGAGTGTGGTGAAGATGAGAAAAGTGTTCAAGAGGAAGAAATTTTTATTGGTATTCCCCATGGTGAGATCAAAGGTATTTCATATTTTAAACTAGATGAAGAATTTGTAGTAAAATATGAAGGAGATGTTGACTTGTTTTAATAGCTTCCTTTTGATGTGATAACATGAATAAGAGAAGGTAAATCCTCTCTTTGTTATCCTTTGTATTATTCAAGAGCATAGTGAAGATTTGTTTGAAGCTTTGGAATCAGGTTAATCACGTATCATAGGTGATTATGAGTTGAGTAAGGTAATAAGAGGTAACTTTGACAAACCAATCAACAAACTAGAGAGTGACAATCTTGCAAATCTACCTTTTTGAGAGGTAGTCTCACTATATGGTGATTTATTTGAGGTACTCAACATGGGTTATCATCCTCTCTTTCTCCATTTTTAAACCTTGATGTACTCTTGGAATATTAGGAGGATCTCTTTTAGCCATAATTTATCAAATAATAATGAACTCTCTCTTGTGAAGAAAATGATGGATAGTTATAAAGTCATCAAGAGGATACTAAGGTCCAGGTATGTTGCTCTAATTAGTCATGAATTTCATGACTCATCTAGTCTTACAAACTAATATCTAGCCATATTGGAGACCATGGCTAGGAAAGAACAATAAGAGAAGGTAGAGAATGAAATCCAAGACTAGTATGTGTTCATTGGAAATAAATTTGATGATGTATACATGTTACAAGACATGTTAAATGTAGTGGAATTCAATAAGAAGGATCAACCAAGTAAGAAGTCAATCATATGTAATTTCATACACTATTGCATACCTCGTGAAGTAAGAGATCCAAAAAACTTTCCTTTTGATCTTGAAGGATAATTCTAGTCAATAAATTTATCTTCACCTTTTCTTTCCTCATTTTGTCAAGAACATTAGTTTTCTTACATTTTGTTTCAATAAGTGTTTTACTAGCACATGTTTTTTGTTAGTCTAGTTTCCATACTTTATTGTTCTATATTTCCTATCTTTGAGGAGTATGTAACTATATTATCTTGATTCAAGAGTACTGGTAATTATTTAAGGTCTAATAATGATTGTTTAATAGTATAAGAGTGATCTTATGAGTCTAAAATAGATGTCAATAATCTGGTTCTTAAGCATATCAGGCATGATCCCCACCAAAATAGCCAAAATGTTGAAAATTCTAACCTCACAAGTCAAATTATCAATTCTACCACTTAAATTTTTTCTTATCAATACATATGTAATTATTTAAGAATTAAAATATCCATTGGATACATTTTACATTAGTTTCATCAGACTTATCAAGTGATTCCAACAGTTTTAGTGCCAAAAAGGCAAGTGTTGAGGCCATTTGTGTAGTTATTCAAGGAAAAATTGAGATTAAAGAATATTTGGGACCTTATTTTTCCATGAAAAGGTCAAAAAAATGATTTGGAAGAGGTTTGAGGTCTTAGAAGGAAGAAAACCAATTTATTTCTCATATTGACCTCATTCATAACTCTAGAAGGGCCTCAATTTTTGCTTAATATAGGCAAGAGAGAGAGAGAGAGAGATTTAGGTCCAAATATATTATAAAATTATAAGGAAACTAATGACCTTAATACTATTGTAATTTTTTATTATATTCATCCCCCCATCTTTATGAACAATCACTAAGAATGCAGGGGGTCTAAATGGACTATTCATCCATACAGGGTTTAGGTTTTCTTCTATTTCTCTATTTAAGAAAATTATGGATAATAATGGTTTGTATGGATGATTTTATAGTTATTTTATCTCATTTAATGTTGGTTTCATCAGGTAACTCATTTCAGGAAGGTACACAAGGCCCAAAACTAGTTTCCTATAGTATCCTTGTGAATGGTCTATTTGATCAATTTTGGAGCATGATTTGAGTTTTCAATAAAGTATATTCATATTCATTAGTTATAAATTAAAAATATAATTCATTTTATACTTCATTCATCCAATAAAAGTTTCATAGTTCTCCATCTTGAGTATAATCCCCTTTGAGATGGTTTTGGGTGAGTTGGTCTCTTTAACAAGGTACAATTGTACATAATGAACTTAATGTCAGTGGTAAAGTGGTTATGAAATAATGAAGGATATGTGAAAGAAAATTAGCTACTACCAGTAATTTTCTAAGGGGTCAAGATGGATAGATACACTCTTAAGATAAAAAGTTTACTTTAATACTAGAATGTCTAAATAACACTAAAAGATTGTATGTGATTAAATTATCATCTCGAGAGACCTTTAAGGGACTTGGTGTCTTCATAAACATGTTTGTGAGCTATTGGATGAACCTTGGAAGTCATATAATCTGATTAAATAATATGGGAGTGATTATTTTATCTCTAAGGTGCATCAAATTCATAAAATGAAGCCTCTTATAGCTTGTTTTAGTAGAGTTTAAGGTAAGTTGGCATTGTTTAAGGTAATGGATTATTTCTTGTTCGCATTAATATTCAGACCTCTTTATCACAAATTGATGTTTATTAAATATATTTATGTTCATGAAGGTTCAATTAAGGTATTATTATCATGTTTATCTCTTGATATTAACCTCCAAACCCTCCTCGATCCATACACAAGGAGAAATGATCACCTACAACCATCCTCTTTTGACTCAAACAGTGAGGTGGAGGTAAGGTTGAATCCTAATGGATTTGATAGGTTTTTGGAATCATTTTGAAGGATTTAAATAAATCAAGGACATATTAAGGTTTAATGACCATATGTTGGGCATATCACATCATGAAACATCACATAATCACCAACAACCATGCCATTTTTGCTTAGTCAGCTAAGTCTAATTCAAAAGCAAACTTTCATAAGTTGATGTAGGAAGTTTCTTATATGATGGATGAGTTGGTGATTTTGCTTAAGGATGACATGATTTCATATGATAAAAGAATAATAAATCAATATGGATTTATCTCAAAGGGTACATATAAATAATTTCTATACCTACAGTCATGTAAAATATGTTTCTAAAATAGGCTAGAAGAAACATAGTCAATTATGTACTTTAGATCATGAGAATATAGTCTAAGGAAGGTAGTGAGAGTTTATTTCTTCTTAAATAAATTACAGGTTATAAAACCATATAAATTACATTTATAAGGCCTTGTTACATACATTTATCCATACAATATGTACAAATAATTGTCAAACCCCCACCTAAAGTCATATGTTTTTCATAATGCTCTATGAGTTAAGTGAGTTAAATGTGTCATATTATTTGTGTATATTTTAAGGATTGAAATAATTTTCATGTATTTTACAATGTTAAAAGGAGATGAGGAACTTAGAAAGTGGTTTTGTGTAGCCCTACACAAGCAAATATCAACCTACAGTACTATGTATGGTCTATACCTAAAGGTAAATAAAAATTCAAAATGTCATTAATGAGTTTACAGACCTTTTCATATTATGAAGTGAACTCCTTTTATTTTTATTCTTAAATCAACATAACATGACGAACAAACTAATTTCCAAATGACAATGCCTAATGCTCAAATACTCTAAAAATATCACCTAAATGTGGCTAGTGGAACACATTGGTTAAAATCCTAAAGGAAAGGGAGAGGGGTGTATGAAATATTTTAAACCTAAATAATAATTAAAAAAATTTAAATAACATTGAAAAGTTTAGGGATGTGAATGATGAGGTTCTAAATCCAAAGCACATAGTCATCTAATGACCTACAATCAACCTAGAGGGAAGAGCACTTATAACTATAGTTTACTTTTATTTTGACTAAGAAAGTTGTACTATGATGTAAATTGGTTCTCTAAATATATATAAACAAAGTTATAATATATTATTATTCATATACAAAAGAAGGGTAAGAGCCTTGGGAAAGCTTGACTGCTCACAACATGTAAATAACCATGACATGTCCACTTACAATCAACTTATCTAGGTTTCTCATTATGTGATTGTGTTATGATGGGATAGATACTCTTATGAATTTTAAGTTATTATTAGACATAAATGTTTATTTTACATTATTTTAATCCAATTCATAAGGTAATAAAAGCCTCAAATGAGCACCTATAGCTAGTCTAATTACTTACATAGTTATTTGAGAAAATAGTGCCTAAGTGTCTAAGAGGCCTTTAAAGACCAATTCAAGTTTCCAATGGGACTAAGAGGTGTGATTACATGTTCATTAATATATTAAACCCTGATAAATTTCTCATTCTAATAAAAATGAAAAAAAAATGATAGATTTAGGGTCAAGAGCACCATGCTACCAAGAAACCCTAAACATCATTCTAGGTGGTTCAAATGATCTTGAGATAAAAGTGATGAAGGAAAATGTTGTATAAGGATATAATGATTAACACAAACCTTAAATAACCATTTGTAATTAAAAATACAAACTTTTTCAAACCTTTTTAAGTAATTGCAACCTCCTCAAGCTCCTAAGTAAGCTTGGTAGCCAGGTTTAAGTCACTTTATGATGATTAGAATGGTAATGTGTAAGTATGGAAATGAAAAGGGTGTTTCAAATGACCTTGATGATGTTTTTTATCAAAATTTAGTCATATAACTATTGGTGTTATATATTACACCCTAAATAAGCAAGGGGATTATTCAGGTCCTCCTACCCAAATTTAATCCAACATGGGAATGACCCTAGATTGTGGGTCACCTAAGATTAGTTCAAACATCTAGAGAAGGTTGGCTTCCTTTTGGATATATCACCTAAACTAAACTTTGATGTGGAAAATGGAGAGAGAAATGGGTAACAATGCATGAAAACATGTAAAGGATGTGATGAACCAATAATTTGATCATTTATCCACTCTTTTTGAACTTTTAAAAATGCTAATGAGACAAGTAAAAGATTGGATCTACAACTCTAAATGTCTATTATGCATCAATATTTCATACATAGGTTCACCAAGTGGTTAAAACCTAAGGGAAGTGATGGAAAGGACTAATTAAAGGAACTTAACTAGTTAATGCATCCAATTTCTAGCTTTAATAAAGTGACATTAAACACTAAACATGACCTACTTAATAAGATAACTAGTATTTAGTTGAGATCAAGACTTGACAAGGGAGAGATTTCTACCACATATGTAAATCAAACTAACATGAACACACTATACCATAATAATGAAATCTAAAATCAATATTCTTTTCATCTCTAGAGGTTAAAAATATCAATCTTGGTAGAGTCTAGTCATGCCCAAGAGAGGGATCCACCAATGTTTAAGGCTTAGGAGCCTATATTTATAGAAAAAGGAAGGAAAGAGGGATATGTGCAAGTAGAAAAGTTTGAATGAGGTCCAACTACCCTTGATGGATCAACATTAATCTGAGGATGTTGAGTCATGATCTTATCAAGAAAGAACAAACTTTAAAATCTCTATAAAAGAATTAAATGCTCCATGATATTTATCTAACCACCAAGGCTCCTTTCTTGGGACTCTATGCTGATTTCTACTTGATCTACTTATGAGGAAAAAATCCTCATAAATTGAAACTAGAAAATTCATGCTTGATCAACCTTAGGTGGATATAAGTACCTATTCTACCTTTACTTTAGAACCCGAACCTTGGTCTAACTATAGAGTGAAAACTAATCATATTTATTAGTTTTCTCATAGTTTCAATATATAGATGTAAAGCCTACTCAATGCTTGATAATTTTTTTGACACTCAATCATCAAACTTTGGTCCAAACTAGGCCTTTAAGGGACCTATCTTAGCTCTAAAAAGAATCAATGGTGATACTCGATCCTATTATGTCCATTTTTGTTCTTCTTGGGTTGTGCTCAAACTCTAGTCTCTTGTATTTATTTTTCCCTATCAAAAATTACTTATTTGATTCTTGATAGAAAAGAATTTGGGTTAAATTCATTCATTGTCTATTGATATTGACTTGGATTTTTGAATTTTTTACCTATTTTGAACCATTAGATTCCCAAAGTATGATTAAACACATGCCCTTGTATCTAAATCCATTCAAACTCAAATGACTAATTTATAAGGCCCAAATTTGATGCTCACATGACCATATTTGAAATTCACATGATCATCTTTGATATCTACATGAATTTCACAATTTGAACCCCAATGGCTATTTATTGTGTCTTAAATTTGATTTCTAAGCACCCATCATTGACATTCGTGATCCCATCATTGACATCTACAAACACATCACAATATAAACCCTACTGATTTAATTGTCAAGATTTATGTTGATATCCATACACCTATCATTTAGAGTTTGTGATATTATCATTGACATTCATGATACCATCAAAATTTAAACACCAAATAGTTAATTCATGATTTTTACTTTTATGTTTGTGTGCCTATCATTTGATGTCTACATGACTATCACACTACTTGTTAAACTATAAAGGCTTGCATCTTGAGATAGAAAAAGCTTGAAGGCACCAAATTTTTAGGAGATGTTCATGGCATCTATAATATTTATTATATATGATATTTAAACCATGATATTATTTATGATCAAACTTATAAAATACACAACTCAATTGACTTGTCTATTTCTACATGACATCCTGATGATAGTCTAATCTCTATATATTTATTCCTAAATTGTTGCTTAAATTTCCAAGGCTCAAATTATTTTTTAAGGCCTTATAAAACTTTCCCATGGTCCTTAATACTATGAACACCATGATACCTACTTGGATCCTTCAATTGATCAAGACCTTCTTAAAATTAACAAGTTACACTCTAAACTTTGTTAAAGTTCTATTTCCACCCTTGGACCACTCTTTCCATCCAGAACATCTATTCATCTACTTAAACCACTTCTAGGCAAAATATACTTATGTGGGCCAAATTTGGTCAATAGCAACAAGAGAATATTAAATTTAAGATTTCTAGGGTTAGTAAGCCTAGTTGGCATAAAACCATTAGTGGTGAAGAATAATGAACTAGATCTATTTAAGAGGTTAGTATTGGTAGAGAGTCATTATAAGTAATTTCATGAGAGATATAAAACATATATAAGAGAATAATTTTTAAGATAAATGACTTATGATGTTTTTAGACTCAAATAACCTTCCTTAGCTCTTTACATGCGAGCAGACCCAACTAGTTAGAAGAGATGTTGGTATTTTGAGGGTTCTATGGGCACAATCACACCTTGTGATTTGGTACATGATACTCTTATGAGTTTAATAAGACAATCATGGTCACTTTAATTATGTTTTAATATAAAACATACCCACTATTTTATTTCATACCCTACCCACTCCATTGACAAGGGGAAGTCAAGAGACCTAGGGGATATATTTGAGCTCTAAGCATAAAACAAGTAGGATAGACTTCATGAAGAGCCCTGAGTAAAATGAAAAATAATATTAAAGGTCTCCATATACTCTAAAGAGGCATCCACACTCATTTTTTAGTCCAAATTCCCTTGAGGGATAGCAAGGAGATGATAAGCCTAAACCCACAAGACCCCTGGCCAATACACTAGATGCATATAGAAGAGTGATGAGCACTGCCAAGGCATGTAAAAAATTGATAGGATTGTTTTTTAGGTTTATGAACCTCTCCTAGTAGTGAGGTGAAGTTTTTGAGACCTAAATATTATATTAGAACTCTCTCATGTCCAAAGAGATATAAGCAAGCCACTTGAGGAGTAAGTTTACATACTTGTAACATCTCTTAAACTTAACATGGGTATGTGATCCATTTGGGATAGTTGAGGAGGTCATTCAATAAGGGTCTCCAAGTGGAATGAGGTTAGTTTTTGGTCTCTTCTTTATGAACAATCATTAAGACCCAAAACATGTCTTAAACCCTTCTAAAACCTTGATTGTGAATAATCAAGGAAAAGAGACCTAAAATGCACATCTAATGCCATAGTTTGATCTTGAAACCTAGTTCATACTTGTAGTTATATAGAATATCATAAATACCCTATTTTTAATGATTTTTAGTGTGTTCAAGTTTTTAAAGAAACAAAAAGCTTCCTAATAATTTGATGATGTCATTTTGTATTTATCCTAGCTATTAAAGTCCAAAAATTTCATGAGATATTCTATATATGATCAAATAGAGATCATTTTCCAAAGTAGTCCCAAATAGGCTTAAAATGAGACTAGGTAGCAAGGTGATTTCATGGTTTCATATTTCCAAAGGGTTTTAGGACCCTAAAATTTACATGGAGGATTTTTTCAGCCTATTAAAGGTGAATAATATACTTTTGGGTGATTTCACACATGTTTGATCTTTATGGAGCAATATTTCTACTTTATAGGCCTATGAGGGCTAATTAGGCCTAATTTGAGAGAGAGAATGAGCTTAAAAGTATAGTTCCACTTGGATTTTGATCCTAAAATTTTGGTTGTATCTATAAGGGGATATAGGGTAATCAAATCATGCCTATTTTTCCATGTTGATTTACAAAATCTTCTAGATAAGTATCTTTATAGGTTTTTAGGGATATAAGAAATAGGTGATAAAGCATGATATATGAGAAAAAATGAATCCTTTGGGATAATTTATGGTTCCAAATTATTTTTTCTAGGTCTTAATTCATATTTATAAGACTTCCATGGATGTAATTTGTTTTTTTTCAAATCAAGACTCTTCTTTTTCTCTCCTATGCCACTTTTGCATAAGGAAGAATTAAGTGATCCAAGCATCAAATGGATGCATAAAAACCTTACCAAAGGTTTTATTGAGTTTTATACTTGTTTCCATGCCACTTTAAGGGTATGAAAAATTCATATTTGATTTGAATAATATTTCTAGGTTTGAAATTGTCTCAAAGACTCCTAACAAGAGCTTCCTCCTTTCCAACACCTAACAAAGAGACAAAGTCAAAATTTCACTCAAAGATATTATAATATCCCAAGAATGATGGAGGAACATAATAAAACATGGGATAAGGTTTAAAAATAGAGTTTAATGAAGACTCTACTAATCCTTAAAGGCCTATTTTCAAGGAAATGACTTCTTGACTAAGGATATAGGGGTGTGCAAGTAAAGATTTAGGAGGTTATGCTTGTCAAACATCATTTATCAATGACCAAGGACTCCTTTAAATATTAAATACATGGCTCACTTAAAAATCTATGCCATTTTCCAAAGCTATATGATATATTAATACGGAAATGTTACATTGTGTTTAGAGGACTAAATGAATGATACATTTCCTAGTTTTGTGGCTCTAGTCTTTCTCTCTCTCCTCTCTCTCATTCTCTCTACATGTAATCCTATGTTTATATTTTTTAAATAATCCTTAACCTAATTTTTTTAAATGAAATTCTCATAAAAACACTTTTACTTTCTTATTTTGAATGAATAAGACTAAATTCATACCTCTTCAAAGCTTGTGTTTAGAGTATGTTAATGGTTAATTGATGAATGATAGTGATAGTACATGATTCCTATCATATTTTCATTTCCTTATTACATATTTAAATGTTTTATCTCATCCTTATATTTTTTATAATATGATTCAATCATCTTGTATGTATGGAAAGTATGATCTCTCTTTAGTGTCCTTGATAGACCTATTGACTAGCTACCTTAGATCATGCATTAAGCTCAAGCCTCTATGTGAAACATTGATGTTTGGAGGCTTTAATTTGAGAAGTGTAATCAGTTTTATTTTATTATTAAACATTATTAGTGCATATTACATAAGTAGAGGACACATTTTGGTGTATCACCTCAGTTAGATAGGTTTTCCTTTTAGTTTACCTTCTTCTCTTTTCCCTTAAAAGTTGTTAGTGTAGAGTAGAGATCCTACCTGATAAATCAAGGGGATATATCCCTTAGAATATATAGATATAATCCACATATTATGCCAAATACAACCTAGTATTATCTCTATGTTACTTCAAAATGTGAAGGCCTAAAACTACCTTCACAAGGGTGTAAGTCTAGTAGTTAATAGGGACATTTCATCATTGCACATTTCTCAAATTATACATTTCTATATTAATCCATTTATCATAGTAGATTCTTATCAATAAATTTATCTTATCCATAATTTATAGAGTGTTATTTCCTATGGATATTGTGTTTTGATATAGTAGATGATGAAGTTCACTAAGAATGTAAATTAACATTGTTTTCTCTATGAATGCTTGATATTGATGATTATTACATTATGTGATCATCTATGTGTGTTATATTACATGTTATATGAGTTTAATGATTATTTATTATCACATCATATGACAATTCTATTAAATTATCCTCTGTTCCATATCATGCCCATGTTTTGTCAATGTTTATTCAAATTAGACTCATGTCTTCAATGATTTTATGTATCATGCATCTATTGTGATGCTTATTGCTACATGCCTAATTGATATATCTAGTTGACATGACATGTGTATGCCCATTACCTTATATTATCTATTTAATGATCAAATATTTATATGATGACATGTTTTATCATGTTTTTATATATACTTTAGATTATTACATTTTTCTATATAACACATGGTGCACATAAATCTTTATTTTGAGATGAATGATTCATAGGCTTAATCCTTAGTATTAAAATTGGGGTATAAAGTGGGATTATCCTAAATATTTAAGTCATAAAAATAGATTATTTATATTTTGATTCAAATTATGTGGTTAGATGGGATAGATTGGACACATTAAGACATGTGTGAGAAATATAAGGAAAATTTTGAATATTTTATGACATTTTGTGATTAATTATATGGATTAGATTGAGCATATTTATCACATTAAATAGATTGAGTAACATTATCTGAAATTATGATATACATATTATATCATTCTATATCACTTTGATGTACATATGGATCAAATTTGGAGCATAAATGTTGTTCATACAAACACTTTTATATTTATACATTATGGATCGATGAGGAATGATGGCCCTAAATGAGAAATTTGGATTTATAATCTCTATGCATTGGTTTATCTAAAGTTCCATTTTGATAAATTAATCTATTTTGGGTTCCATTTTGACAAATGAATCTATTTCAAGTTACATTTCTATATATGAGCTTATTTTAGGGTTTCACCTTTACATGTGAACCTAGTTTCAAGTTCTAAAAAATAATTGTGGTGATATTCAAATTAATATAGTTGAGGTTTCTATAGTGCTCAAATTCTATCAATTATCCTTATCCAATTGTGGTTAAGAAATTTATACTCCTTAACTCATGGTTTGATCAGTTGCATCTCCTTGGTACATAATCACCTCATGATATTCTCCAAATGAGTTCAACATTGAAAACTTGGTTCACATACCCTCAAGTGTATTCATTCCTTAATTTTTTAATTTTTAATGATATGATGATCTCAACTATTTCAAACAAATATATATGAATGGACATTAATATATACATGTTTCCTTTTAAATTTTAAATGTAATAAGTGAGATATTTGGAACATACTTTTCAATAATAAGTGTGATTAATCACAAGTACCACCTTTCTTATTTTATTCTTTTATTATAGCATTTTCCATACTAAAAAAATGGGGAGCATTTTTAGACACCTAAATTTTGTATTAGACACTTTTGAAACATCAAATTTGGCACACTTTGACATTTTTGTAATTTGTGTACACATTTTAATATTTTTTACACTTTTCCTGATTCATGTACCCACATGTTGTCTTGTATAACCAAATTTACCAATGTACATATTTATGATCACCCTAGTCTATGCAATAACCTTTCAAAATCTTAAATAGACTATCTATGTATCTTACATCATTGATTTGCAATCCCAAGATAGTACTTATGAGAATTAGACACTTTTCATTTTTCCTTATATGTCTACCTACTATAAGTGTCCAAGAAAATTCAATGGATATTTTTAAAATTTGGAAGTCTCTATTAGGTTGGCCTAGACAAGTTCTAAGAATTGGTCATAGTGGGAAATATCAAAGACTTGACTATAAATATAAATTAATCATAAGGTTATAACCATCTTAGAAAATCCTAAAAAATGAAAAATAAATAATCACTCTCTTTACACATTATTGAAAAGCCATTCATACCTGAATATCCATAAAAAATAGTCTTATAGCCAAGTCTAAATACAAATGTAGGTCAAAGTTACAGGGTTCCATGTGTCAAAATACAAACATTGAATAACATTCTATATTTATTGGGATAGTTCACCCACATACTTAGGTGGTAAATATATGTGTCGTTTAATTCCCCTTTAAAGTATTGGAGCATATGTAATGATTTTTAATTCAATGAGGAGTTTTTTAGGATATCTAACTAAACATACTAACTTATGTTTCAAGGGTCAACTTGTGTTGAAATTGTGATTAAGTTTTCAAATCAAAGATAAATAAAATAGGGTTCAATCCAAAATAATGAAGGTGAATTCTCACTTAGGATTAATCTATAGGTATAGGCATAATATTTTGAGGAATTAATACCTAAACTTTTAATAGGGACAATACCAAAAAAATGTGGAAAGTATTGATTATCTTAGGGGTCTGAGTTTTGTCTGTAACATCCACATAGGTTTTGAGCTCTTATTTCATGATATAAGTGGTTACATAATAGACATAGAGAATATTTAGGGATAATGATAAATATATTTAACCATATAAATCAAAAATAAACTAAGTGCATCTCTTTCATATTACTTTGTTAATTCTAAATATAATAAGTGCAATATCAATCTATTCTTTTGCATTTAGAGTTGCATGCTTATTTCCTTATTTTACATAATATAAATATTAAAATTTTTACTTCATATAGAACACATTAATCACAAAATGAGTAAAATAACTATAATTATATACCATATACTAATGATATGTTGATGAAACACTAGATATAAACAAACATGACTAATTTGTAATGTCATCTATAGAATAATATCATAGTCATGAAAATAATAATGTGACACAATAAGTGTTAAAATTAGGAAACATGAATCATATGAGAACCTATTTAATCAATATCATATGTTCATGTGGAGATAGAGACATCATAATCACCAATATTTCTCACAAATAAATGAATGTATCGATCCAAATATGTCATATATAGTGAAACTATTATAAAGTGGTAAATAATCTCATGTCATAGATGATTAATAGTAGAAACTCATGATATTTTAATGGTAAAAATTGTCTAAAAATTAATAAAAATATTAAAAAATAAATTAAATAATCAAAGATGACACAACATGTATGATGTCAAAGTACTAAAATGTGCAGACATGGAAAGTCATAAAGGCTCAATAAAGCTTGAGTGATAGGTGGAATGTGTCAAGTGATGCACATGGAAATTTTTAAACAAATAACATATGATATATAATGATGGAAAAATTAATGTATTATAAATAATTATGCACATATTATATAATCATGCTCATAGGTTTGAATTCATGAGGAAAAGTTGTGTGGAGAATGTGTGCATAACCCAAGAAAACATAAAAGTAAAATATGGAAAAAGAGGGTGAGAAAATAACTAATGTATATGATAAGGCACATAAGAAAATAAAATTTTTATTTGAAAGTAATAAATTAAAAAATGAATATAATAGGGAAAAAGTGAATTAAAATTTTCATTTATATTTAAATTTTATAGAGATCCAAAGAGAGAGAGAGAGAGAGAATAGTTAAGCCATGAAAACCATGATGAGGGGAAGATAAAGCATTCAAAAATTGCATAAGATATTAAAATAATTTTTTCATGGTAGTGACAAGAATATAATCATAGGTTATGAGAAATGTATCAAAGATAAGTTATGAGGAAGAGTGATAAAATTTAGGGGATTGAGTGGTAAATTTGGTTGAAGGGTTTTAGTTGATATAGGATTGAATATTGTGTAGGGATTCAAAGGGGGATAAATGAGTAGCTATGATGGTGAGGATGAGCAGGTATAATGAATACATAAATTTAAAATAAGGGAGACCCAAAGAGTCATACATAAAAATCACCAATAGTTCTCACAAAGAAGTGAATGTATCGATCCAAATATGTCATATATAGTGAAACTATTATAAAGTGGTAAATAATCTCATGTCATAGATGATTAATTTTAGAAACTCATGATAGTGTAATGGGAAACATAATTTAAAAATTAATAAAAATATTTTAAAAAAATAAATAATAAAAGGTGATATAACATGTATGATTCCAAAGTACTAAAATATGTAGACATGAAAAGTCATAAAGGCTAAATAAATCTTGAGTGATGGGTGGAATGTGTTAAGTGATGCACATGGAAATTTTTAAACACATAGAATATAATATATAATGATGTAAAAATTTATGTATGGAAAATAATGATTCACATATTATATAATCATGTTCATAGGCTTGAATTCATGAGGAAACATTGTATGGAGAATGTGTGCATGACCCAAGAAAACATAAAAGTAAAAAATGGAAGAAGAGGGTGAGAAAATAACTAATTTATATGATGAGTCACATAAAAAAATAAATTTTGTAGGTGAAATTAATAATGAACAAATTAATATAATAGGGAAAGGGTGATCATATCCATTAGTGAATTTCTCACCCTCTTCTTCCATATTTCTCTTTTACATTTTCTTGGGTCATACACACATTCTCCACACAAATTTTCCTCATGAATTCAATCTTATGAACATGTTTATATAATATTTTCATAATTATGGGTAAATAATGATGAAAATATTATATAAACATGTTCATAGGCCTTGAATTCATGAGGAAAAGTTGTGTGGATAATGTGTGCCTACCCAAGAAAATGTAAAAGTAAAATATGGAAGAAGAGGGTGAGAAAATAACTAATTGATATGATGAGTCCCATAATAAAATGAATTTGGTAGGTGAAATTAATAAATGCACAACTTAATATAAGAGGGAAAAGGTGAATTAAAATAGTCATTTATATTTAAAGTTTAGAGAGAGAGAGAGAGAGAGAGGAGAGAGAGAGAGAGAGAGAGAGAGAATTGCTAAGTGATGAAAAAAATGATGATGGGAATCTAAGGAATTAAAAAATTGTATAAAATATTACAATAACTTGGGCATGGTAGTGACAAGAAGATAATCATAGGTTGTGAGAAATGTAGTAGAGAGAATAGATTTCAACATAGGGTTTGATCTCTTATTTCATGATATAAGTGGTTACATAATAGACAGATATTTTTTAGGGATAATTATAAATACCTTGAATAATATAAATCATAAATAAACTAAGTGAATATCTTCCATCTTACTTTGTTAATTCTAAATATAGTAAGTGCAATATCAATCTATTCTTTTACATTCAGAGTTTCATGCTTATTTCCCTATCTTACATAATCTAAATATTAGGAGTTTTATGTCATTTATAACACATTAATCACAAAATAAGAAAAATAACTATAATTATATACCATATACTAATGATATGTTGATGAAAAACTAGATATAGGCAAACATGACTAATGTTTAATGTCATCTAAAGAATAATATCATAGTCATGAAAATAATAATGTGACACAATAAGTGTTAAAATTAGGGGAAATGAATCATATTATAACCTATGTCATCAATATGATATGGTCATGTGGAGAGGAGGACATAACAATCACCAATAGTTCTCACAAATAAGTGAATGTATTGATCCATATATGTCATATATAGTGAAACTATTATAAAGTGGTAAATAATCTCATGTCATAGAGTATTAATTTCAAATAAGTTAGACCCAAAGAGTCATACATAACAATCACCAATAATTATCACAAAAAAAATTGAATGTATCGATCCAAATATGCCATATATAGTGAAACTATTATAAAGTGGTAAATAATATCATGTCATAGATGATTAATTGTAGAAACTCATTATATTTTAATGGGAAACATAGTTTAAAAAGTGATAAAAAGATTAAAAAAATTAAATTAAATAATCAAAGGTGACGTAACATGTATAATGTCAAAGTAATGAAATATGTAGATATGGAAAGTTATAAAGGCTCAATAAAGCTTAAGTGATGGGTGGAATGTGTCAATTGATGCACATGGAAATTTTTAAACAAATATCATATAATATATAATTATGAAAAAAAATTTTATTGTAAATAATGATGCACATATTATATAATCATGTTCATATGCTTGAATTCATGAGGAAAGTTG
>JARHVA010008593.1:0-340000 GCA_037957365.1 Torreya grandis
TTTAATAAATATTAAAATTACCAAATTAACTCATACCATGATTGGGAATATCTTCCCTTCTCATAAAACTTGTAAAACACCAAAAAAATGAAAAATAAGGTATTTGTACTAATCCGTACAAGTGATGTCAACATTAAAGTACAGGGGAGTAACCTCCTTGGAGTCTTAAGCAACATAAAAAATGTTTTAGGAGAAAAATATGTCATTATATATGCATTTGAGGCCTTTCTCTATAAATTGGTCACAATTGGGGTTTTAGGAGTGTTTAAGACCTGTTTGGGGTCTTAACGATTGTTTATAAAGAACATATCATTAACTGAAGTTCCAATTGGAAAAAAATCTTATTAAATCACTTTAAATATTCCAAAATTATCATAATCCCATGCAAAGTGTGAGCAATAGTATGAGCATTTGAAGTTGCTCTTCGGGTGGCTTGCTTAGTGTTTCTCAAGCATGAGATAGGTCTACTTTGAGTTTTGAGTCTCAAAAGTCACTCCCACTACTATTAATTGTTAATACACCTATTTAACATCCCTTAACATGTTTCAAATTCTTTTTAAGTGCTAGTTACCCCTAGTTATTCTCAAGGTACACTAGTTAGGGTGTTGTGGTTTAGGAGTTATCTCCTTCTTGCTAGCCTTCAAGGGTACTTGGACTAAAAATTGAGTTTTATTACCACATGGAGTTGTATGAATACTTATTATATTGTTTTTCAATATATAAATATCACCCATTAGGTATATAAACTTCGTTTGTGACTTTGAGATTAAGTGGACCTCTAAGTCTCTTGACTAACCTTTGCCCAAGAAGTGGGCAAGGTATGAGACAAAACAATGAGTAATTCCACTATTTTTCTAACCTAAATGAGACTATAAAAGTATTTTTCTAGTCATGACCATACTCTATACCAAATTCAATACCCTGAACATGTTTCAAGAGCTCTCAAAACTCAAATTTCTCTCAAGACTAGTTGTAGGATCTGACTGTTTACATGGTTCTTGAAATGAGTATGTATGAGGTTTTGGAAACCGAACCTACTCAATTTTATAAATTAATTTTATTTGGTTTCAACACACATTATTAAATTTATATTAAATTTTAGGTATACATCATATTTCTCTATCATCTCTATTCCTCTTGTTTTAGGCATAACACTAGCCTATTCTCACCTACAGCCCACAGGTATTGTTTAGGGTGATTTGACTATGTGTAGTGAGTTTTGAAGATTATTCCTCATGCCAATAATTTATCAATTGAATTGAAATTTTTTTTAGTCTTTAATTAGGCTGAAATTATCTTTTAAACCTTTGTCTTCCTTCCTTTAGGACTAAGGTTTGTTTGCTACCTAAACCACCTATAGGTCCTTATTAAAGGATCCGACTGTGTTAGGTGCTTTAAACCTCAATATTCATCACTTGTCCTTAGCCTAATCTATTATTTTAACTTGATTGAAGTTTCAATTTTAGGCTCTTAATATACCTTTAAATCACCTTTGCCTTTGACTTTATGCTTGAAACCACGTTTGATCCATTAGGTATGCCTATAGGTGACTTCTAAGAGGCCATGAGTACCTTCTCTATATTATAACCTCACCACCATACCAATAGACCTATAATTTCATGAATGTTGATTTAAGTATATAATAGGCTTAGGATTCTTCCAAACAATCTTGTCATTTTACTTTAGGTTTGAAACTGAGTTGGCCCTAAGCTAGCCTTGTAGATGATTTGAGAGAGGTCAAACTTATGTTTTCTTGTGTCTATGTCTCTCATTCTCACCATTTACCTTATCCATAGTTCATAAACCTAGTTAAGGTTTCAAATAGGCTCAAAATCCTTTCAATCACTACTTTGTTCTTTCAATCCTAAGGTATATAGTTAGTCTATTCCATTAGCAAGAATGTAGCTTTCCTTTAGGGTTATTAGATGTGTGTTGGGGTTATTTAGAGTTTGATACTTCTCTTTCAACACCATTATCCATTTTAATGTCTTTGAATCTATAATGTTTCATTTCAATTAAGTTTCAAACACCTTTTATATACTGACTCTACCCTTTCTCTTTACTACACTTTTAGGCTTAACACAAACCTATTCTTAGATTAACCTATAGGTATTATTTGTATTTCCATTCCTGAGTTTGTGAAATTCTCACACTTATCAGACCACTTCATACCTATTATCATTATTTCAATAGCCTACACATGCCTATGACACTACATTCTCATCTTCAACCTACTTAATTGGTTTGTACAAACCTTTAGGTGTATTCATGAGGGTATCAAGACTATGAATTAGGGTTTGAAATTGAGTTATCTCTCTATAATGATCCTTGAATGATAAAAACCTTTTTTAAGGGTTTATTCCATTATCTATAGGGTATATTTTTTCTTATATAACACTTTCCAATCACTTTTCAGTTTTGATCAAGTAAACAATACTGTATATGACTATAGGAGAAAGCTAGAGGATGTTGACTATGTATGCACATAATATTTTAAAATTTTTATTTATTAATGAAACTTTATATATTATAATAACCTATTGAGTCTCAATATTTGTGAGTTCATTCCTTAAGGGGTGCATTAAGAAAGGGGTGGGTAGACCATCGATGCTTTGTAAGATTATTGTTCCTTTTTCCACTTGCCATATACACACTTATATCCTAAAAACCATTTACCCTAAGCTTATTATTCTTAGTCCTACCTCCTCCAGTCTATTTCCTCTTTCCATAATCCTTTTCTTAATTTAACACCATTTTAGACAGTCAACTATACTAGGTCGACTGGGTTGACCTAGTATAGTTTAGGGGTGTGTCTCACTTTCTTAGCTTGTTAGCCTTTCAACTGACTTAGCTCAAATAGTGAATTATCCCTGAAAACACACTAGGTTGATTGGGTCAACCCTATATAGTTGATGTTCCTGGGATGATTTAGGGAAAGATCTACATATATATACAAGTTCATTTCCCACCATTTCATAAGAGAAGAAGTGTGACTGAACATCTATTGATTGACCATTCTACTCAAGGAATAAAGTTTAGGGTTCCATACTTTCTTTGGAGATACACATATTGTCTTATGGATAAGTATTTTGGATGTTTAGATAGGTTGTGTAGCCTAGAGATAACTTATGTTTGCTATCCTTACATACCACAACAATCTCTTGCGAAGCACCTTGGTCAAGGGAGAGATTGAGGCTCGACAGGTTCATCTTCAAAGGTAAGTATTCCTAAGTTTATTTCTCATTTGTAAGAGTAGATTAATAATACATTTATATTATTCTCCCATGTATTAATATTTAGTATACATTTACATGAGTATATTTATTCTAATACATGTTTAGTTTAGTTTCTTTTATAATTTCTAATCCCCACTTTGTGCCATAAGCTTTGGTGTGCACTATATTAGTTTTAATTTTTTTCTATTAGAATAAGTGAAATGTTTTAAACCTTAGGACTCCATTAGGGTTTTTGTGTGATTATTTTAGATTATAATCTCTAGAACCCTTCCTAACATGATATGTTGTGACAAGTGATCCCCTAATTAGGTCTAGTAGATCCCCATATTGGTCATGCTCCTACTTAACAAGTGTATCCCTAATCAAAAGTGTAGGTATGCTCTATCTTCTCTGAGCTAAGATTTATTTATAGACATGATGCATTTATAATTTCATACATTCTATTGAACCCAATGTGAAACTAAACTTTGAAATATTTATTTCATTATTTTGATCATTATTTTAATCATATATTTTGACATACTAGATTGATTTTATCAACCTAACTATTTTTCTCTATCTGAGAAAAATAGGTTTCCAAGAATAGGAAATTAGATTGACCCAATAAACATAGTATAGGTTTCCATCCTTTTAGACACCCAATTTATCCTACTAGGTCAACCCAGTCAACCACTTATAGTTTTATCACTTTTCAATAGGTTCTTGTACATCTTGATCAATTTTATCAACCTTATTTGCAGGTTTTGCCAACATACTTCAAGGTTATTCATTATCAATATTTATTCATTGCATTTATGATCCACCAAGGTTAATCTTTACTTCTCTATTTCTCTTTGTTTTCTTTCCTTTTATAGTTTGTAGTCTTCAAAATTGCCCTTAAATAGTAATTGAATCGACACTGCTGACCTAGTTCTATATTTTATGTGCTATCTGAAATAACTGGATTGACCTTGCTGACCCAATTTATTTTCAAAATTTTATTCTGTATTATAGTTTCAACCCTTTCAACCTTGTTCTATATTTTATGCATATAGTGTTAACACTATACCTTATTTCAAAGTTTGAATTAACCTCATATCTACTAGTAATTAGTTCACATTTTCTTTTCCTATTGTTTTCATACTTAGAATAGCTCACATAGTTTAATTAGGGGATTTTTAATTAATATCTTAGTTTCACTATATCTATTTTATGCACACATGAACAAATTCCCCCCCCTAAAAAAAAAACTTTAACATCTTATCTACCCAAGGCCAACCTACTTAGATTTTATCACCAAGGGGGAAACCAACTTGATGCTTTGGTCAAGTATAAAGTGTGGTTAATGGTATATTATATCTAAGCACATGACACCCTTATTTTTTTGGTGTGTGAATTGAGGAGGTATGACCTAATAAATATACTATATCATTTCCACTATAGTCCCTTTCAACATAAACTAGTTGAAACCATCCTTAGATTGCTATCTAATACCTTGCTTACAACCAACTTCCAATCACATTATGAATCATATATTAATAATATAATAAAAATTTAGGTTGAAAAATTAGTTATCTCTTTAATTTTAAAGTTTATTTCTTGCTCCTTGCTCAATTATGTGTGCAAAAACTTGCATTAGCTAGTATTTGTGCAAGATTTTGTTTTGTGTGCTTCAATTAGATTGGCCAACATCAATCTAATTGATTGTCTATTTCCTTTCAGTACTTACTACTTTTTCATTACTTGAAAACTTATCTTGTTTCATTTTCACAATCTAATTTAGGCTTATTTAATTACTTATCTACTAAACTAGATCAACCTAGTTGATCCAATAGATTTTTTAACTTTTATACACTATACTAGATAGACCCAATCGACCTTGTACAGTGTTATAGTCCCTATTTATGTACTAGATTGTCCCAATCAAACCTTTAATATTTTATTCACCTCTTCATTCTTTTATTTCTCATCTTTCTTCTTTTCCCTTCATCATGGTATTTATATTGGATAATGAAACTGAGTTATAGTCAACAGACATGATGAACTTTACCAATCCTAATAGGGTCTCCCATAGACAAAGTAGGGATCCTCTTTTGGATTTTAATAATTTTCATTAAAAAAACATGCACAATGAAATATGTGACCCCTCCTCATACCTATTCACAACATAATACTCTTTTATCATTAGAAGACCAACCTGAGTTAGAGTATACTCTTGAAATGCTTTTCTTTATTTACAAATTTCCTCAACATAGAGGAAAGGATCCTTATACCATTTATAACCTCATGATTAGTGGTAAAGTTGAAAATCCTCATTCACATACTCTTAAAATATCAATGGTATTTGGAGGTACCATTCTCTTTGGTTCTCAACATCATCCTTCAATTTTGACTCCTTATGCCATGACATCTTCTCTAACCTCTTCTACCTCCATGCCTAGTATCTCAAATAATATGATGGATTCTACATCTAATGAGCCTATTATAAGATCCAATATACTTAATCCTTCCACTATTTCATTTTTTTCTACCCAAGGCAATCATTATTCTAGTACTTCTTCTCAACCATTCACTAGTCCATTTTTTGCTTCACAAGCAATTTTTTCCATTAGTGCCTCACATTCTCACAATTATTCTCAAGCTCATATCAACACTAATAGTGGTACCCAAGCCAGTAATACCAACATAAATACTAATTCTAATGCTTTTAATATTAATCAAACACATAAAATTTTATTACAAACTCTCAATCAAATGAATACCTGCCCATAACATAAATCAAATGATGAGAATGCAAAACCACCTTCTTAATATTCAATATCATCCAAAACCAATAGCATGGGGAACACATAACCAAAAATCTCCCCCTATTCTTCTTTTATATTCTCAAGGAAATCTCATTCCTCAAACTCTTTTAGTCAATAAAACCATCAAGCATATACAAAATGAACCTCTCACTACTCAAATTGCCAACATTGATATAGGAGGTATAACACCTACAATTTCTTAAAATGGGTGAACGGATCCTACCTTTCACCTCAAAACATTTATAACTATTTACAAGGATTGGGTCAAATTAAACATCTTTGTCTCTATCAAACTCCTAGATAAAACTCTCATAAGTGATGCCTTGGATTGGTGTAATTAACTTAGAGCTCATTCCATTTCTGGTTTGGAGGACTTAGTGAATGCTTTAGTTCAAGAATTCCAAACTAATGATCATCCTAAAAAACTTTGGCCCACTTCATTAATTAAAAAAACATGAGAATGAAATTTCCCAAGCCTTTTTTAAGAGATGGAAGACTTTGTCAAACAAATGTGAACATAACAAGGTAGATGACAACCTTTTTCATCTCTTCACAAATGCTCTCTTTCCTAAATTACAATATCGAGTCTACACACTCTCCCTCCACATACATTAGATGAGTATATTGACCAAGATAAACATTGATATTTATTAATACATCAATTTGAGACACCCCAACCTTTTGTGGGTCCTCATCTCTTATTTAAGAACAAAAACTACAATATAACCAATGATGGTGTTACCAATTCTTATGACACCATTCATAATGTTCAAGATGCCATTCCTAACCATCCTTAAAAACTAGATATTTCTTCTCAAAAATATACTAATCCTAATTTATCTTCACCCAATAACATAAATGTTCACAAACCTCTATCCTTAGTTGAATTTCTTAAGTGTCTATCCAGGCCTCTTCCATGAGATCTTGATCCTACTCATCTTATGAAATCCTGGTATGATCCTAACAAATTTTGTTGGTTTCACTCTCATGAGAGCTATAGAAAAATTTGTAATTTAGCTATGGATTTTATTCTTAACCCTAATTTTGATCATGATTCCATTATCTATAAGTGTCAACAATCCTATGAGATTTATTTTAAGGACTATAAAACACATGACAAAACTCAATCCTTAAATCAAGAAAATACTCATTTAGCTATCTATAAAGAGCCTTTACCTAATCATCAACCTATTTAAGAAAACCAAGACAAGACCACCCCTTCCCCTAACAATGTATAAAGTCTTTTTGAACCAACTTCTAAAGAGAATGTGGTTAACATGACCAATATGTGAAGGGTGATGGATTTCATTGATTCCCGACCTATTTACACCCCTCCTTCATCTAAAACATATAAAGCTATCTAATATTCTTCTCTAACTCATTTAAATGAGTTGGGAAAAGAATACCTTATTACTTTTGATGATCCAATTTATGATTCCCCCTTGAATAACACATCCCATTCTATTTCTACCATTCTTCCATCATCTTCCAATATAATGATAACCAAGCTTCTACTAATACTTCTTATAATTCTAAAAATCAACTCAAACCAACTAATTATTCATCTTCACATGATTTACAACCTTTTTATAAACCTTCTTTTTCTTATTGAAAAAAATCCACTGTACTTCAACTCCTCCTCCCAAGGACCTCTTTAACCATTACACACCTTTATCTAACAACCTTATTATGGGATACGATGAGTGGGATTCCATTATGGAGCTCACTAATATCCCATCCCAAATTTCATTCCTTAAACTCATGATGAATTATACACATCATAGAAACAACCTCATACAACTATTATTCAAGATGAATGTCCCTCATCCTCCCCTAGTAGGATGGGAAGCAACTTTATCTAGTTTTAAAGATAGTATTTTACAAATATATGAAGAGATGTCTATCAACATTGATGAAAATATAGACACCTCTCTTTCTCTTCAATTTCCCATAGCTTATATGATTCCCAATGAGATTCTACTTCATGCAGATGATCCTCCCTTATTTATTATCATCCAAATACGTAATATCCTAATCAACCATGCATTGATTGATGAGGGTTCTGACATGTTTATCACTTATCTTTATTTTATTAAGACTCCTATATATTTAAATACAATATTAAGTATACATGAACCACATGATAAGGATATGATAGAAGGTAAATACCTCCTCTAGGTTGTGTGTGGCTTCCCATTACCATCCCACATATCACCATCCATGTGAAGGTGATGATCTTTAACTTCCCCCTTTTGTATAACATCTTGCTTGGTAGGTCATGGACTCATCGTATGAGAGTTATTGATTATTGTGCCTACCAATGCATTAAATTCACTCATAATGGAGACATTTACATGATTTAGGGTGATCCAAGCAATAATTTAGGAGATAATTCGGGTGATGATTCTACCCCAATTGATGATGAAACTTTTGGGAGATATAACTTTTGCACTGTAGCTCCAATTGACTCATCATTTGAATTATTGGAAAGCTAAGAATAAGGAGAACATGGTGAGGTGGCATTGATCTCTACTTAATATATTTTCTCTTAGGTTTTCCCACTTTAAAACATGGTAAGTACTATATTTTTGTTGTAGTTGATCATTTTTCAAAAATAGCTATCATGATTGTTTGTAAGAAAAATATATCTACTAAAGAAACTGATCAACTATATTTTAGTCATGTATGGATCCATTTTGTTATCCCCAAGTCCATTATCTTAGATAAATATTTTAGGTTCCTGAGCATCTTCTGGTCCACTCTATGGAAGATGATGGATACCAAGCTAATGAAGTCCAAAGCCTTCCATCCACAGAATGATGGTCAGACAGAGGTGGTGAACCACTTGATTGTTCACATGATTTGGATGTATCACTCCAAACATCCATGCATATGGGATGAGGGGCTTATTTTCATAAAACATGGATATAATTGGGCCCTGCATAGCTTGACCAAGTACTATCCTTTCAAAGTATGCTTCAGGTTCCAACCCATGTAACCAATTGATATAGCCATTCCATTCTCCACCATGGAATACACACCTCATAAAATATTTGAGGCATCAAAAGCAACAAAGTTAATTAAAAAAATGCAACACATCTAATAACAAGTTCATAACATCTTGGAGAAGATGAATCAAAATTATAAGCAACACCATGACAAACATAGGATTTCACACCATTTTGCTATGGGTGATAAGGTTTGGTTGTAGCTTTAGAAGGAATGACTTGTAGGCCCACATTAAAAAAAATGGCCTCTATGATATGGTCCCTACTCCATGACCAAAAAATTTTGAGAAAATCCTTTTGAGTTAAACCTACCAACCTACCTTGGTCTACACCCAATATTCAATGTGGAGCTCCTCAAACCATATCATCCACCTTTGTTGGAAACTTTAGTCATAGTATAAAAACTAGACATAGATTATCTTGATCCATATAATTTTACTCCAATGGAGGAGGATCAGATTGTGGACACCTGGATGAAGAAAAAAGGAGGACACTCTATTCCATTTTATCAGGTGGTCAAAAGGGGCTAGCTTAGCCACCAAGGTGAGTGGCTCACAGAGAATCAAATTAAGACACAACTACAATAAATGATGAGGAATATTGATGCAATGGGGACCATTTATTCTCAAGGAGGGAGGAATGATCTAGGTAATAATTCAAGTGATGGTTCTACCCCAATTGATGATAGAAATTTTGGGATCCATAACTTTTGCATCTTAGCTTCAATTGACTCCTCGTTTGAACTATTGGAAATCTAAGAATGAGGATAACATGGTGAGATGTCATTGAGCTCTGATAAATGGATTATTTTCTTAGGTTTTCCCACTTAAAAACATGGTAAGGACTATATTTTTTTTATAGTTCATCATTTTTCAAAAATGGCTATCATGATTGCCTGTAAGAAAAATATATCTACTGAAGAAACTACTCAACTATATTTTAGTCATGTATGGCTCCATTTTGGTCTCCCTAAGTCCATTGTCTTAGATTGAAATAATAGGTTCCTAAGCATCTTTTGGTCCACTCTATAGAAGATGATGGATACTAAATTGATGAAGTCCATAGCCTTCTATCATTAGACTAATGGCCAGATAGAGGTGGTGAGCCACTTGATTGTTCACATGATTTAGATGTATCACTCCAAACATCCATGCACATGGGATGAGGGGATTATTTACATATAACATGGATATAATTAGGCCCTACACAACTTGACCAAGCATAGTCCATTCTAAGTATGCTTTGGTTTCTAACCATAACACCAATTGATATAGCCATTCCATTCTCCACCATGGAATACACACCTCATGGAAGATCCGGGGTAGCAAAAGCAACAAAGTTCATTGAAAAAATGTAACACATCTAATAGAAAGTTCATGACATCTTGGGGAATTTGAATTAGAAGTATAAGAAATGCCATGATAAACATAAGATTGCACACCATTTTACTGTGGGTGACAAGGTTTGGTCGTAACTTCAGAAGGAATGACTTATAGGCCCACATAGTGAAATTTAGCCTCTATGATATGGTCCCTACACCATCACTAAAAAATTTGGAGAAAATACTTTTGAGTTGAACCTACCAGCCTACCTTAGTTTGCATCCAATAATCAAGATGGAGATCCTCAAACCATATCCTCCACCTCTGTTGGATACTTTATTCATAGTAGAACAACTAGACATAGATGAGCTTGATCCACAAAGTTTTGCTCCAGTGGAGGAGGATTAAATTGTGGAAAATTGGATGAAGACAATAAGAGGATGCTCTATTCTACTTTATCAAGTGGTCAAAAGGGGCCAGCTTAGCCACCAAGGGGAGTGGCTCATAGAGAATCAAATTAATACACAACTACCACACTTGATGAGGAATATTGATGTAATGGGGACCATTACTTCTCAAGGAGGGAGGAATGATCTGGGAAATAATTCAGGTGATATTTCTACCCCAATTGAGGATGAAACTTTTAGGAGCCATAAATGTTTCACTGTAGCTCCAATTGACTCATTTTTTGAACCATTGGAAAGCCAAGAACTAGGAAAACGTGGTGAAATGGCATTGATATCTACTCAATGTATTTTCTCTTAGGTTTTCCCACTTCAAAACATGGTAAAGACTATATTTTTGTTGTAGTTGATCATTTTTAAAAATTGGCTATCATGATTTCTTGTAAGAAAAATATATCTACTGAAGAAACTACTTAATTATATTTTAGTCATGTATGGATCCATTTTGGTCTCCCCAAGTCCATTGTCTCAGATTAAGATAGTAGGTTCCTGAGCATCTTCTAGTCCACTCTATGGAAGATGATGGATACCAAGCTGATGAAGTCCACAACCTTCTATCTATAGGCTGATGGCCAGAAAGAGGTGGTGAACTACTTGATTCTTCACATGATTCAGATGTATCACTCCAAACATCCATGCACATGGGATGAGGGGCTTATTTTCATACAACATGGATATAATCAGGCCCTGTACAACTCAACCAAGCACAGTTCATTCCATGTATGCTTTGGGTTCTAACCCATGGCACTAATTTATATAGCTGTTCCATTATCCATCATGGAATACACACCTCATGGAAGATCTGAGGTAACAAAAGTAACAAAGTTCATTTAAAAAATGCAACACATCTAGTAATAAGTTCATGACAACTAGGAGAAGATGAATTAGAAGTATAAGCAATGCCATGACAAGCATAGGATTGCACATCATTTTGTTATGGGTGACAAGGTTTGGTTATGGATTTAGAAGGAATGACTTGGAGGCCCACATAGAAAAATTTAGCCTTTATGATATGGTCCCTATACCATCACCAAAAAAGTTGGAGAAAATGCTTTTAAGTTAAACCTACCAGCCTACCTTGGTCTACATCTAATATTGAACATGGAGCTTCTCAAACCATATCATCCACCTTTATTAGACACTTTATTCATAGTATAACAACTAGACATAGATGACCTTGATCCATAGATTTTTGATCTAGTGGAGGAGGATCATATTGTGGACACCTGGATGAAGACAATAAGAGAATGCTCTATTCCATTTTATCAGGAGGTCAAAAGGGGATAGCTTAGTCACCAAGGTTAGTGGCTCATAGAGAATAAAATTAAGACATAACTACCACACCTAATGAGGAATATTGATGTAATGGGGACCATTGCTTCTCAATGAGGGAGGAATGATCTGGGTAACAATTCAGATGACAATTCAGGTGACAGTTCTATCCCAATTGATAATGGAACTTCCTGGAGACATAACTTTTATATTGTAGCTCAAATTGACTCACCGTTTGAACCATTGGAAAGATAATAATGAGGATAACATGGTGAGATGGAATTGAGATCCACTTGAAGGATTTTAACTCAAGTTTGCATTATTTAAAACATGATAAGGACTATTTTTTTATAGTTGATCATTTTTCAAAAATGGCTATCATGATTGCCTGTAAGAAAAATATATCTACTAAAGAAATTGATCAACTATATTTTAGTCATGTATGGTTCCATTTTGCTCTCCCCAAGTCTATTGTCTTAGATCGAGATATCAAGTTTCTAAACATCCTCTAGTCCACTCTATAGAAGATGACAAATACCAAGCTGATGAAGTCCACAACCTTCCATCCATAGAATGATGGTCAGATAGAGGTGGTGAACCACTTGATTTTTCACATGATTCATATGTATCACTCCAAACATCCATGCACATGGGATAAGGGGCTTCTTTTCATACAACATGGATATAATTAGGCCCTACATAGCTCGACCAAGCACAGTCCATTCCAAGTATGCTTTGGGTTCCAACCCATGTCACCAATTGATATAGCCATTTCATTCTCCACCATGGAATACACACCTCATAGAAGATCTGAGGTAGTAAACACAATAAAGTTCATTAAAAAAATGCAAAAAATTTAGTAGCAAGTTCATGACATATTGGAGAAGATGAATCAAAAGTATAAGTAACACAATGACAAACATAAGACTGCACACCATTTTTTTATGGGTGACAAGGTTTTTTTGTGGCTTCAAAAGGAATGACTTTTAGGCCCACATAGAAAAATTTAGCGTCTATGATATTGTCCCTACACCATCACTCAAAAATTTGGATGAAATGCTTTTGAGTTGAACCTACCAACCTACCTTGGTCTGTATCTAATATTCAATGTGGAGCTCCTCAAACCATATCATCCACCTTTATTGGACACTTCATTCATAGTAAAACAACTAGACATAGATGAGATTGATCCATAAAGTTTTGATCTAGTGGAGGAGGATCATATTGTGGACACCTATATGAAGACTAAGAGGATGCTCTATTATACTTTATTGAGTTGTCAAAAGGGGCCAAATTAGCCACCAAAGTGAGTGGATCATAGAGAATCAAATTAGGATACAAATGCCACACCTGATGAAGAATATTGATGTAATGGGGACCATTGCTTCTCAAGGAGGGAAGAATGATCTAGGTAATAATTAAAATGATAATTCAATCCCAATTGATGATGAAACTTTTGGGAGCCATAACGTTTGCACAATATCTCTAATTAACTCACTATTTGAACTATTAAAAAGATAAGGAGGAGAACATGGTGAGATGGCATTCAACTCCACTTAGTTGATTTTATCTCAAGTTTTCCCACTTCAAAACATGGAAGGACTATATTTTTTTTGTAGTTGATCATTTTTCAAAAATGGCTATCATGATTACTTGTAAGAAAAATATATCTACTAAATAAACTACTCAACTATATTTTAGTCATGTATGGCTCCATTTTGGTTTCCCCATGTCCATTATCTTAGATCAAGATAGCAGGTTCTTGAGCATCTTCTAGTCCACTCTATGGAAGATGATAGATACTAAGTTGATGAAGTGCACAACCTTCCATCCATAGATTGATGGTCAGACAGAGGTGGTGAACCACTTGATTGTTCACATGATTTAGATGTATCACTCCAAACATCCATGCACATGGCATGAGGGGCTTCTTTTCATACAACATGGATATAATTAGGCCCTACACATCTTGACCAAGCATAATCCATTCCAAGTATGCTTCAAGTTCCAACCCATGGTGCTAATTGATATAGCTATTACATTTTCCACCATGGAATACACACCTCATGGAAGATCTGAGGTAGAAAAATCAATAAAGTTCATTAAACAAATGCAACACATCTAGTAGTAAGTTCATGACATCTTGGAGAAGATGAATAAGAAGTATAAACAATGCCATGACAAACATAGGATTGGACACTATTTCGATGTGGGTGACAAGGTTTAGTTGTAGCTTCATAAGGAATGACTTGCAAGCCCACAAATAAAAATTTGGCCTCTATGATATGGTCCTTACACCATCACCAAAAAATTTGGATAAAATTCTTTTGAGTTAAACCTACTAGCCTACCTTTACCTTCATCTAATATTCGACGTGGAGCTCCTCAAACCATATCATCCACCTCTATTAGACACTTCAATCATAGTAGAACAACTAGACATAGATGAAATTGATCCACATAGTTTTTATCTAATGGAGGAGGATTATATTGTGGACACTTAGATGAAGATAACAAGAGGATGCTCTATTTTGCTTTATCGGATGGTCAAAAGGGGCCAACTTAACCACCAAGGTGAGTGGCTCATAGAGAATCAAATTAAGACACAACTACCACACCTAAAAAGTAATATTGGTGTAATAGGGACCATTTCTTCTCAAGGAGGGAGGAATGATTTAGGTAATAATTCAGGTGATAATTTGGGTGACGGTTCTACCCCAATTGATGATGGAACTTTTGAGAGCCATAACTTTTGCACCGTAGCTCCAATTGACTCACCATTTGAACCATTGGAAAGATAATAATGAGGATAACATAGTGAGATGGAATTGAGATCTTCTTAATGGATTTTATCTTAGGTTTTCCCACTTTAAAACATGGTAAGGACTATATTTTTGTTGTACTTGATCATTTTAAAAAAATGGCTATCATGATTCCCTATAAGCAAAATATATCTACTGAAGAAACTATTCAACTATATTTTAGTCATGTATGGATCCATTTTGGTCTCCCCAAGTCCATTATCTTAGATTGAGATAGAAAGTTTGTAAGCATCTTCTGGTCCGCTCTATGAAAGATGATGGATACCATATTGATGAAGTCAATAGCCTTCCATCCACAGACTGATGTTCAAATAGAAGTGGTAAACCACTTGATTGTTCACATGATTCATATGTAATATGGATATAATCAGTCCCTATATAGCTCCACCAAGCACAGACTATTCCAAGTATGCTTTGGGTTCTAACCCATGGCACCAATTGATATAGTTGTTCCATTCTCCACCATGGAATACACACCTCATAGAAGATCTAAGGTAGAAAAAGCAACAAAGTTCATTGAACAAATGTAACACATCCAATAGCAAGTTCATGACATCTTGGAGAAGATGAATTAGAAGTATAAGCAATGCCATGACAAACATAGGATTATACACCATTTTACTATGGGTGACAAGGTTTGGTTGTGGCTTCAAAAATAATGAATTGTAGGCCCACTAAGAAAAATTTAGACTCTACAATATGGTCCCTACACCATCACCAAAAAAATTGGAGAAAATGATTTTGAGTTGAACCTACCAGCCTACTTTGGTCTCCATCCAATATTCAACATGGAGCTCCTCAAACCATGTCATCCACCTCTATTAGACACTTTAGTCATAGAAGAACAAATAGATATAGATGAGCTTGATCTATAGAGTTTTACTCTAGTAGAGGAGGATTAGATTGTGGACACTTGGATGAAGATAATAAGAGGATGCTCTATTCCACTTTATCAGGTGGTCAAAAGGGGCCAGCTTAGCCACCAAGGTGAGTGACTCATAGAGAATCAAATTGAGACACAACTGCCACACTTGATGAGGAATATTGATGTAATGGGGACCATTGAATATCAAAGAGGGAGGAATGATTTGGGCAATAATTTAGGTGACAATTTAGGTAATGGTTTTACCCTAATTGATGATGGAACTTTTGGGAGCCATAACTTTTGCACCATAGCTCCAATTGACTCACCATTTGAACCATTAGAAAGATAAGAATGAGGATAATGTGGTGAGATGGCATTGATCTCTACTCTATGGATTTTATCTCATTTTTTCCCATTTAAAAACATGGAAAGGACTATATTTTTGTTGTAGTTGATCATTTTTTAAAAATGGATACCATGATTACTTTTAAGAAAAATATACCTACTAAAGAAACTAATCAACTATATTTTAGTCATGTATGGCTCCATTTTGGTCTCCCTAAGTCCATTATCTCAAATCAAGATAGTAGGTTCTTGAGCATATTCTAGTCCACTCTATCGAAGATGATGGATATCAAGTTGATGAAGTTCATAGCCTTCCATCTACAAACTAATGGTCAGATAGAGGTGTTGAAGCACATGATTGTTCACATGATTCAAATGTATCACTCCAAACATCCATGAACATGGGATGAGGGGATTATTTTTATACAAAATGGATATAATCAAGCCTTGCACAACTCAACCAAGCATAGTCCATTCTAAGTATGCTTCAGGTTCTAACCCATGACACTAATTGATATAGCAATTCCATTATCCACCATGGAATACACACCTCATGGAAGATCTGAGGAAGCAAAACCAACAAAGTTCATTGAAAAAATGCAACACATTTAGTAGCAAGTTCATGATGTCTTGGGGAAGTTGAATCAGAAGTATAAGCAATGTCATGATAAACATAGGATTTCACACCATTTTGCTATAGGTGACAAGGTTTGGTTTTAGCTTTAGAAGGAATGACTTGTAGGTCCACATAGAAAAATTTAGACTTTATGATATTGTCCCTACACCATCACTAGAAAAGTTGGAGAAAATGCTTTTGAGTTGAACCTACTAGCCTACCTTGGTCTACATCCAATATTCAACATGGAGCTCTTCAAATAATATGATCCACCTTTGTTGGACACTTCAGTCATAGGAAAACAACTAGACATAGATGATCTTGATCCATAGAGTTTTTATCCTATGGAGGAACAAATTAAGGAAACTTAGATGAAGAAAACAAGAGGATGCTCTAGTCCACTTTATCAAGTGGTCAAAAGGGGCCAACTTAGCCACCAAGGTGAGTGGCTCATGGAAAATCAAATTAAGACACAACTGCCACACCTGATGAAGAATATTGACACATTAGGGACCATTTCTTCTCAAGGAGGGAGGAATGATCTTGGCAATAATTTAGGTGTCAATTCAAGTGATCGTTCTACCCCAAATGATGATAGAACTTATGGGAGCCATAACATTTGTATCGTAACTCTAATTTACTCACCATTTAAACCATTGGAAAGCTAAGAATGAGGATAACATAGTGAGATGAAATTGAACTCCATTTGATGAATTTTATCTTAGTTTTTCCCACTTCAAAACATGGTAAGGATTGTATTTTTGTTGTAGTTGATCATTTTTCAAAAATGGCTATCATGATTGCTTGTAAGAAAAATATATCTACTAAATAAACTACTCAAATATATTTTAGTCATATATGGCTCCATTTTAGTCTCTACAAGGCAAGTTCTTGAGCATCTTCTGGTCCAATCCATGGAAGATGATGTATACCAAGATAATGAAGTCCATAGCCTTCCATCCATAGACTGATGGTTAGACTAAGGTGGTGAACTACTTGATTTTTCACATGATTTAGATGTATCACTCCAAACATCCATGCACATGGGATGAGGGGATTCTTTTCATACAACATGTATATAATCAGGCCTTGCATAGCTTGATCAAGCATAGTCCATTCCAAGTATGCTTTAGTTTCCAACCCTTGGCACCAATTGATATAACCATTCCATTATCCATGGAATACACACCTCATGGAAGATCTGAGGTAGAAAAAGTAAGTTCATGACATCTTTGAGAAGATGAATCAGAAGTAAAAGCAACACCATGACAAACATAGGATTACACACCATTTCGCTATGGGTGACAAGGTTTGATTTCTAATTAAGAAGGAACAACTTGCAGGCCCACACATAAAAATTCAGCCTCTATGATATGATCCCTACACCATCACTAGAAAAGTTGGAGAAAATTATTTTGAGTTAAACCTACTAGCCTACCTTGGTCTGCATCCAATATTCAATGTGGAGCTCCTCAAAACATATCATCCACCTCTATTGGACACTTTATTCATAGAAGAACAACTACATAGATGATATTAATCCATAGAGTTTTGCTCCAATGGAGGAGGATCAGATTGTGGACACTTGTATGAAGACAACAAGAGGATGCTCTATTCTAATTTATTGGGTGGTCAAAAGGGGCTAGCTTAGCCACCAAGGTGAGTGGCTCATAGAGAATCAAATTAAGACACAACTACCATACTTGATAAGGAATAATGACACAATGGGGACCATTGATTCTCAAGGAGGGAGGAATGATCCAGGGAACAATTCAGGTGACAATTTGGGTGATTGTTCTACCCCAATTGATGATGGAACTTCTGAGAGCCATAACTTTTGCACCGCAGCTCCAATTGACTCACCATTTGAACTTTTGGAAATATAATAATGAGGAAAATATGATGAGATGACATTGAGCTCTTTTTGATTGATTTTTTTAGGTTTTTCCACTTTAAAACATGGTAAGGACTATATTTTTGTTGTAGTTGATCATTTTTCAAAAATGGCTATCATGATTGCTTGTAATAAAAATATATTTACTGAAGAAACCACTCAACTATTTTTTAGCCATATATGGATCCATTTTTCTCTCCTCAAGTCCATTGTCTCAAATTGAGATAGCAGGTTCCTGAGCATCTTCTGGTGAACTCTATGGAAGATGATGGATACCAAGCTAATAAAGTCCACAACCTTCCATCCATAGACTGATGGTCTGACAAAGGTGGTAAACCACTTGATTGTTCACATGATTTGGATGTATCACTCCAAACATCTACCCACATGGGATGAGTATCTTCTTTTCATACAACATGGATATAATTAGGCCATACATAGCTCAACCAAGCATAGTCCATTCTAAGTATGCTTTGAGTTTCAACCCATGGAACTAATTGATATATCCGTTCCATTCTCCACCATAGAATACACACCTCATGGAAAATTTGAGGTAACAAAAGCAACAAAGTTCATTGAAAAAATGTAACACATTTAGTAATAAGTTTATGACAACTAGGAGAAGATGAATCTGAAGTATAAGTAATGCCATGATTAACATAGGATTACACACCATTTTGTTGTGGGTGACAAGGTTTGGTTGCAAATTTAGAAGGAATGACTTGGAGGCCCACATATAAAAATTTAGCCTCTATGATATGGTCCCTACACCATCACTAGAAAAGTTGGAGAAAATGATTTTGAGTTAAACCTACCAGCCTACCTTGGTCTACATTTAATATTCAACATGGAGCTACTCAAACCATATCATCCACCTTTATTGGACACTTTATTCATAGTAGAATAACTAGACATAGATGAGCTTGATCCATAGATTTTTGATCTAGTGGAGGAGGATCATATTGTGGACACCTAGATGAAGACAACAAGAGGATGCTCTATTCTACTTTATCATGTGATCAAAAGGGGCCAGCTTAGCCACCAAGGTGAGTGGCTCATAGAGAATTAAATTAAGACACAACTACCACACCTAATGAGGAATATTGATATAATGGGGACCATTGCTTCTTAAGGAGGGAGGAATGATCTGGGCAACAATTCAGGGTACAATTTGGGTGACCATTCTACCCCAATTGATGATGGAACTTCTAGGAGCTATAACTTTTGCATCATAATTCTAATTGACTCACCGTTTGAACTATTGGAAAGCTAAGAATGAGGAGAACATGGTGAGATAATATTAATATATACTCATTGGATTTTCTCATAGGTTTTACCACTTAAAAACATGGTAAGGACTATATTTTTTTATAGTTGATAAATTTTCAAAAATGGCTATCATGATTGCTTGTAAGAAAAATATATCTACTAAATAAACTACTCAACTATATTTTAGTCATGTATGGATCCATTTTGGTCTCCCAAAGTCCATTGTCTCAAATCAAGATAACAGGTTCCTGAGCATCTTTTGGTCCACTCTATGGAAGATTATGGATACCAAGCTTATGAAGTCCATAGCCTTCCATCCATAGACTAATTATCAGATAGAGGTGGTGAACCTTTTGATTGTTCAATTGAATTAGATGTATCACTTCAAACATCCATGCACATGGGATGAGGGGATTATTTTCATACAAAATGGATATAATCAAGTCCTACATAGCTTGACCAAGCACAATCCATTCCATATATGGTTTGGGTTCCAACCCATGACACCAATTGATATAGCTATTCTATTCTCCACCATGGAATACACACCTCATGGAAGATCTGAGGTAACAAAAGTAACAAAGTTCATTGAACAAATGCAACACATCCAAAAACAAGTTTATGACATCTTGGAGAAAATGAATCAAAATTATAAGCAATGCCATGAAAAACATAGGATTACACACTATTTTACTATGGGTGACAAGGTTTAGTTGTGGATTTAGAAAGAATGACTTGTAGGCCCACACAAAAAAAATTAGCCTCTATGACATGGTTCCTACACCATCACTAGAAAAGTTTGAGAAAATGTTTTTGAGTTGAACCTACTAGCCTACCTTAGTCTACATCCAATATTCAATGTGGAGCTCCTCAAACCATATCATCCACCTCTATTAGACACTTTATTTGTAGTAGAATAACTAGACATAAATGAGCTTAATCAATAAATTTTTGCTCCAGTGGAGGAGGATTAGATTGTGGACACCTAGATAAATACAATAAGAGGATGTTCTATTCTACTTTATCAGGTGGTCAAAAGGAGCCAACTTAGCCACCAAGGTGAGTGGCTCATAGAGAATCAAATTAAGATACAAATACCACACCTAATGAGGAATATTAATGCAATGGGGACCATTACTTCTCAAGTAGGGAAGAATGATCTGGGCAACAATTCAGGTGACAATTCGGGTGATGGTTCTACTCTAAATGATGATGGAACTTCTCAAATCCATAACTTTTGCACCATAGCTCCAATTGATTTGTCGTTTAAACTGTTGGAAATCTAAGAATGAGGAGAACATGATGAGATGGAATTTAGATATGCCTAATATATTTTATCTTAGGTTTTACCACTTCAAAACATGGTAAGGACTATATTTTTCTTGTAGTTGATCATTTTTAAAAAATCACTATCATGATTGCTTGTAAGAAAAATATATCTACTAAAGAAATTGCTCAACTATATTTTAGTCATGTATGGATCCATTTTGGTCTCCCCAAATCCATTATCTCAGATTGAGATAGTAGGTTCCTGATCATATTTTGGTCCACTCTATAGAAGATGATGGATACCAAGCTGATAAAGTCTACAACCTTCCATCCATAGACTGATGGTCAGATAGAGGTGGTGAACCACTTGATTATTCACATGATTTAGATGTATCAATCCAAACATCCATGTGCATGGGATGAGGGGATTCTTTTCATACAACATGGAGATAATTGGGACCTACATAGCTTGATCAAGCATAATCCATTCAAAGTATGCTTCAAGTTCCAACCCATGGCACCAATTGATATAGCCATTCCATTCTCCACCATGGAATACACACCTCATGGAAGATCTGAGGTAGCAAAAGCAACAAAGTTCATTAAAAAAATGTAACACATCCAACAATAATTTCATGATATCTTGGAGAAGATGAATCATAAGTATAAGTAACTCCATGAAAAACATAGGATTACACACTATTTTTTTGTGGGTGATAAGGTTTGGTTGCAACTTCAAAAGGAATGACTTGCAAGCCCATACAAAAAAATTCAGCCTCTATGATATGGTCCCTACACCATCACCATAAATGTTGGAGAAAATTATTTTGAGTTTAACCTACCAGCCTACCTTGGTCTCCATCAAATATTCAATGTGGAGATATTCAAACCATATCATCCATGTCTATTAGACACTTTAGTTTTAGCTAAATAACTAGACACAGACGAGCTTGATCTATAGAGTTTTGCTCTAGTGGAGGATCAAATTATGGACACCTTGATGAAGACAACAAGAGGACACTCTATTCCACCTTATCAAGTGGTCAAAAGGGGCTAGCTTAGCCACCAAGGTGAGTGGCTCATAGAGAATCAAATTAAGACACAACTGCCACACTTGATAAGGAATATTGACATAATGGGGACCATTACTTCTCAAGGATGGAAGAATAATCCAAGCAATAATTTAGGTGAAAATTTGGGTGACAGTTCTACCCCAATTGATGATGGAACTTTTGGGAGCCATAACTTTTGCACCTTAGCTCCAATTGAATCTAAATTTGAACCATTGGAAAGCTAAGAATGAGGAGAACATGGTGAGATGGCATTGAGCTTTGGTTGATGGATTTTCTCTTAGTTTTTCCCACTTCAAAACATGGCAAGGGCTTTGTTTTTGTTGTAGTTGATCATTTTTCAAAAATGGCTATCATGATTTCTTATATGAAAAATATATCTATTAAAGAAACTGCTCAACTATATTTTAGTCATGTATGGCTCCATTTTGGTCTCCCCAAGTTCATTGTCTCTGATCAAGATTGTAGGTTCTTAAGCATCTTTTGGTCCACTCTATGGAAAATAATGGATACCAAGATGATGAAGTCCATAGTGTTCCATCCATAAATTGATGGTTAGACATAGGTGGTGAACTGCTTGATTGTTCACATGATTCAGATGTTTCACTCCAAACATCCATGAACATGGTATTAGGGGATTCTTTTCATATAATATAGATATAATTAATCCCTACACAACTTGACCAAGCACAATCTATTCCATGTATGCTTTAGGTTCCAACATATGGCACCAATTGATATAGCAATTCCATTTGCCACCTTGGAATACACACCTCATGGAAGATATGAGGTAATAAAAGCACAAAGTTCATATAAAAAATGTAACACATCCAATGGTAAGTTCATGACATCTTGGAGAAGATGAATTAGAATTATAATTAACACCATGAAAAATATATGATTTCACACCATTTTTTTGTGGGTGACAAGGTCTAGTTGTGGATTTAGAAGGAATTACTTGCAGGCCCACAAAGTAAAATTTGGCCTTTGTGATATGGTCCATGCACCATCACTAGAAAAGTTGGAGAAAATTCTTTTGAGTTAAACCTACCAGCCTACCTTGGTCTGCATCTAATATTCAATGTGAATCTCCTCAAACCATATCATCCACCTCTATTAGACACTTCAATTATAGCAAAATAACTAGACATAGATGAGTTTGATCTAAAAAGTTTTGCTCTAGTGGAGGAGGATCGGATTGTGGACACCTAGATGAAGACAACAAGAGGATGCTCTATTCCACTTTAACAATTGGTTAAAAGGGGCTAGCTTAGCTACCAAGGTGAGTGGCTCACAAAGATTCAAATTAAGACACAACTACCACACTTGATGAGGAATATTGACATAATGGGGACCATTGCTTCTCAAGGAGGGAGGAATGATCTAGGTAATAATTCAGGTGACAGTTCTACTCCAATTGATGACAGAACTTTTGGGAACCATAACTTTTGCACCATAGCTCCAATTGACTTGACATTTGAACCATTAGAAAGCTAAGAATGAGAAGAATGAGGTGAGATGGAATTGAGCTCTACTCAATGTATTTTCTCTCAAGTTTTGCTTCTTCAAAACATGGTAAGGACTATATTTTTGTTGTAGTTGATCATTTTTAAAAAATGGATATCATAATTACTTGTAAGAAAAATATATCTACTGAAGAAACTACTAAACTATATTTTATTCATGTATGGATCCATTTTGTTCTCCCCGAGTCCATTATCTCAGATCAAGGTAGTAGGTTCTTAAGCATCTTCTGGTCCACTCTATGGAAGATGATGGATACCAAGCTGATGAAGTCCAAAGCCTTCCATCAACAAATAGATGGTTAGATAGAGGTGGTGAATCACTTGATTATTCACATGATTCAGATGTATCACTCTAAACATCCATAAACATGGGATGAGGGGCTTCTTTTCATACAATATTGATATAATTAGGCCTTGCATAGCTTGACCAACCATAGTCCATTCCAAGTATGCTTTAGGTTCGAATTCATAGCACCAATTGATATAGCCATTCCATTCTCCACCATATAATACACACCTATAGAATATCTAAGGTAGAAAAAGTAACAAAGTTTATTGAACAAATGCAACACATCTAGTAACAAGTTCTTGACATCTTGGAGAAGATGAATCAGAAGTATAAGCAATGCCATGACAAACATAAGATTGCACACCATTTTTATATGGGTGATAAGGTTTGGTTGAGGCTTTAGAATGAATGAATTGTAGGCCCACACAAAAAAATTGGCCTCTATGATATGGTCCCTACACTATCACTAGAAAATTTGGAGAAAATGCTTTTAAGTTGAACCTACCAACCTACCTTGGTTTGCATCCAATATTCAATGTGGAACTCTTTAAACCATATCATCTACCTCTATTGGACACTTCAGTCATAGTAAAAAAACTAGACATAGATGAGCTTGATCCAAAAAAAAATTCTCTAGTGGAGGAGGATCAGATTGTGGACACCTAGATCAAGACAACAAGAGGATGCTCTATTCCACTTTATTGGGTGGTCAAAAGGGGCCAGCTTAGCCACTAAGGTGAGTGGCTCATAGAGAATCCATTTAAGAGACAAATGCCACACTTAATGATGAATATTAATACAATGGGGACCATTAATTCTCAAGGAGGGAGGAATGATCTAGGAAATAATTCAGGTGATAATTTGGGTGATGGTTCTACCGCAATTGATGATAGAACTTCCAGGAGCCATAAATTTTGCACCGTAGCTCCAATTGACTCACCATTTGAACCACTGGAAAGATAAGAATGAGTATAACATGGTGATATGGCATGGAGATTATCTCAATGTATTTTCACCCCTAAAAACTCAATGGAAGTTCCTTAAAATTTAATTTTAGTAGTGTAATCTAAAAATAGTAAGTTTCTAAAAATAGTAATTCCTCAAATTTTGTATTGTTTTAAATCATGGAAGTCAAACCACTTAATCTCTCTCAATATTTGTGATCTTCCACATCCTCCTCAAACTTTCAAAATGTGTATAAATGAACATGTAACCTAAAATTCAAATTAGACATCTCTTCCAAAAGATAAGCATATAGTTGTATTGTGATCTTGAGTAATAAAACATCTCTTCTCAGAAAATTCATTGTTACTGTGTTATTTTATGTTTTTGAAATATCTATCAATCAAGAATTCTAAGTTTTGGATCACAGGGTGACACTAACCCTTGTAATTTTAAACAATTCCAAGATCATGGTGTCTTCAAGATTCTTACTCTTGAACCTTTGCTAAGTGCTCCATTTTTCGAGTCTCAACAGCTTAACTTTCATGTTAATTCAACTTTAGGTTACAATGGGCTTCTTGAGCTCACTAGTAACATTACCCCTAATGTATTAGACTCTGATGATGATGAGCTTGATGAGATTAACTTAAAGATCAAAATTTTTGATCTCTCACCTCATCTTATCTCACAACTTCTTGCTTCTTTATAGCCTCACTCTCTCAAACCTCTTTACGATGACATTCCCATTGTCTTAACCAAGACTAGGCATTCTATTCACCATGCTTCCTTAAATGACAAGGTTATCCCTAACTATGTTATTGATCTTCACACCCTAAATTATGATGATGGTTATTACTTAGATGATATATTATTAGGTAGTCTTGTATAGGCCTATGATGCTAAGATTACCCATTATCATTCTTCTTTATTTGAGTCTTTTCTTGCATCTCATCATTTTATTTCACTTATAGTTCCTAATTTTTGTATTTTCCCCATTTATTATAGGGTAGAGATGGCATTGACACCTCTAGTTTTTGAGGAGCCATGTAGGACTATGCACATGGATTGTGCTATGACTATAACTTACCATTTTTCTAGGTAACTAGACCCTCGTAGCTGGTTAACCCCTAAGGTTAGTTTAACTCTCCTTAAATGTTCTATAGATCCCAATCCTCCCTCAATATATCTAACTATAGTTGAGCCTCTTCCCACTCCTACTATAGTTGATCCTATTACCACTCCTACTATTGCTAAGCCTATCCCTATTTTTGATGTTATCTCTCCTTCTATTGAGCTTAGTTCCATTCCTTCCTCTTTATCAACCTTCATTGGTGATGGTTTGATTCCTTTGCCTAAGATGGTTCCTCTACCCACCAAATGGCTGATGAGTGTTCTTTAGATTCTTCCACTCCTATTTACCTCCTTCTATGAGTACTAAAACCACTCACAAGCATATATGTTACTTTCATGACATAGATAGTCATTCTTCTACATATTATCACAAGTTGCAACAATATATTGATACCTTGCATCCTTTTTCCTTATCATCAAACAAAGCCATACTTCCCTCGATAATACTTGAATATTTAACCAAGTATGGTGAGTTATATTGTCTATGGCATTTATGTGGCACCCATCACACAGATCATTATCACATCCTACAATAACATCTCAAAGATCACCTTATAGCCATTCCCAAACCTTCTACCATTCCTACCATAGGTCATTCCCACAAGAAGGATCATCCTTCTTCTCCCATGGCTCCACCTCCTATGGTCCCTTCACCACCTTTTGTGCATTCACCTATGATCCCTTCACCGATGGACCTTCCCTCACTTGTGGATCCTTCTCCACCCATGAGTCCTTCACTTGTGGATCATTCTCTATCAATGATTCTTGCATCTCTCATAGATCCTACTCCCACACATTCTCCTAACCAAATTTTTTCTAATTATTTTCCTCAACATGATCCTTTGAGAATTCCTAATTTTTTAGTTAAGGAGATTAGAAAAGAAGTATTTGCCTAGTATTCATTGAATATTGATGAAACTTTAGCATTAGTTTGACTATAGCTTCATAGAGACTTATCTGATATATTAGATAATGTGTGTGGATATATTTACCAATATTTATGAGCACATTAATGGTGTTTTCACATTTATATTAGATTGGACATGTGCTCCAATATCATTTCTATCTATTATATCATTTGACACTTTATCAAAATTTTACTTATCTTCTATCATGATTTCTTACTTGTTGTAATATATCTTGCTTATCTTATCATTTATGGTTCACATATGGTTGTATTTTCTTTATCATTGCTTTCCCTTCTATTTTTCTTGTATTTTTTATAAAAACTCTCTTTCTTGTATATTTATGATTATTTTTCTTTCTTATCCTTATTTTTCATAGATAATTTGTCATGGTGATTTGGTTATACATACCCTGTTCCCCTTGGTTATTATATCTCTTTACCATGTGATCAGTTAGCAAACAATCTATCTCATTATTATCTCCTTTTACCAGTTCACTTTGGATATCATTTTTCCCTCTTCCTTTATCTACAAATTAATCATATACATGGTTAAGACTTAAGATAACATATTAGTTCATTGTCAAGCCTAAGTTTCCTAGTCAATCTTTATCTTTGGTTATTTAGCTTCCTTTAGCCTTAGCCTATAACTCATTCATGTGTATCACTATCTCTATCATGATTGGTCATTCCAAGTCTATATGGAGGAGGAATTTTCAAAAAACCTTCAAAATAATGTTAAAATCCAAGTCATTTAAACAAAAGGTAATTATATCAAAAGGCAAAATTATTTTTAAAAATTATAATCACACTAAAAGATGTGATTCAAAGCACATATACTTATATTAGTTAAAGTTAAAAATCCATAGTTGGTCTCATAGTAGAGCCAAGGTCCTATGTGGTGACGTAGGCCAGTAGATTAGAATAAGTGAATAAAAAAATCTTTTAGTGTTACCTACTTTCTCATGCAAGTACCCAATCTTTGTAGTAGACTGACATCTTTGTATGGGGTCCTAAAGAATGGGGAACACATCATGGGAAGGTAGGTCGATTTTAATTTTCCTATACCAAACTACCTTCATGAGTTGATCTTAGTAGCACACCTATTTTCCTATAAAGCTTTGTGTCTATAATGAATAAGTTTCCTTTGTACACAGATGACCAATAGTCACTTAGTGTCTTCTCATATTCTTAGTATGCCTCTTGCCTCCTAAGGTCTTCTCATAAGATGCCTAAGTATTGCTTTATACACTCCATTTTTCATTCCCTATATCTCTTATATTTCCTCTTGAGAAATATTATTTTTTTTACTGATCACTCCCCTTGGGATTTCATTTGTGAGTTGCATTATAATACTATGGATAGGACTCAACCATCCTCACAAATTACCATATTTTCCTTACTATTACCCACACCCTTGATTACCTAATTTTCTTATTTATTCCACCCATATGGTTTTATCTTTGTCGATTTGTAGTGTAATATCATGGATTGGACCTGACCCTCCTCATAAAATTTTCCAATACCCAAGTTATCATCCAAATTACATGTGTCAAATTTGAGATAAGATTTGATCGATTATGAAGTTACACATCATTTTACATGCTTCTCAACTTGATTTAGTACATTTTATGCTTATTTCATTTTTTATTTCACCCTTTTATCTTCTTATTTTATTAGTGCATGTAAGATTTCAACCATTTTTTGAATTTTTCATACTTCCCAGCTTGAATTAGTATGACCAATTTAAGACCAATATTTTGAAAATTTGTTTTTATTTCATACTTCTTAGCATGATTTATTATGATTGATTGACTTAGTTAATTTGTTTTTATTACCATTTGTTCCCTTTTACATACCTTCTATTTTATTACTTTGTTTGTAATACTTCCCAATGCGATATGAGTATGATTTTACTTGTCTTAATTTGGTGCAAAATTATTTCACATTGGTTTAAAAACAAATTCATTTTTACCATCTTGTTTTGCCATTTATGAGTTCTTTTTACTTAATCATTTCTTGTTATTACACATTTCCCAACTTGAATTAGTGTGTAGTAAATTTTCCTGATTGATTATATGTTTCCAAGTCCTTTTTGCTTGTTTCTTTTTAACCATGAATGTGTCTTTCATAATTATATAAAATAAACCACATCTCATATATTTAATATAACATATACATCAAAGCTAAATACATGTGTTATAAATAAATATATCCTAAGCATCCATAGCCACAACCATAATGAACAACTATAATAAACAATAATGACAACATACACATCCAACAATAATATTCCAAAATGATATATATATATATATATATATCATGAATTTGATACAATATATGCAACCATATATAATTCTCTAGCTCTATGGCTAGGTCATCCTATCTATATCATGGCCTAACCACACTACCTATTGAGGCCTTGTTCTGACTCTAAATGGTATGCTATAAGGAGGGTGTCCAAGATCTTAATCCCTCTACCTATCCCTATAAGTGCATTGCCTGCATCTACGACTCTACTAGATGGGTCCAAATCTTTGTCATCTATGTTACTATACCCAGATGTAAAAATATCTCATCTACTAGGGCTTATCATGCTTGTAGTTCCCCTACACCCATCACTATTGGTGGATGTATCCTCTCTCTCTACACCCATATCTACTTCGATGCCTCTCTAATTAATCTAAACCAACTCACCTGATATGGGGTAGATGATACGCTCAAATCTACTAATGTCATGGAGTCATATGGCTACAGAGTCTCATTCAAGACATCATGGAGTGCTCCCCTCACTAGGGACCTGGATCTCTCCTCTTTATCCTCACCTACACATAAAAAATCACATAAGATGGATATTAGATCACTGTTATATCTCAAAATATCTATCTATCTAAACAAAATATAAGAAAAAAATTAACCATCTTTTCTTACTTGTCTATGTCATGATTACTATGGTCTCATCATCTACATGATTGCCTAGCATAGTCTCCCCATTTATGCAACTTCCTAGTACCTCATTTATAGGCTACCTCCTCATCTCAAAACCAAATATCATGTCTTATGTCAGTCTCATCCTACATCTAAGTGGTCTCTCTGCTATCTCCTCTAGCTCATCTATGGGGTCATTTGGGATGACAATAATCTCCACTCTCTCCTACTCCTCCTACCTCCATCAATATTATATCCTTAGTGGCTACTAGTCATCTATCTATGGATTTAATCATGGTACATCTGGTATCTTTGCCTCTATATCCCTATTTTCCTACTCAATTCTTCATCATGCTCAACTATTCCATAGTCTCTCTCGATGTGGCTTAAGTATTCACCTCACTACTAGTGGCCCCAATCCTCTCCTCCCCTATGGATCCTTCACATGCCAAGCCCACTACTCGAGTGTTAGTATCAGTGATACTAGATGAGATAGGCCCATTTGACCTAACACCTATGCCACTAGATATGGCTCTCTTTACTAGAAATAGTGTCTAACTACGTCTATCCTCTTTGTAACTAGTGCAACTATGTCCTAGCTCACCCATGTAGCTACTATGTGCTCATATGGTTACCACATGATGTATACATTACTCACTACCTATAACATTGACATGTGGGGCATGACCTATGCTACCTAGTCCTCCCTCCATATCTGTACTTGAGGTGACTTATCATTGCCTGCATGGGGAAACCTAACTAGCAGGTACATAGGAAACCTCTCATATATCCAATATATCAGTAATAAAATTAGTCTCATGGTCCTTTTCCCTTTGAATATCACCTCATACATATCATGTACTAGTTAGACCTAGATGATAAAGCTTAGGTCATATAGAAATTGCTCCTCTAAGATCATCTTGATCAAGGCTACCATGAATAATGGTACCTTGCCATCTAACTTATGACATAACACTCACTATGTCATAAGGCCTACCATAGCCTTTTGGATATCTAGAATCTATGATTTATATAAATAAAACATGTTAACTCTCATGCTTGGTAATATCATCTCTGATCTTATAGCTCACATGGCTTAGGCTCTCCTCTCTTTTAGATTATCTGGTATCCCTACAGACACTTATGTTCCTACTATAGGTAGCCTCAAAATGGCATGGACATCTTATGACATGATAAACACCTCTAGTATATCCCTATCCACCTCCCATCTGAAGGTGTTAGTCAATCATTCCTAACAACCAAGGAACACGACCAATAGGTCAACACTGAGGGGGATCTAACACATCTTTTCTATCTTACCTAGACCTATGGATCCTAGTCTAGGCCTATCTCTATCTGATAACTTATCTAAAAAGTTTGGTAATCATGTCACATACACAGGTTTCAAAAATCTCTGTCATCCTTGCACCCAAGAAACAACAAAGGATGTATCAGTTCATCCATGCCATGCATAGTCATAATACATTTATATACATTTTTACATCAAAAAAAACCTACATTATTTTATTCATTATATCTTACTTTTAGCATTCTTGGTCCTTCTTGACCTTACTTGGTCATTTCAAGCCATTCTAACCCTCTTTCAGTCTTTTACACACTTTTTTGTATCATTCTAGCTATTTGGTCAAACTAGTTTGACCAAAATTTTCCTATCTTTTTTCTTGGTTGACTTAAAAATCTAAGTCAACCCCCTTATCTTCCCCTCCCTAGTACTGAGTTTCCATTCTAAACCTTTCAAACCACTTGGTAACTCTAAACTAGGCCCTCAACTTATAGAATGTAGAGGGTCAACCCATACCTACTAGATTAACACTATGGATTCTACTCATTTTCTAGCTTACTGGGTCAATTGGGTTGACCCAATGTTTTTTTCTTGTCGACCTCTTGTATTTTCCAAAAAAGTGCATTTTTTTTATTTTTTACCTAAACCTTCCAAACCCATTTATCATCTTCCTATTTTCTACCCCTAGAATCTAATTTTGCCTCATTTTGAATCTAGAAATTCTTAAAATTAGAAATTATTGAAAATTCACTTAATTTAATAAAAAATTCAAAAATTGGTTTGAGATTCTAGTTACATACATGTAGTGCAACTACTACCACCTCAAGATCCTCTCCTTGTCTATCATGTCATCTCCTCACCATCCTAGCTTATTTTATCTCTAGAGCTCTTTTTACCCTCTCTCACAAATCAAAATAACAAATGCATTGTCTTTTTCCCTATTTAAAAATAGATTTCAAAACTCAAGATCTTCAATTATTGTCATGCATATTCCTTATTTTTCTTATATATTTATTTTTAATAATTTGTTTTGAAAACCATAAAATAGGTTAGATTCATGATGACGTAGAGATTATTTTACACAACTATATTCCTATTTTCCAAAAATTTCAATTTTTGGCTATTTTTTGCATTAACTTCTATAGGTTCATCTAGTGTTCTCTACATTGGACACCTTCACATATTTTGAAGTCTACTTATTTATGTATAGCACTAAGGTAAGTTAAATATATGTATTTTCAATTCAATCCTTTTATTTATCTTATTTACTGCTTACTACACTTTACTTAGCATCAACATTGTGTTATCATGGTCTTTTCTTGAAACACCATCCTGTGTTGTACTTACATGACATGTGATGAGATTTGAGTGGGGCATATGTATACACATAATATTTTTAAAATTTTATTGATTACTAATACTTTTTATACTAAAAAAACCTTTTTATTCTCAATCTCTCTAAGTGCATGCCTTAAGGGGTGCACTGAGAAAGGGGTGGGCAAACCATCAATGCTTTGTAATATTGTTGCTCTTTTTGCCACTTGCCATCTACACAATTGTCTCCTAAAAACCATTTACCCTAACCTTATTCTTCTCAGTCCTACCTCCTCTAGTATTTTTCCTCTTTTCATCCTCCTTTTCTTACCTTAACACCCTTTTGGATAGTTAGTTATATTGGGTTGACTAAGTCAACCCAATACAATTTAGGGGTATTTTTCACTTTCTTATCTTATTAGCCTTTCAGCTGACCTAACTCAAACCTAGTGAATTGTCCCCAAAAACACATTGGGTCAACTGGGTCAACCTTGTATAGTCAACATTATAGGGAGGATTTAGGGAAAGATCCACCTATATATACAAGTTCATTTCCCACTATTTCAAAAGATAATAATTAATAATGAATAAGTGTGAATAAACATTTGCTTATTGACCATTCTACTTGAGGAATAAAGCTTAGGGTTCCATACTTTCTTTGGATATATAGATCTTATCTTGTTTGGAAGTCTTATGGATGCTTAGATAGGTTGTGTATCCTATAGTTGATTTATCTTCATTATCCTTACATAACATAACAATCTCTTGCGAAGTACCTTGGCCAAGGGAAAGGTTGAGGCTTAGTAGGTTCATCTTCAAAGGGATGTATTCCTAACTTTATTTATCCTTTGTAAGAGTAGATAGATAATGCATTTGTATTCTTCTCCCATGTATTAGGATTCTATATACATTGACATGAGTATATGTATTATAATACATTTTTAGTTTCATTTGTTTTATTATTTATAATCCCCACTTTGTGCCAGAAGCTTTGGTATGCACTAGATTAGTTTTATTTTCTTACTATTAGAATAAGTGAAATGTTTTAAACCTTAGGACTCCATTAGGGTTATTGTGTGATTGTGTTAAAATGTAGGATTTGGAACCCTTCCTAACATGATATGTTATGATAAGTGATCCCCTCATCAGGTCTAATAGATCCCCATATTGTTCATGCTCCCACTTAACAAGTGTATCCCCAATTAAAAGTGTAGGTATTATTTATCTTCTCTTAGATAAGATTGATTTATTGACATGATGAATTTCTAATTTCATATAGGCTACATATTAAATTCTTAGACCATTTGATTTTTGATAGTGAATGTAATAGTTCTCCTTGATGAGTTGAATCATTGTCTTCACTTTGTGTTGGAGAGTGATGATCATGCTCCAAAATGAGGACCTCTAGGATTGAGGCCTGTAGGTCTCATTTGACTATATATGATATACAAGGTCATATTTAATAAGTCCTTATACTCATCAACATTATTCAAATTAATACCCATCCTTATATAATTAATTTAATGGTTCAAAAAACTTAAGATAGGCATCACAGTCACCCTCAACTTACCTTATAATCTTGCATAGACTGAATACAATCAACACATATAAACATATTATGTGTGTTTGATTATAAAAAATAGCAAGCTAATTTAATTTTATGGTGGTAATGAGGCAACTAATATTATAAAATGCATAGAGAAGTATGTTAGGTCCTTATATGAATAATGGGCATATTCCAAACAACCTTATAGTTTGTACAAGCCTATATATGGAGGAGACAACTATGAAATCTCATTTAAAGTGTGTATTTTGACTTCCATGCTCACTTTTCTCATGATTCAATAGTGAAATATGATCTCAAAATTTCACAACATGATGTTTCACTAGTTCCTGATCCAAAATTAACAATCAAACTCCATTAGACTTGTTCAAACACTGACAATGTCTCCCAAAGAGAAAATACTTGATGATATGAACAATAAACACATTTCAAACATGTATAGCATAAACACCATGAAAATTATGGTTCTCCCATGAATAATGAAACATAATAGACCCATGATAATGATCATCATGAAGAGGAAATATGAGCTTGTAGCAGGATGTCTAAAATAACTTGTTCACTCAAGCATTCTTCCCTTAAAGTGAAAGTAAATCATGGAAATTACTAAAATTTTAAAACACCATGAAAAATATATCCAATACCTATAAAAAACACCTTAAAAATATTTCCTTTCCATTAACTTTTGAGCTAGAGAAATAGGTGCAAGAATAGACTCCTCTCATATTAATAGGCCATAGTGACCTACTGTCACTCTGAATGATTGTTTATAAATAATAGGCCATAATCATGCAAAAAAATTAAAATAATTTTAATATCATTATGACCCCTAAAAAATGGCCAAAATTTCATCTCCTAACTCTCTCTCTCTCCTAGTTGTAACATCCAACCATCCACTTCAATTTTGCCTTTCTTAGCTTGTAAAGGTAATGATGGAGGAGAAAAGGTGTTTAAAGTATCAATTCAAAATGAGAATTTCTAAAAATATTTTAATTAACATTATGGATCCCATTATACACTTATAAACCATTTCCAACTGACAATTGATCTTCCAAGGCTGTATAAGTGCCCAAAAGTACTTGAAAAGTGTCATTTTTACAATTTGGGAGGTTGAATTTGAAAGGTTTTTAGTACCTGACTAACCCTAAACACTCTCTAACATAAATTTGACACCAAGGATGTTTGGGACCTTATTAAAAAATTATACTTTGAGATTGGTACATTCAAACCTTCCAAATGGGCCAAAAGGTGGTAAAAATGTGATTTTTCACATATAAGAGCCAAACAAAGGTTAGAGCATGATAATATGATACAAATGACATCCAAATAAACTTTTGGAATTAACCTTGAATATATTAGACCTTTTACCAATTTTGACTATACAAGACCTTGTACTTGACCATAGGACTAAACAAGTGAACATACAACTAAACCTTAGACAAAGCTAGACAAGGACACATATGACCACATGGGACTCTTTAGGATAGTTTGAGACCATGAAAAATATATATTAACACCCTATGAAAGTTTCAATAAATATGGGTTGAATTATTTTTATTTGGGTTCAAAATTTGGTCAATAATTTAGTGATTCATAGGGGTAGCATGCTTACAATGCTAATAGGACTAGTAGCCTTGCATATCCACTGGGTTATGGAGTCAATTTCACTTTGAGACAACATGATCAGACATTGAAAATTGAGCAATAAGATAAATTTATTACCTCAAAAACACACAAAATGAAGACACACACAAAAGCAAAGAAAGGAAGACACACACATGTGCTAGCTAAGTAATTAGGGAACGTAACAAAGCAGAAAACAACTAGTTATGCCCCACTGACCTAAAGACAAGTTCTTCCTACTAGATCAAATTGGAATCTTGTACCATATCTTGATCTATGAAGTGAAAAATGGCATGAATCGAGCTTCTTCTTATCAGGCCTATTCCTTTTTGCCTTTATCTCCTTGAATTTCACTCCTTTTATCATACTCTCATGTAGATATTTAGTATAAAACTAGTATCCTATGAAGATGAACTCATCATATGACCCAAGTTATTTCACATGATACTCCTTAGCTACAATGTCAAAAATTGATACTTCATCTAAGCATGATTCTTGGATCACCATAGACTCTTGAGGGGTCTCATTCTTCTTCTCTTTTACTGTAACCTCATCAAGTTTTGCAAGGAACTTTGCATCATCAACTTCCAATAATATACCTTGTTCAAACTCCTTATAAGGTGGCATATCTAATTACATGAATTGAATTAATATTGTGATTCACTTGTAGGAATGGCTCAAATAGGAAAAATCTCTTACTTCTTGGGAAATTGAGGCCAATAAAAATCTACCTTATTCTTTAAGAGTGGGTAAGAATCTTCAAATTGATTGAATATATGATAGCCCATTTTGATGACCTCAAACATATCATCATGGAGTGTATATGTATCTTGAATTGGAATATTTAAGAGGATGTTTCTTTCTTGGATGTTTATTTACTTACTAAAGCTACCTTATTTATTATTGACTAGGTTATAACCTCCTTGAAGAGGAGTGTAAACTACTCCTAGGACTACAGACAAGTCTTCATCATCTTCTTGATCATCATTTTGATGAGAAATAACAAAATTAACCTATTTAAATTGCTCCACTCCTTCAAACTCTTCATGTTCATTCCTAAATATTTATTTGTGATTTTCCTCACTAAGTGGAGTATCAATGTATATTTATTCTTCATCCTCACTTGATTCATCTTCCTCATGGCCTTTTGAATCTCACTAACAACTACAACTTGATATTTTTCACTTGTTTCCTATATGACATGTTCTTCCTCATGAAGGGAGATGATGTGAGTGTGATGGTTAATTTCATGAGTTGAAGAGGGAGTATGAGGTATGGTGGATGGATCATAAATGGGAATAAGAATGGAGGGTTGTTGGAATAACTCTTAGAGAGATAGCAAGTTAAATTAAGAAATGGAAGGGACATCTTATTCAATAATAAATTCATTTTCCTCATAGCCTTATTGAGGCTCTTCAATAGCTGTAAGCTGATCTTCCACCTTCTCAATTAGAATCTCATTATTATTTTAAATACACTCTTGGATAGACCTCCAATATGGACAAGCTATAATTTTTTGGGGAGAGAGCAATGGGTCTTGATTAGGCACAAAGTTTTCTCTATCTTCCATCTCTTAATCTTGGCTCTCTTCAAGTCCTTTTATCTTCAAATCTAAACCTTTGACTTGCCTTTCTATATCCTCTTGAAATAACTTTTATTTAAGGTGATTAGTGGCCTCATGAGGATAAGTATCATAAGAAGGTTAATATAGAGTATATGAGATCTCTTGAAGAGGGGTAGGAGATACTTGCATAGTTTCAAATTTCTCTTTCCCTTCAACTCCCCAATCTATTATTATTTCACCTTGCCCACTCCAAGACTTTACTACTTGATTCTAGCTTGGGATTTTGGAAGACTCTGTGGGAGTTCCTTGAGGAAAAGAAGTGGGATGATGGGTTGAATCAATAGGTTGTTCTAAAATAATATCCTTTTCGTTTTGAAAACTCTATTGGATTTAATTCCAAGAAGGGAAGGTTTTAGGAACACATGGAAGACTTGTAACACTTGGAGACTCATTTTGAAAGGTCTCTTGGGGAAGAATGGGTGGTATGTATGAGAGTTGAGATGGAGTGTAAGAAGACACATAAGGATGATGGAATTAGACCTTATATCCTTCATGAAATTTTAACATATATTCTATGATTTGGATGAGACCACATACATCCAACATTTAACTTTAGAGGATTTGCCAATTTTCTCTCTCAATAGGTGCCCATTCTCCTTTCAATAGTTGTAATGAGTCTCTCATGTCATGAATAAGATGTCTAGGAATATATTGACCATGTTATCTTTGAGTATGAAGCTATAAAATGAATTTCTCATAACCTAAGAGAGTTTTATTCAAATTTGAAATGGATTAGTTTGAGGGACAACTAGAGACATCTTGATCTTGAGAAGGCTACTCATATTCAACATCATGGCCATGTAGAGGAGAAATAGGTTGACCATAGGAGTGATATGACTCATAAGGAGGGTAATAGGCTTGATAAGGATATTGAAGAACATAGTTGGGGTCATAAATAGGTTCATAAATAATGCTATATGGCTTATATTAGTCATGAAAAGCCTAATAAGGAGGTGTATATTAAAATTAGTCTTCATACGTAGCCATCCCAACTTCATGAGTCAAAGGAAAACACAAGATACTATCAAATACTTTTAATAACAAGAACATAAGATGTTATAACCAACTAATTTCATTCAAAGTCACCATTGGTGTTTGGTTTAGTGCCTATAAAGGCTTATAAGTATAATAAAACATCAAAAAATCTTCCACAACTATTGGACCTTAGTCCCACTGGGTGTGCCAGAACTATTATGACCAAATTTTACACCCTAGGAGAAGATTGTTCTAACTTATCCAAATTTGGTGAACCATGGGATTACCCAAAGACTTTTGGATTATCTATAATAAGGGTAAACCTATATATTAAAGGGATATCTCCCCTTGATTAATCACTTAGGATAACTTTCACTACTTGATTGCTTTGAAAAGCGGGGGAAAGAAATGTTGGCCATTTTGGCCCACATACCTAGCTTATACCCATATGGATCAAGTTGTTAATAGATGAGTATATGAATACATGACATAGACCCTATAAAATGTCAAGGATACTTGGAATGAGTATGTAAGTGCATGGTATTCATCTGGTTCTTCATTATGTTCATATATACATTTTGGGGCTAGTGGTAGAAATTTTGAGTAGGTAGTTTTCTAACATTGTCACTACCACATGTGGATGAGTCAAGAAGAATTAGTCACATGGGTCTGATCATATTAGTCCCAATAACATATATGTTAAATTCCAGAGCATGAACTTAATCACATTAGAAGATATGAAGACTAAATTTTGACCTCTCAAAAAAACATTACGAAGTTTCCATACTTAGCTAATTTAAAAAGAAGCTCAAATAGATCCAAGTGAGCATATTGATAAGGCCATATCCTACATGTGTGGTATTATTAAGATAAAATGATCAAATGAGTTTATTTAGATTAGTCCCTAGTTGTTATGCACTAAGTTTAAATTCATGCAAGGAAGCAAAAAAGAACATATGAAAGTGCAAAGTTGACCTCCCAAGCAATTTGAGACTATTTTATGTGATAGGTACATAGATGTCATGTAAATCACATAGGTTAACTCACTTTAAAATTCTATAAAAACACTTAAAAATATCCCATGACAAGTAGATCAAGAGGGTTCATCCATTTTAGTATCAAGAACATCTCCTAACAAATTTGGTGCATCCATGACCTCTTTGATTCCAAATCCAAGCCTTCAAATTTGGTCAAAAAGTTATTGAAATTTGCATATACATTAACTTTAAGCCACTACAAAAATCCATTAGAGATTAAATTTTATGATCTATAGAACATCAAATACATCTATGTGGACATCAAATTATGGTCGCATAGATGCCAAATTTAAGGCTCATGAAATAATCATTGGTTTTCAAATAGTGGGTCTTAATAGATCTAACAGTCCTCACTCAATCATACATCTTGATCTAATGGTGAGAGATGAATCAAATAGTTAAGGAGCTCAATATATTGACATGTGGCATAAGTGCATTAGGATGTAGACTAATAGTAAATCTTGAGAACTAATGCATATTTGACATGTGGCATAAGCTTGGATAAAGTTGACAAGTCATGGGCAAGATCGATGGTTCTTTCTCATTCATACCGAGTAGGATCAATGGTGTGAGATGGGTCAATGAGTCAATAATCTAGGTTAGATATTAATGACCAATAAAAATAAATGTCAAGAATCTAAGGGTATTTTTTGACTAAAGAAAATAGTTATTATGGGTTCATCCCATCACCATTAAATCTCGATTAAACACCATGAAAAAGGACATAGTGATGCAGTCAGGCATAGAGAGCATAAAGAGACTACCATTAAGGTTAAATATGGACCTTTGGCTTGAGGGTTTGTATTATAGAGGGATATTTATGTGACTATGTTTACCATTATTAGAAGGAGGAGCTATATTTTTGAAAGATGCCATGAAGGCATAAACGTAGCCCCAAATGGTTTCATCTCTAAGACCAACTTCATGAAAAGGACCCCTTCTCTTCACTATGCACACCATGATGAACTAATTAGGAACAATTAATAATAAGACAAGAATAGACTGTCCTAGTTATTATAACTACATAGATGATGGAACCTAGCTTAGAACAACTTGACTTTGCCATTACAATAACAAGTAACATTAGTGTATATATTGATGGGTGTCATTATTCCCTTCATTTAATCAAATCTCTGTTGATGTCATATTCAACCAGGGGTGTGTCTAAAGCTATATGCAATAAGAAGAATCTTAGAAATTTAGTAATTGATTGTAGGTATTTTTATTTTGTTATGTTTTGGGGGATATTTAATGTCTTGAAGAATTCTTGGTTAAAACCTTATTGGAATCAAACTATGAAAATTTGTTGGTAGTAAACACACATTACATAAATGAATTTTTGGAAATAAACACACTTTGTAGAAATGAATTTGCTAGAAATAAACACACTTTATAGAAATGAATTTGCTGAAAATGAACAAACTTTACACACAATTTAGAATGCTTGGAAAATGATTACAAAGAAATGAGAACTTAATCTAGAACACCTACAGGGATAAATCTACAACAAATTTTAATTTAAGGAGTTGAAAGCATTTATAAATTTAATAGAACTACCTATTTGCTTTTGAAAATAAAGTATAAATACCAATAAAAATAAAGATTCTGGTTCTTGGAGGAGTGGGCCTTGCTCTGCCTAGAAACAAGACTGAACAACTTAATTCTCTCTCAAAACAAAAATGGCTATTTTATTGATAAAATGTTGTGCATTACAAAAATGTACTAGATATATATAGATCAATATATATATATATATATATATATATATATATATATATATATATATATATATATATATATATCCTTATTCCTCTCTTCTTCAATTATTACCATTATTCCTATATTCTTCCAGGTCTATATATATATTCTTCTTGTTGTGGTGCATTGATGGCCATAACAATTTCACGGATATGATAGAACTAAATTGTGCCCAGAATAGATGCTGAATTAAAACATGACTGGATGTATAATTATGTGATAAGTGTCTTAGATATGAAAGTATAGAAATCAAAAGTCTACTCCTATTTAATAGGATCATTGATTTGATAGATCACCAACTATTTGGAATAGATCTTTATCAGTTCTAGAACTTTAGAAGAGTTCCCAAACTAAAGGAATTCATTCCATGTCTAATCGCAAAATTTATAGAGCTTATCTACAGGAGTTCCAGAACTAATTTCGATAATTCCAGAACTAAATATAGAGTTCCAGAACTAAGTTCAAAATTTATATAACTAAGTTTGAAATTTTCGTAACTAAGTGACAGAACTTGCATAGCATGGTGGAGTTTTGGAACTACGTTGTATTTATTCCAATGCTTCTAAAAACATGCAATCCACTTCATATTTGTTCTTCAACATGATGATGACCTATTTTATTACAAAACTTGAATTTTCCAAAACACTTTGTTAGGAATTATAGAGCTTTTCAATGTTAGAATCACAATCAACAAAAGATGGACAATTACATCCTAACTCATATCAGATCAAATAAAAGTCACTAAATGCAATAAAACTTAATAGAAAGAGAGTAAGATAAGGTCATTTATTGTACATTTAATGGGCATATCTTGGCCTCATCATTTACCCCATACTTACTTGTTTGTAATTTCCTTTACAAAATTTACTCTTCAAATTTAGGATTGTATATTCTGCATTTCATTTTGTTGCTTAGATCAAATGGATGAAACTAAATATTCCAACACTTTGATTTAGAGGTACTATGCCCTACTCCTACTTCTGCTTTTCTCTTTCATTCCTCAAATTGAGTGGGATCTTGAGGTTCTCTATTTTGCTAAGGAGATATGGGGGTGAGAAGTAGAGGTGACCTTATCTGCATTCCTATCCATATGCACCTATGAGCTTCATTGATCTGAGGAATTATTGTGCATAAAGCTTTTGCCCTTTCTAGATTCCAGATCAAATTTGAAGGGGATATTACTTCCCTTATTTTCAATGCCACCAGGAGAAATTCCCATCTTTACAAACATGCATCATAAATTTTATCAAAATTTTTCTTTTCATAAGAGGTGAAGACATTAATGTTTTTCTATAAATTGGTAAGATAAGGTTCCTTGAACCTTCTATCAAATGCATGGAATCTGAAATGTGTAGCAAAGGCGGATGGGTTGCCATAATGAATTCTCATACAGACCAAATGAACTAGCCTTTAACAGATGCTCTGACTCCCTCTCTTTCCATGCAATATGATTTTGAAGAATAGAAACAAATGCATTAAGATGTCTTTCCCCTACATACAAATTGATCATAAAACTTGAATTCTTTTCTAGCATGAAATTACAAAGATAAAATTCATAGAGAATATTTTTATATTATGCATTGGCTAAGGAATAGGCTACTGAGAAATCAGCTTCATCTTTTATTTCATGTGGAAGGCCACATGTTATCCTTACCAACTGCCAGCAAATGAATTATTCCTCTCAAAACATACTATATGCAGAAGAAGGTCTTCTACATGAAAGTAGTTTCTCACTCATCATGAAAATCATTTGTATTTCACAAGATATTTATATTTATCTTTTTCCTCCTTGTAAATTTTTTCTTCCCATTCCTTTTTTACTTTCTTTTCTTCCTCCATTTTGATTTTCAAGTCCTTATTGGATGTCTTGACTACATTGAGTTTTTTGCATGTATCATCCCATAACTACTTGAGTGGTAGATAAGTCAATTCAGTCTATAGAGAGACTATTGACACAACAATTTGTCTCTTGGAAATTTTACATTCTTCTTCTTTCTCCATCAGCTACCTTTTAATCTCTGCTAATTCCTCAATCTTAGATGTGAACTAGTTTGTTAATTCTTTAAGGAGCATTTCTTTCTATTCTAATTTGAGTTTGAATAAATTCAATTCCTCATCCTTTTCTTTGATAATGAGCTCTGCTCTAGACAAAAATAGAGCCTATTTAACCTGCTAATTTTCTTCTTTTTCTAGAATTTCTTAGGGAGTTAAACATTCTTCTTCCACCAGAGGGGATTTCCCCTTCCTTTTCCAAGATGCCTATTTATCTTCTTCATGTGATGGTGTTTTTGACTCACCCATTTCTTATAAAACTTGATCCTCAAATCTTTCATCTTCTTTATCTCTTTTCTATTTGGCTTGGTCCAGGAGGAGTCATGGCTATGCTGCCCAAAATATCAACAACTTTAGTTTCCATCCCTTCTTGTTCTTCCATCTCATCTAGAATTTTTTTAGACCTTTTATGACTTCTCCTTCTTTGAGGAGCCTTAAAATATGTATAAATGGGTCTCCTCTTAGAGCTTATTCTAATTTTCACCTTTTGCTCAGGCCTAGATGAACTGTCATTGTCAAAGATAGGTAATAGTTTTCATGTAGCTTCTATAGAAGAATTTTTTTTTTGAGAAGGCATAGTAGGGTCTACAATTTTAGCTCTTCTTCTAGATCTTCTTATTTTTGGTATTTCCTATATTCTTATTTCTTTCTTTTCCTCAGTAGTGGTATCAGTTTCCAAATGAATTGAAGGGGTAGGAGGAGTTGCTATTACTCTTATGAAAATACCAGGGTTCTGCCTAAACTTGCCAAGAAATTTTTCCCACATTTCTTCCCCATTTTTCTTTAAAAGGAAATGGTGCTGGCATACTAAATGCACTAACCCATGATGTCTAGTTGTTCTTACACCCCAAGAATACCTCTGGGCCATTGTATGGATGGAGTTAAAAAGAAACCCTGGAAGGTTTACTATATATTCTAGTTTTTTAGCTCCATATCTAAGATATATGAGGATTTTCAGGACTTTTCTTCCTACTAACCCGAATTGCCCATCATAGGTTAAATACTTAACTATCCAAAATGCTACTCTATCAAAGGGTTTGGGAAAGCTAGCCCTTCTGACTCCTTTGATGATTTTATTTGTGTTGTAAATATACTGGGGTTTGGCTTCCCTCTCTTTTAGCAAGGTTTCAACCAGGTCTTTTAATGTCCCTTTGACAGGGTTTGGGACATGCACCATTGGTACTCCAGATATCTCACTTATTAATTCATAGAAAAAGGAATGAAAACCTTCCTAATATTTGTCCTTATTTTCTCTAAATTGATAAAAAATTATCTTACCAATTCATTGTTATATTTGATAAATTTCCTTAGAAACTCCAGCCATTTTATCTATTGAAAGATAGTTTCCACTTCTTCATCTGTAAGGAGCTGGGTATCATCCTCTAGTTCTAACTTATTTTTAATCCCCATGACTAATTTTTATTTAATCTTATGTAGGTTAGCTAAAGAAATCTTCTCTTAGTAGTGAAACTGATGACTTTGGTTGTGGAATTGGCAAATTTGACTGTGGAACTAACAAATTTAATTCACTGTATCTTTCTTAAAGTTTCTTTGTAACTAGTTTTTACTTTGTCAATTCAATAATAATAATGATTCTTTATAACTATGTCACCAATTTATTCCATCAATATCCTTCTCATGATTTCTCACTTTTAATCATGATGTACAATAGATGACTCATCATACTAATCTTTTAAATCAAGTCTAATCACACACGTGAACTTTCAATCTAACCTTTAACAAGTTAAAAACATAATTACCATCCTTAATGAGGTAATCCCTCCGTCATGATGACTCATCATTCCTAAAAAAAGTGAAACAAAAAGGAAAATGCTTAGAAAATAGTTAGAATTCCAAAGAAGTTTTTATTTTGAATTAACCATTTATTTGAGAAGATCAACCGCCATCACTGGTTTTCAATTGATATTTTTTTAAATTTATTTATTTATTTTTTTTGGGGGAAGAGAATGCCATTTACTAGTTTTTATTCTCTTCCCTTTATTCTAGATATATTCATCTGATTATTTGATTATTTTAAAAGAACTGGGTTCTTCCATATGATCAAATTCTTTGTCTACTTCAATCTACTTCAATAATTCATCCTTAGTAGGAGGCTTCCTACAAAGTTTTAGCCTGTGTCCATTAACCAAGAGTATTCATCTACTGCCATTAATGGGAAGTAACTGGATAGAACCATTATTAAATATCTACTCAATTTGATAAGGTCCCAACCATTTGGTTCTTAATTTGCCTTTAAATTGTTGGTACTTCGAATCAAACAACAATGCCTAGTCTCCTACTTTGAATTGCCTTTCCATGATATGTGAATCATGCCATTGCTTCCTTTGATCTTGGATTATCTCTATATGGTGAAGTGATTCTATTCTCAATTCATCCAACTCATTGAGTTGAAGGATTATCTCCTTTTGAGTTACATCCAATTCAATTCCCACCTTAGCTGTTGTCCTTAATGTCTGTAGTTCAAACTCAATAGACAACAAGGGCTTTTCCCCATAGACTAACTCATATAGTGAAAACCCTATTGTGATTTTCCAAGTTATATTGTAAGCCTAGATAGCTTCAAGTAGTCTCTTTACCCAATCTCTTCTTCCTGCTTCAACTATTTTAGTGAGGATATTTTCCAATTCTCTATTTGTTACTTCAACTTATCCATTTGCTTGTGGGTGATAGGGAGATGACTTACTATGATTAATTTGATAATACATTGTGAAATCTTAGATCATATTGGACATAAATTGTGGTCCTTGGTTTGAAACTAAGCTTCTTGGTGCTCCAAACTTTACCATAATTCTATGCCAAAAGAAATCAACAACTACATTTTCAATGGCATTTGTTAAAGCCTGCACTTCTACCCACTTTGTCACATAATCAATACACACAAGAATGTGCTCTTTTCCCTATGAAATAGGATTAAAGGGTCCAAAAAAATCCAATCCCCATCTCTCAAATTATTCAATCACTACTTGAGGTTGTAGAGGCATTTCATTGGTAAAGGTTGGCTATCCCATCCTTTGACAAGGATCACACCGCCTGATATAGCTCTTCATATCTTTGTACAGAGATGGCCAATAGTAAACAATGCCAAGTATCTTGTGAGATATTATTTTCACTGAATAGTGTCCTCCACTTGGTTCATCATGACAGGCCTAGAGGATGTCAAAGATGTCATCTTCTCTTACACATCTGTGTAAAACCAAATTAGGACCACATTTAAATAACATTCCATTTAACCATTTGACTATGCACTAGTTTTAATTAACTTATTTATTTATTTTTAGTGAAATAAGGAGGAAAATTCCCTATTTCAAGATAATTTTCCATGTCAGCAAACCATGGTGTATCATCTGAAATAACAAACAATTGTTTATCTGGAAAGTTGTCCTTGACTAGATCCTGCTCCCATATAGTGGTCAGTCTTGACAAGAAATCAGCTACCACATTAGATTTACCTAGATTATCCGCAATGGTAATATCAAATTCTTGTAGAAGTACTAACCATCTGATTATTCTACCTCTAACCACTGGTTTATTCATTAAATATTTAATTCTTGAGTGATTTGTATGTATAAATATTTTGTACCCTGTAATGTGATGTCTAAATTTATTAATTGCATAGATCATAACCAAAAAGTATTTTTCAGTGGTAGTGTAATTTATTTTAGTGGGAGTAATATTTTTACTAAGATAGTAAATAGCATACATTTTTCCTTCTTCATCTTTCTATCCTAAAACTGCACCAATTGATTTATTTGAGGCATCAATTTGGATGTGAAAAGGTTTCTCCTAATTAGGTCCTCACAATATTGCAGAAATTACCAATTTCTCTTTAATTTTTTCAAAATCATGTTGACACTTTTCATCCCAAATAAATTCATAGTCCTTGGTAAGCAACTTAAACATGGGGGCAGAAATTTTACTAAAATCCTTGATAAAGCACCCATAGTATCCAACATTCCCTAAAAATGACTTGATATCTATGGGGGTTTGAGGAATAGGCACGTCTAAAATAATATTGATTTTGTTTTGGTCAACCTAAATTCCTCTTTTTGAAATATGGTGTCCTAATACAATCCCTTCATCAACCATCATCAAACATTTCTCATGACTAAGAGACAAGTGATGTTGTTCACATCTTATTAATATTTTGTTTAAATTTTTCAAGGCATCATCAAATGTATCTCCATGCATAGTAAATTCATCCATGTATATCTCTAAAAAGTCATTTTTTAGGTTTGCAAAAATTGCTAATACATCTCTTTGAAAGGTTGTTAGAGCATTACATAGTCCAAATGACAATACCCTATAAGCAAAGGTACCTCATGGACAAGTAAATGTAGTTTTGTCCTAATCCTTAGTAGCAACTCTGATTTGATTGTATCCACTAAATCCATCCAAGAAGGAAAAGTATCATTTACCTAAAAGGTTGTCTAAAACTTGATCTATGAATGGTAAGGGAAAATAATCTCTCAGGGTGGCTTTGTTCAGTTCCTTATAATCAACACAAATTCTCCATTTTCTATTCTTTTTAGGGAAAATTATAAGAGGAGACACCCACTCACTATTTGAGATAGGGTAGATAAAACCTACTTGTAATAGTTTTTCAATTTCTTATTTGACTATATCCCTTAAGGCTAGATTAATCCTTCTCTGAGGTTGCCTAACTGGTCTAATGCTTTCAGTATAAATGTGATGGGTGAAGATACTTAGATGAATTCCATTCATGTCTCTATATTCCCAAGAAAAAGCTTTAGTTTGATCCTTCTAAACATCAAACAATTTGGCTTCTTCATCATTCTTTAATCAGCTATTAATATTTAAAATTTTACCTAGTTGAATCTCAATAGTATGTGATGAAATGATTTGTTGAAAGGGTTCCATTAAGGTGTTTATTGGATATGCATGTGGTACTAACATATGATATGTAGCAACATCTCCAAAATTTCCTTGAGATAGAATTCTAGACAAAGGACAATAAGAAGAGTTATGATACTTATCTTGTTGTAGGTCAAACTCCTTTTTACTACTATTTTTTAGAAATTATTCATCATCTCCTAATATCTATAAAGCTAAAGCTATAGATCCTTCCTCTTCCCAAGAGAAATCTCATTCCTCTAGAGTGATATTATCTTCATTTATAGGGAATTTTTGTTGGTGTGGTTCCAAAACTAACTGTGATGTTTTTGAAATAGATTCTATAGGTTCTAGAATTAATCTTGATTGCTCCAATGACAATTGGTGTACATTTAATGGGGGATTAACCATATCTTCTATATCTCATACATGATCTTACAATGTTATCATAGCCAAAGAAGATAGATTTTGCTCATTAATATCATGATTATCAACCCATAATCTCTCTTGATTATCAATAAAAAGTTGTGTAGAGAGATATAATGAAATTTGATTAGAATTCTTACCATTTGAAATAGTCATATCACCTGACCTACACAATTAAGTTAGCAAATGTAGCTAACCATGGTCTACCCAAAATAATGGGATAACCAAGTGTTTTACCTTTTGGCTGCAATATAAGGAAGTCAATTGGATATTCCCATGACTCCACCATTACTACCACATCTTCAGTAACTCTTTCTAGTTTTGCTATAGATTGATCTACCATCTATAATATGGTGTTAGTAGGTTGTATGCCTATTAATGGTAATGTTTTCAAAGTGTCCATTGCCATTACATTGATAGATACTCCCAAATCAATCAAAACATTATGTATATCTTTATTCCCTATAGAGATAGAAATAACAGGGCTTCCAAGATCTCCATATTTGAAAAGTAGGAGTTTTCCTACTAATAAATCAACAAGATTCCCATCTACCTTAATAGTCTTGGGGTACTACTTCTTTCTTCAAAGTTTTTTAAAAGATAATAGTTTGATTAACTTGTTCAACTCTAGAATATCCTTGATTGCTTATAACAACAGTATTTCAATATTCAATCTTCTTAGTTCCTACACCAATTTAGATTCCTTGATTTCTATGGCTTTTTTAAATCTTTCTAGAAATGGAATCTCAGTAGAGTTTCTTTCTAGTTCCTTATCTTTTTCTTTTTCTTCTTCCTTAGGTGCAACTAAACTAGGGTTTTTAGCTTCTTCTATCTTCTCATTGATTATAACAGGTGGAATGTTAACTATTTTGCTAGATCTGGTTTGAATGTTTTTATAATCCATTGCATTTAGATCAACTGATTTTTCTAGTTCTATTTTGTATACATGAGTTGTCTGTTTGTTTCTTAGTTTTGATACTAGTCGTGATGGCATTTGTGTTGGGACTATATTTTCAGCCTATGGATTTTGTGATGGAGATCCCATTATGGCTTATTGTTTCTGATTTGGATATGTTTTACCTTGCACATAATTACTAAAGCCCCATCTAGGTTGTGGCCAAGCATAAGGATTTCCTTGACCAGCCCAAGGTTGTTGATGTCCCTGAGTATAACAAGATTGACTTGCCCAATCTGGAGGATTCCATGTTGGTTGAGGGGCCCAAGGTGGTTGTCCCCAACATTTTGGTACTATTTGAGCTGCCCATGGCATCGTCCAAAGATTAGGAGCTTGTCTTGGCATAAACTACCCTTGGCTGGGTTGTCTTTGAACAAAATTCAATTCTTCTATAGTGGATGATGTACTGGTTTATTTGAGATGATTTTTATGAGTGGAAGAAGAGAATAAGAATAAGTATCATTTTCTTTAGATTCATAGACAAGACAAACTTCTATTTTATCTAAAGGACATTCCCTTATTGCATGCTTCTTCCTACATCTAAGACAATACATGGCTAATGGTTCAGTTTTGGCATTTACTTTAGATTTCAATCCATCCATGGTGGATGTTAATTGAACTAATATGTCTATTTTAAATTTTTCCAATTCATCCATTAGTTTATTCATATCTGGATTCAAAATTTTAATCATTTTTCCCTTTTTAGGTCCACCCCTTGTCCTTGAATAGCTTCTACAAATTTTTGTGATTTAGTTCATTCTTAATTGAGCAATATTTTCACCGCTAATTAAATCAAGGGTTTCCCTAGATTCATCATCTATAAATTTGAGAAAGATGGTTTTTTTTAACTCTTATAGAATTAAAAATCCACATATTTTACTCACAAAGAGGAATCTATCCAAATAATATTCCATATTTTCATCCTCTTCCTATTTGATTTTGAAAAATTCTTCCTTTCGATTTCTTCTTCTACAATAATCTTGATATTTGTCTAGGAAGATAGTTTTCATTTGTTCCCAATTGGTAATAGAATTAGATGCTAATCCCATAAACCAACTCATTGTTGCATCCTTTAGAGTAGATGGAAACAACTTGATTTTTTGATTATCTATCTTGTAATCATAAGTCTGACATAGTACTTTAAAATCAAACAAAAATTGGTCAGGATCCTCATATGACATTCCTCTAAATGTGGGCAAGTGTTCAGGTGAAATGTTATTCATAGTGGTTTCATCATCCTCCAACTGAATGGGATAGGTAAAGGTTCTCTTCTAGCTTCTTGTGCCATCTCTCTAGTATTTTCTAGTCCTTTATCCCAGTCAATGTGGTATGTGATCTACGTTGGGGATGGTAAAAATTTAGGAGTAGGAGGTTGACTACTCAATTGAGAATCAAAAATTTTCCTCAATTTATCTTGATAAATAATCCTACTGCCTAAAGTTCTACTTTCTTCTGGTGACTAATCCAAAAATTCGAAAGATGGAAACTTTACTTCTTGTCTTGTAGGAGATAATGGTGCCTCCAATTCTTGATCAACTTCCTTATTTAAACTAGAGGATGATGGAAAATATTGTTCAGATATTTTTGGGAGAAATCTACCCTTGGAGTCTCTTGGTCTACTCATAAATTTTTTGATAGCTTAGGGAAGATTTATTCAATTACTAAATGTATGATTGTTGCTCTTGTTAACACTTAATTAGAAAATTCCAACTAGTGGTCCCTGGCAACGGTGCCAAAAATGATGGGTGTCATTATTCCCTTCATTTAATCAACTCTTTTTTGATGTCATATTCAACTAGGGGTGTGTCTAAAGCTATATGCAATAAGAAGAGTCTTAGCAATTTAGTAATTGATTATAGGTATTTGTATTTTTTTTTGTTTTGAGGGATCTTTAATGTCTTAAAGACTTCTTGGTTAAAACCTTATTAGAATCAAAATATGAAAATCTGATAGAAGTAAATGCACATTATAGAAATGAATTGTTGGAAATAAACACACTTTGTAGAAATGAATTTGCTGGAAATAAACACACTTTACATAAATGAATTTGCTGAAAATGAACAAACTTTACACACAATTTAGAATGCTTGGAAAATGATTACAAAGAAATGAGAACTTAATCTAGAACACCTACAGGGACAAATCTACAACAAATTTTAACTTAAGGAATTGAAAGCATTTATAAATTTAAAATATATACCTATTTTACTTTGAAAATAAAATATAAATACCAACAAAAATGAAGATTCTAGTTCTTGGAGTGGGCCCTTGCTCTGCCTAGAAATAGTATTGAACAACTTAATTCTCTCTAAAAACAAAAATGGCTATTTGATTGATAAAATATTCTACATTACAAAAATGTAATAGATCTATATAGATTAATCTATATCTATCCTTATTCCTTTATTCTTCAATTATTACCATTATTCCTATAGTATTCCAGGTCTGTATATATATTCTTCTTCTTGTGGTGCATTGATGGCCGTAACTGTTTCACGAATAGGATGGAACTAATTCGTGCCCAGAATAGATGTTGAATTAAAACATGGCTGGATGTATAGTTGTGTGATAATTGTCTTGGATCTGTAAGTATGGAAATTTGAAGTCTGCTCTTGATTAATAGGATCACTGATTTGATAGATCACTAGCCATTTGGAATAGATCTTTATCAGTTATGGAACTTTAAAAGAGTTCTAAAACTAAAGGAAATCATTCTATGTCTAACTATGAAAGTTATAGAGCTTATCTGTAGGATTCCAGAACTAATTCTGATAATTCCAAAACTAAATATAGAGTTCTGGAACTAAGTTCAAAAGTTTTAGAACTAAGTTTGAAAGTTCTGGAACTAAGTGATAGAACTTGTATAGTGTGGTGGAGTTTCAGAGCTAAGCTATATTGATTTCAATGCTTCTAAAAACATGTAATCCACTTCATATTTGTTCTTCAGCCTGATGATGACCTATTTTATTACAAAACTTGAATTTTCCAAAACACTTTGTTAGTAATTATAGAGCTTTTAAATGTTAGAATCACAATCAACAAAAGATGGAAAATTACATCCTAACTCATATCAAATCAAATAAAAGTCCCAAAATGCAGTCAAAATTAATAAAAAGAGAGAGTAAGATGAGGTTATTTATTGTACATTTAATGGGCATATCCTGGCCTCATCATCTATGCAACCACTTGAAGTGGCCTGAATCAATCAAAAGGGTTTGAATGAGCATAATTTGTAGAGGTAGTTTTAATAGCATTTAAAATGTATTTGAAATCATTTTATTCCATTTTTTAGCACCAAAAATCCCTATCTCTTACTTCTTTTATTCTAGACATATATCCTTCAAGCTATTAATATGGATCCCTCAAGCTAATACAACTAGATTCTATCATAATTATATTTTGCACCTCTTGGAGTAATGAATAGAGCATTTTATAGTTATTTATTAATCTATATATAGTGTTTTTTTTGTATTTGTTTGATATTAAAAAGTGGTTGTTATCCTCCCTTTGTAGGTCCAAGCTCAACCTAAGTGCTAGCAAATTTCTTTGTAGGTCATATAATGTGTCTTAGCATTGATCTCTCAAGGATATAGTGTAAAACCAAATTTGAGTGTCTTTAACCAGACCTTATTTTCATTACTCCCTAGTTTGTTTGCATCAAACTGACCTCTATATGAAACATTGTTGCATAAAAACTATAGTAAGCATTACATAAGATTCTTTCATAGTCCATTAGTGTGTTAAAGAGTCTGAGCTTAAGAGTGGATCTAATAAATTCATAGTACATCACCACATATTAGAATAGTTTTCATTTTATGTAATATCTCAACTTTTTTCACCCTAGCTCATTTAGGTCCTAAAATAAAGGTCCAAAATCTCATATCTGAGGAACTAGTCTCATTAAAAAACCTAGAGGTCTAGTCTAGATATAGGTATCCCACAACCTTAGATCATTCCCATGTTAATCCAAGTATGGTTCATACTTGAAAAAATCTAACCTCTATTGGGTGATATTTGGATAGCTAATAATAATTAAAATAAACCTAACTATAGTGGTGATGCACCAAACTTTTTTGACCACTAACACATTGCATAATGTACTAAGACCTACAAGATAACATGAACATACACACATCCTTGATTGAAACTATTACATCAATGTTTTATAGAAGGGTAAGGCATCATAAGGCTTAAAGGAAAAATAATTCCACTTCAAAACCCACAACATACCCCTAATGACACCAACTAAAACCTACAATACAGAAATAACCACATGAGGCAAGATAAATGGGACACAAACAAGGTGACATACATCTACACTTGATGAGATTAACCATTTAGAGATTTATCACTATATGGAGTCATAAAATGAGGTAAAACATTAGCTAATTTATTTATCAAATGAATAAAAAATGAGAAGGGCTTCACCATACCTAGGTGGAGGATAAAAACTTAGACAAAAGTGGCTCAATATATAGATAATGTTTAAGAGAGATAGAGAGAGAGAGAGAGGTGTTAGAAGATGTTTTAAAAGTGTCTATGAGAGTTAAAACTAGAAAAGGAATTATGAGATAGTCAAATAAACATCCAAGGCCATTTGTATCACTTCCAAATCAGCTCCAACCTTCCAAGTGGCATATGACTTATAATTTGGCTTTGCCACCTTGACTAACTCCTTAAAAATTGCCCATTTTGCATTAAAGGAGTGAAAAATGGAACTTAAAACCATGAATTCTCCTTGAAATAATATAAAACCACTCATTTAAACTATAACATTCCTTTAAAAACTCATCTGGCCCTCCATTCCATCATTTATATGCATAGGTGTCTTGTAACTCTCTATTTCCCATGCCTAGATTAGTCCAAGTGGCCTAATACTCAAGTGTATCTTATTTAACTCATAAAAACCATATGAATGGTCTTAAAATATTTTATTAGGTATAAAAATAACCATTTTTGTTCTTGGAATAACTCTCAAGAACTCATTTTGCTCCTTAAGCCTTCAATAGCCATAGTTTCCTTATAGCCTTTTTTTCTAGTAAATCTCCTTATGGGTAGTTTTAAGGATGATATTAAAAAAATAATGGAATATTAAGGACCCTATATGTATTTTTAGTTACATTTCAAATTTCATCTTCAGAATCTAAGTGGAAACCCATTTTTTTGCCTTTATCTCTCTTGAATCAGGCCTCAATTAGGCTTCCTTGCTTTGAACCATGTTTTCTTACTCCAAAATTTTGACACACATGTGAAATTACCCAAAATTTTATGATTACATTTAAATATTCCATCACCAACCTCCATGTCAATTTTGGTGTCCTGAGACCCTATGGAAGTATGTAAACTAAGAAATGGCCAAGTCACCTAGTCTCATTTTGAGCTTGTTTGAGACTACCTTGAAAAATAGGCATGGTTTGATCACGTAAAAAATATATAGTGAAAGTTTTTGGACTTTAATATCTATGAAAATACCAAATTATCTCATCCCATTATTAGGAAGCTCTCCCCTTCTCATAAAATCTATAAAACACCAAAAAATGAAAAAATAGCATATTTGTACCATCTGTACAAGTGATTTTAACATAAAAGTACATGGTAGTAACAAAATTAGAGTAATATACAACATAAAAGATTTTTTATAATCAAAATATGTTTTTAGATATCCATTTGGGGTCTTTCTCTACAAACTGGTCACAACTAGGGTTTTAGGAGGGTTTAAGACCTATTTGGGGTCTTAATGATTGTTCATAAATAAAAAATCATTAAATTATCTCCTTAAAATTGTAAAACCTTCTTAGTAGACCCATTAAACTATTCCAAAAGGATAATACTCCCATGCAAAGTGTGAGCATTAGTATGAACATCTAAATTTGCTTTTTGGGTGGTTTGCTTAGTGTTTCTCAAGCATGAGATAGGTCTATTTTGAGTTTTGAATCTAAAAAGTCACTCCCACTAGTATTAATAGTTAATACACCTATTTAACATACATTCACATGTTACAAATTATTTTTAAGTGTTTTTTACCCCTCTTTATGCTCAGGGTACACTATTCAGGGTGTTAGGGTTTGGGAGCTATCTCCTTCTTGCTATCCCTCAAGGGCACTTGGAATGAAATTTGAGTGTTATTACCACATATATATGTATTAATACCTCATATATTTGTGTTCAATACTTTAAGAGTCCCCATGAGGTTTGTAAACTTGCTTTATGCCTTTGAGCTCAAATGGACCTCTAAGTCTCTTGACTAACCCTTGCCGAAGGAGTGGGTAAGGTCTGAGACAAAAAAGTGAGTAATTACACTATTTGTATAACATAAATGAGACCATGTAAGTAATTTTAAATTAATTACCATAATTTTTACCAAATTTATTACCCTAATCATGCTTCAAGAGCTCTTAAAACTCAAATTTCTCTCAAGATTGGTTGTAGGATTTGACTGTGTATAAGGTTTTGGAAACCAATATTTCTCCCTTTTATATAGTAATTTTATTTTGTCTCAACACAAATTATAACATATGTATTCAATCTTGGGTAGACCTTAGAGTTCTCTATCATATCTGTTCCTCTTTTTTTAATCATAACACTAGCCTATTCTCACTTACAGCCTGTAGGTATTATTTAAGATGATTTGGCTATGTAATGAGTTTTGAAGATTATTACTCATGCCAATAATGTCTCAATTGATTTGAACAAGTATAAAATATTTAATTAGTCTCAAATTATATTAAAAACCTTTGTCTTATTTCCTTTAGGCCTAAGGTTTGTTTGCTCCCTCAACCATCTGTAGGTGCTTATTAGAGGATCTGACTATGTTAGGTGCTTTGAACCTCACTCTTCATCACTTGTATTTATCATACTCTATGCTTTGAAGTTGATTTATGTTGTAATTTTGGGCCCTCAATATACCTTTCAATCACCTTTACCTCTAAATTTAGGCTTGAATCTAAGTTTTCTCTATTAGGTATGCTTGTAGGTGACTTTTAAGAGACCATAACTACCTTCTCTATGTTAGAAACTCACTACCATATGAATTTTGATTTAAGTTTATAATAGGTTCAGGATTCTTCCAAAAAATCTTGTCATTTCCCTTTATATTTTGAAACTAATTTGGACTTATGGTAGGCCTATAGGTGCTTTGAGAGAGGTCAAACCTATGATTTCTTGTGTTTAGGTCTCTCCTTCTCACCACTGACCGTATCCATAGTTCATAGACCTAGTTGAGTTTTGAAATAGGATCAAAGGATTTCAATCACTACTCTATTATTTCAAGCCTAAGGTATATACTCAATCTATTCCACTAGCAGGCATGTAGCTTTCCTTTAGGGTTATTAGATGTGTGTTGGGGTTCTTTAGAGTTTGATACTTTTGTTTCAACACCAATAGCCCTTTCAGTACTCTTTAAATTTGGATGCAATATTTCAATTAAGTTTAAAATACCTTTTATATACTCACTCTTCCTTTTCTCTTTATTGGACTTTTAGGCTTAGCAGTAGTCTATTCTTGGATTAGCCTATAGGTATTATTTTTATTTCCATTCCTAATTTTTTGAGTCTCTCACACTTATCAGACCACTTCAAACCTCTTATCATTATTTCAATGGCCTACATATGCCTATGACAATGCATTATCATTTTCAACCTACTTAATTGGTTCATACAAACTTGTAGGTTTAGCCATAAGGGTGTCAAGACTATGCATTAGGGGTTTGAAACTGAGTTCTCTCTCCTTCATGATGCTTAAATGATCCAAAATTTTGGGAAGGTTTAATTCCATTGTCCATAGGGTAAGTTTACTCTTCCATGACACTTTTAAGTCACTTTTCACTTGTCATCAAATATACAATACTATATGTGACTATAGGAGAGAGCTAGAGGATGTTGACTATATATTGAATGCTTGGACCATTTAATTTTTGAAAGTTAATTTCATATTTCTCCTTGATGAGTTGAATCATTGTCTTCACTTTGTGTTGGAGAGTGATGACCATGATCCAAAATGAGGACCTATAGGCTTGAGGCTTGTAGGTCTCATTTGATTGTATAGGATATACAGGGTAATCTTTCCTAAGTACTTAGACTTTTCAAAATTATTCAAATCAATAACCATCCTTATATCATTACTAAATGGTTCACAAAACTTAAGTCAAGCATCATAGTTAACTTCAACTTACCTTATAGTCATGTACAGACTGTATAAAATCAACACACATAAACATATTCTATGTGTTGGCTTATAATAATTTGTGAGATCATTAAATTTGATGGTGGAAATGAGGAAATGAAAATTATATAATGCATGGATAAGTATGTTAGGTACTTATATGAATAATGGGTATCTTTCAAACACCCTTATAGTCTATACAAGCCTATATATGGAGGAGATAATTGTGAAATTTCATTGAAAGTGTGTGTTTGGACTTCCCTCCTCACTCTTATCATTATTAAATAGTGAAATATGATTGCATAACTTCACACCATGATTTTCCATTGGTTCGTGATCCAAAATTAATAATCAAACTCTAGTAGACTTGTTCAAACACTAACAATGTCTCCCAAAGAGCAAATACTTGAAGACATGAAAAATAAACACATTTTAGACAAGTGAACATGAAAACCATGAAAATGATGGGTCTAATAATAAAAAATAATTGTTATAGACCCTTGAGGATGATCATGATGAAGAGGAAACAAAAACTTGCAATAGGATGTATGAAACAACTTGTTTACCAAGGCATTCTTCTTCCAAGTGAAATAAAATCATGGAGATGACTCAAATGATTAAAAAAACATTAAAATGAGATCAAATACCTATAAAAATCACCCTAAAAATCATTTCTCTCCATCGATTTTTGATCTAGAGAAATAAGTGCAAGAACAAACCCCTCTTAGATGAATAGGCCATAGTGACCTACTGTCACTCTTAATGATTTTTTATTAAAAAAATAGGATATAATTATGAAAAATAATTACACTAATTTTAATCTCTTTATGACCCATAATAATTTCCAAAATTTTATCTCCTATCTCTCTTCCTCCTGGTCGTAGCATCCACTTCAATTTTGCCTTTTTGAGCTTCTGAAAGAAGCGATGGAGGAGAAAACATGTCTGGAGTATTAGTTTGAATTTAAACTTGGTAAAAATCTATGAAATACTTTTAGTTATACCAAGACACACTTAAAAATTATTTCAAACTAACAACCAATCTTCTAAGGCTATATAAGTGCCCAAACATACTTAAAAAATGTCATTTTTCCAAATTGGGAGGTTAAACCTACAAGTTTGTAGTACATGACAGACCCTAAACATTATATAAACTCTAAATGACACCAAGGACATTTATAACCTTCTTGAAACATTCTATTTTGAGATTGGTATGTCTAACCCTTCTAAATGGGCCAAAAGGTGGTAAAAATGTGATGTTTTGCATATAAGAGCCAAACAAAGGTTAGATCATGATAATATAATAAAAATGATGTCCAAATAAACTTTTGGAATGAACCTATACTATATTATACCTTTTACCAAGTTTGAATATACAAGACATTGTACTTGACCATAAGACTAAACAAGTGAACATATGACCAAAACTTAGACAAAGCTAGAAAAGGACACATATGACCACATGGGACTCGTTAAGACCATTTTAGACCATGAAAAATCCATATGACCACACTATGAAAGTTCTAATAAATATTGGTTTACCTATTTTTAATTGGGGTCAAAATTTGTTCAATAATATTATTGGTATAATTACAAGCATATCTCTATAATGACCTACAATTACATTTGATGTTAGTGAGATTGTGGATGATGATCCTACTTATACATCCCTATTTATATTATCATATGATTATATGTAGTATCATGGTACATAAAAATTCAAGTGAAAGTCTTTGTACAATGATACTTATTCATACTATTTTATATACACATGAGGATTTGATGGATACAACCAAGATAGTCAAACGTTTTTATGGAAAGAAACATATTGACCTTAGATACATTTTTATACATCCTAAGTTAGGCCCTAGAGTACTTACTATTTTATTCTTAGCCTCATTGAGTGCAAGGGTATTTGAAATGTTATTAAGATCCATAAATACATAAGCTTTGTGTAATACAATCTTTAGTATAAAGATGTGTCAAGTATATACATGGTAGTAGGGTGATCATAGTTTTATGTGTTACATATGAGTATTTTGTTTATCCAAAGTCATTTCATCCACCACCATCACCATTGTAATTAGTTATTCAACATATTTAAGTTCATTCTATGGATTTAGTTACTTCACATATTCCACTGCATTCTATGTAGATAATATAGAGGACATGAGTTGACTTTCCTCGATGACTAGTGATTCAATGAAAATTACACATTAGAGTTATTTAGGACTCATGACATTCATTATTTACTACACATCTTAAGATATTTTAACAAATAATCTGACTTATTCCATAACAAATACAAGAATTTTTTTCTCCTAATATACAATGGATTACATAGGATAACATACTCCCTAAAATTACTCATAATACACATGATATCATGAGTAATTTTAATGATGACAATTATATTACATCATAATATCACTCCTTAGATTCAGATACAAATAAATATGATATAAATCACTCATGACAAGTGACCATTCCAATTTTTGATACATGACCTACACATGACCATCCCTTTTATGAGATAATTGATTACCCTTTTTTTACATAAGAAAACCATTTAAAATATGTAAAAAACATTAAATTATTCCAAAATATCAAAACTTAGGACCCAAGCATGACGTGTTTGCTAATTTCCATTATCCATTTATGTTATTTATCACATGTTTGGTATATTACATATAATTTTTTATATGCACATGAATACATGGTATATATGATTGATGCAAAGGAAAAATAGGTTACACATGATACACGGATGCACATATGCAAGATATTCTTGTACCGAGGGGATATGCCAATGTTGGGGGAATCTCATTCCATAGGTTACATGTTACATGTTATATCTTTATACGACCATTATATTCATCATATTGAGTTACATTCATCAATTACACGTCTTTTTCTTATTTATATTATTTAGAGTCTTAAATTCCATGTATATGTTACTTTTCTATATTGTGACATTCACATTGATTGGTAGTGTAGACTAGTTTGATTTGTTATATGCTTTATTGTTTCTATTTCATTTTCTATAGGCTATTAATTTATTATGTTTGTTTAGTTATTGCTTAATATATAATATTTATTAATTGAGTGTATCATTGCATGCCTTTTTCTTGGGTGCCTTGGTCTTGTGTGAAATTTGATTGTCCTTTATGTATGATCCTTAGCCTCATGTGGCATTTAATGTTATTGTGTGTTCTTGTATTGTATGCATCATGGCCATGACATTATGTGATTATGAGTTGATAAATATAGGGTTGTCTACTATTTTTTTGAGTTTTTGGTGCCATGATCCATATGATGCACCTTTATTATTGTTTAACCCATTTAAATTAAGATGACTTAAATTAATGTTATTAAAATATTGAAATAACAAGTTGATATGTACTTATATGATATTAAAATATAGTATGTTACAATAAAATATAAAATTTAGAATTTTATAAAAATAGTAAATGGCCCTAAAAAAATGTAGAGCTCCCTAAAACATAATTAATTCTAACTTTGTGAGCTCATTATAATTAAATATTGTGTGAAATTGACCTATAGATAGATTCATATTAAGAATAATAATTTGTAGTTTACTAGGACAAGTCGATGGGAGGTAGATAATGGTACACTATGGTCACATCATGGTTGATTATATTCATGATTTTGAGATTTGGGTTGATGCAATACCTACAAGGGTTGATTATGAAATTTTATGTTATGAGTTATCATTTGGAAGGTCTACAAAATATAAAACCTAATATCCTGCACATGCAATATAAAAAAATTAGATTAAAATAAGGGGGATAAAAATGGGTTAGTGAGGATCGATGAGTTGGCCTATTGGTAGTAGGCTTAGGACTATAAAATCATAAAGTGTAAATGCATGAAAAGTGTGTGATGTATAGCACTTTATGTAAAAATATCATTCTATATGTATTCAACCTATTTTTGTATATCAAGATATAGTAAAAGATGAAAAAGAATCATTTGAAGGAAGAAATGTAAGGTCAAAAAGTGAGGTAATAGAGCATTATATGTATTTAAATAGCGATATGATGTAAATGAAAATAGTTCTAAATAATTTGAGATCAATATAGAGATCAATTAATGGTTCTTTAAATTTATTTGTAATTATTATATCTATCATTGAATTTTGTTTTGTGTGACTCTATTTACTTATATAATAATAATGAATGCTTTGTATCCTTAAGTTTGTGTTTTAATGGATAATCCATAACTTTATTCAGAATGAATAAGCAAACTATTCCTTAGTTTTATATCTATGTTATGGAGCTATAATATACTTCACAAAAAAAACATTAGCATGCTCTGATGGGTTTTCTAGGAACCTCTTCTAACGATGGTGTGGTGAACACATAACTTTGAAACATTTTAAGATGGTTACCAAGATAGATAGATTTGGAATGATGGCTAGATGATATATTTTAAATTTTATATAAGAGGAGGCAAAGCGAATATGAATATATGTAAGAGAGGTTATAAATAAACATATAAATGGAAAAATATAATAAATATTTTGATGAAAATTTCATGGGTTCCTAGCTGCATGGTTGTTAGGAATCGAGTATTATTGATTCAAGCTTAGAGAGATAAATAATTCTATTTAAATTGAGGAAACATTGAAAAGCTATGAAATATGGACACTAGTTGGATGCGTGAAATAGATCATTGGTTGAAGACTACTATCAAATGTTATATAATTGAGTTTGTTGTGAAATATTACATCAAATTTTAAGTTGTGTAGGGGATTTTTTTATAATAGGTATCAAAGTAAAATTTATGTAGTGGCCACCTAATTTGATTAAAATGTTGGTTGTGGAAAAGGCCATATAAACATGGAGTAGTCATTTCAAGCATTGTGGGGATGTGTTTGATGATGAATTGGTGTTTGATGATGAAGTGAATGATGAATAATTGAAAGGAGAAAATCAAATCTAAACCTAGAAGATGGAGGACATAGAGAAATAAAACAAGAAGAGAATTTTGGGGCTAGAGTGAGACCTATGACAACAAAGGAGATGTAATAAATAGAACATTCATAATATATTTATGAGTAGATATATAATAGAGAGTGTATAATATAAATAAGTAATAGGACATTAGAGAGGATCCATAGATTATGGAGATTATGTAAATGATGAAATGAGAGGGGGCTAGAAAGGAGAAGGCACATATGAGAGTGCATGGATGGATAGATCTTGGAAAATGAATTTGGAAGAAATGGAAGAGAATGAAAATAGTGAATAGGATTATATAAATTAGTTAGAAGGAAAATTGAAATCCAAATTACAAGGGATAATCTTTTTTGGTTAAGAAAAATAAAATATTTTGAACAAGTTATGTTAAGTAACAAAATTAATGTAGGTTCAAGTTAAAATGAGGAAAAAGTCATGGACAAAAACCATTCATTTAAAGGGTACACATCTCCTATGCCTAATTTATCAATATAAAGTAGAATAAAAATTTCATAAATTCATAAAATAGTACATGGTTTGACTTTTTTAAAAATATATATTTAAATATAGTGAAGACACTAAGAAAGTGTTGGATAAAAAGAAATTGATTGAGGTTCGGTTTCAATTTGTAACAAGTTTTAAGATGTTGGTAAAGTCTAATCCATAATAGAAAGTATTTATAGATGAAAGAATAAAAAACATGACTCTCAATGAGGGATTTTTTTTCACTTTGGTACCATATGATGGGTATTTTGACCCTGAATAGTACATGTTAATTTGTGAGATAAAATGGCAGGTTAAGGGTGTAACTGAAGAGGATAAAAATAAGTATGAGACCATAGGATTTATAATAGATATAAAACTATAATTCATGTATAAAAAGGATGATAACAAATTTATTTGTTAGGATGTTCAGGATAAGTTTATATGAGAATTTAAAATTAATAAATATATGATTTAGATAATCTAAGATATGAAAGAGATTCAACAAAAATTAGGAGAACTAGTATGGGACTATGATCATATGTTATTTAATGTAATGAATATAGTGGGTTTTATGTTTTAGGATATAGATAAGGATACATGATTTATACTACCTATGACCTAGGATTAGGTTTTCCATTTCTCAAACTAGGTTCACTTATAAGGTAGATGCTTGAGAAAATGCACTCCAAGTAGATCAAATAGAGGGTTATGGGGATAGTCTATAGCTTACTATGAAAAATAATTCAAAGATAGATGTTTTATTTTTAATATGGATGAGTTACATAAAAGTAACATGCATAAACTAGGCTTGTGGTGTATGGAGTGTAGAAAAGAGGGGCATCATAAGAATGACTTCCCATAAATCATAATAGAATTTTATAGCATCTATCATGTAATAGGGCATAAGACCATAAAATGCCATATCATACAATAATACACACAAAAATCTCAGAGTCTATACTATAATTTATATAAGTAACATAATCCTGATGATAAAAACTATATATCCCTCTAATAATTGAAGGATGAAATCACCAATAATGTATTCAAAATAACAATTAGTAGATCCATGATATGAAACCTAGGGTCCCAAGCCCATATGTAGAGATGACAACTGTGACTCAAACTACTCCTAGATGGGTTCCAAATTTGCCTTAGTATCATCCTCTAGGGCTTGTAGGTTAGATATTATAGTCTACATAGTACTAGACATGATGGACTCCTCTATCCCCTCAATATCAATTGATATGGAACATTTTATCATCCCAATAATAATAGATAAGGTGGGCCTCATCTTATGCCCAAAGACCATATGGAAGATATGGTAGTTAATAGCAAAAAGGTCAAGGTTTTTATTAGAGATAAGGGGAATATATACGGGGTACTGAGGTATATACTAATGAGGTAATCATAGACCAAAAGAGACACAAGGCCAACAATAAATTATCTATGTGGAGAATAAAATAATTTCACATGGAATTATCCAACCAATCTATAAACATTGGTCTCCTATACATATTTAAGATATTTTAAGTAGCATCACATAGAATATTACTTGTTTTATAAAATCAAAGAAAATAAAAACTAGTGTGAAATGTAAATATGGTGAATTCACATCCAATGAATCCTGTATTCATGTAAGTGATCACCCGACATCAACATGCAAAGAAAGGATTTACACCATTAGAGTGCCACAAGATCAACATAATTTGAAATGTGTAGTAGGAAAAATATGATGATACTACAAGGAACAAATGTTGAATGTATCAAAAAATACAATTATTTTATAATATACAACATTAAACTACATCTGAAGGTGATTTTATAGTTATTGACGAATAAATGTATGGTCAAATTATGGACATTTTGAGATATGCTAGTGTTTTTAGTAATTTAATATATTTAATTAAATTGGTAAGTACTCTAAAAAATGAATATATATAATAGAACATCATAACCCTTCTGCATAACTTGTTAGACTACGTATAAAGATTCTAACAATGCACTAATAATGTGGTATGGTATGTAAAGACCAAGAAGACATGGGATGTTTATTCCCTAATGGATGTAAAATTAATAGGGCATAGAATTCCATATGTTTTATTTGAATTTAGAAGCACAATAAATATGATCCCTCAGTCAACATGGGAAGCTATTGGATGACATACTCTCAATTATAACCTAGTGATGTTGAGTCTCAAGGACTATAGAAAGGTAGAACCTTTTGGTTGACTAGAGGATGTAGAAATAATATTTATCAATCTCAATCTACAAGATGAATTTGAATTCATAGATATGAAAACAAATGAAATGTACTACCCTACATTAATTAGAAATAAGTGTGGATACGATGGTCAAATGACCATTAACACAGTGCATAATTAGTTGGAAGCATACCAAAGGGGGATAATATTATCATCATAACCATAAATAAAGATGACAAAAATTCTTATATCATTCATAAATAGCCTAAATTATCATATGCCTATTGAGAAAATAACTAGTTTATGGTTGGCATAGAGTTTAAGTAAAATACACTATGAGTAAGATAGTCCAAACTTTTCCATTTATAGACAACCAATTCTGAAATTAAAACAACAAGATTAGCCTTACTGTAGACCAATGATAATAAAGGAACAAGTTCTAATTTTTAATATAGGAGAATATAGGTATCCATCTATGTGATCACCAATAAGATTTGAAGTAGATTTGTTATATCAAGTGGGTGTGATAGACATGGATTACACTAAACCAACTCAAGAAGTTATTATACATTGGGAGATTGTGTCCTTAGTAACTAGTGATTTAGATACTTATATAATATATTGGGTAAGAGGAGACTATGAGGTATGACCAATCTAAATGGTTTTCATTGTAGAGTGATAATTACATTAATAATTTGAAACCAAAGAATTAGGATAATTTATTTTTAAATTGGAAAAACATGTTATAAATATATATTTATGAGTTATTTCACTAAATTATGAACTAAAGGGTGTTTTTAAAACATGGTGGGTAGTACACAAGGCAAATTAGTTGTACTAGAATGATGTTTTTGAACTATTGTGAGTTTGCTTTCAAATAACACTTGTGATCATTAGTCAATGACCATTTTTAATCTAAGGTGATGTATGGCCTATGCGTAAAACCTTCTCATTCATCACCTTGGCTTTTATTTCTTGATTTAAATCCTTCCTCTTATCTATGATCTCTGATACTTCTTAGAGGTATTTGCTTACAATTTTGAACTCCTGTAATCAATTTCTCTTCTTTAGGCTCCATAGATTTATTATGCATATGGTATCTCTATCTATTTTTAATACCTATCTCTACTCCATAATCATCATATTTAGTATCTCTCTCCTTACCTTTAACATGATAATCACATCCCCTAATTGTTAAGACTACCTTCTCCATTCTTGTTTCTGACTTACTTAACCTCATTTAACTTCATAGGTCTCAAGGCCTCTTTCATAGTTCCATGGTCCTATAATTCTCAAAAAAAATATTGTAGTCATTAATATACCTTTGTAAACTCCTTTTACATATCCAAACCAATAACCCAAATGTCAAACAAAAACTCTTCATACAATACACTTTTCTTCTCTTGAAGGTCTAATACTTGTAGCCCTATTTTAATACAAATATAGATGGTTTGACAAATCCAAAGGGGTTAATGATTATATAAACACATAATTGTATAAAATTTATCCTTATTCAAATATACTTATTCAACTCCACCTAAATTTTCAAGTCTTAAATCCTAAGGTAGACCCCTTAACTCAACACCCCCTCCCCTAATTAGGTATCTTTTAGGCCTAAAACATTACACAATCTTGGTTTCCATACCACACCATACTGTGTCATCCTAAAACCACCATAATACTCATAATAATGCTAAATAACACGTGATTACAAATTTTTAGAAATTTATAAGGGTTGAAACAAAAAAAAATTTAGATGCAAGTTCAAAACCTTAGATCTATATTTACTCAGGCCCATAGGTGGATGTGAGGCTATAAAATGTAATATTTTGATTTGTAAACAACTTATAAAGTTAAAAATACCTATAATATGTATTCCTAGACTTTATTAAACTCATCCAATGGTTATTTATCTTTGAACACTCACTAAAATCTTCCAATATGCACTTTAGTAGAGTTTTGTGTTGCTTCTTTAGGACTATGTAAGGCTGAGTGGTATCTAAATGGATTAAAAAGATTTATAAACAATTTATCTCACTTATAATAGTTTTATAATGTATAAATAACCTCATATTATCTTTATAAATAGTTTTTTATGCATTGTCCACTTTATTAATTTCCAAACAAACAAAAATATAGAGTTTTACCTACTTTTCTAAGACTGCATGAAATCAAATGAAATTTGATTTAGGATCTAAAATTATAAATTTTATATGAGGAATAAAACTGATACTATTATAAATTAAATACATTTACATATGATTATAAAATCTTATACACTTGAATAGAACTCAAGACACACTCAAATAACTTCTAGTATTGACTGTGTTACAATAGAGATGCTTCACATTGGACTGCGTTATTACTGAAAAAATTATTATCTAGAAAATATATTTAAGATATAATTAAATGAAATGTATTCACCATATAAAATTTTTCACATGAAATAGAACACACAAATATTTATTCAAATCATTCTATCTATATTGATATCAATGCATACAAAATAGACATGTACAAAATTTTAACAAAGGGAGACATAGTTTCTTAATATTTCATCTTTATTCCTATTTCATCCACTCTAACCCTAAATAATTCCAATATTTTAATCATATACCACCCTAATATATGCACACACTAACAAATTCATCTTTCCACATCAAAACATGTAAACAAACTTTTTTTCTTGCCAAATTCATGCAAGTGGCATTACATTTCCATGATTCTTTCTTATATTAGTAATGTTCATGAATTATACATGGATAAATATTAACACACATATTAGGACATTAAAATACCTATTATAAAAATTAATTAACATTTACAGTTCACCCAAGACTGCAAAATACCTCACAAATCTATTATATAAATTCAAAATTTCAAATTCTTAAATTTGGTAGGAAAACTTCTAGAGGGATAAAGAGACATAAATAAGAACTCATAATGACTAAAAATAACCCTCATGGTTCATATAATACCAATAATAACAAAAAAAATTTGTAAATGACTACTATGAGACTATTAAAGTTATTTACATTATTTGGTTCATTTTGATGCTCTACATCAGAAGGCAAATGTCTTGAAATGCATATTCATAGATGTGTTGATATATGGTATTAAAATGGTGTGGAACCAAAATATTGGATACATGTATTCAATTACACATTATTACCTCTTACAATAGCATGGTAAATGCACTAGGAATGTAGGTAAGAAACTAAGACTTGGCATAAGTCCAATAGTATTTTATGCAAACCTTTATCTTTATAGATGATAATCACATAGTGGAATGAGATATACATAAAATGAAGATGTTTTTATGTCATATGTTCTTATAGGATCTAATAAATGCATAATACTTCTCTTCATAGGAATAAACAACTATATACTTGAACACAACTCTTAAAAATTACAATGCCTATAAGCAAAAAGAATATCTTTTCATCAAACATTAAAATAGGATCATGAACAATGGAAATAATATATAATCTAGTGAAAATGATGAGTATTTATATTTTAAGGGTATTTTTGAACCTGAATGAGAAATAAATGAACTAAAATCCAAAATGCAAAACTATCAAATTTACATATTTAGGAGAAAGAAGGGTAGAGGACTTTGTGAAATTATATCCTAAATATATCCAACAAGATATATAAAGATACATTAAATAAAATGGTAGGTAATATTGGTACTAATTCTACAATAGAGTTTATAAATTTAGGTGACTATGAAACACAATAAGAGTTATCATAAGGTCTAATATTACTATACTATTATCAATATATGTTCCTAACTAAAATTTTCAAGGTCAAGGGCATATATCATTCATTGGTAGAGATGCACATATAGCTCAAAAGTATACATGTCCTATTGATAAGTGACCATACATGATAAATCATAGTATTAATCTTAAACTTAAGGCTAAAATTGACTACATGTAGAATCAAAGATTATTTATATGGTAAAAAATGCAGACTAGGTAAGTCCAATGGTAGTCTAAACCAAAAATCTAGGGGAGCATAGAGTCTATAGGGATTATAGGGCATTGAATGATTCTTATGTTAATGATCCATTTCAAATTGCCTTCACATATGAATTTTTAGAGTTAGTCATAGGGCATGGAGTTTATTACTTCATAAATGGCTTCAATGGCTACCATCATATACCAATCATAGTTAAATATTGGGGTAAAACCACCTTTGCAATAGAATCAAATTCCTTTACATATAAGGAAATGCCTTTTAGCCTAAATAATGCTCCTATTATTTTCTCTAGCGCTATGGTCATTGCATTCAAACATTTTATCAATGATTTTATGGATGTTTATCTTGATGATTGGGTTGTATTTTATTTATTAAAATAATATTTATCTAAATTGTGACTCATTTTAGAATGATTTCAGTCTCTTCTCATACTTTGAATTTTAAAAAAAATGTTTTTTACACTATTTGGTGTTATCTTAGGTCAAAATAAGTAATGTTGGTATTTTAGTTGATAAATTAAAAATTTTAATCATTTTGATCATGCCACATCCCATAATATCTACTTAAGTGTGATTATTCATAAGACATATAATATACTCCCACAAGTTCATTAAAGGCTACATATCCATATTTACCCCAATGGATAAATTATTATTCAATGATAATTTTTTTAATGGAATGTTGAGTGTCAAGCATATTTTTTGGATTTTAATGACCCCAATATTGGTTTTCCCTAATTGGAGCAAGAAATTTCATGTGCATGTATATGCTTCATGAACTATAGTAGGAGATATATTGGCTTGGCTAGGATATGGAGGTTTGGATCACCTTATTCACTTCACAAGTAGGAAATTATGAGAAACAGAGAAAAAATACACTAAAATTAAGTGAGAGGCCTCAACTATGATGTTTGCACTTTATAAATTTAGTAACTATTGGCCAATTTTGGCCCACATATGAATCTATTGCATGGTTTGATAAAGCAATAGATCAAAAGGCTTTAGGATAGGTGTAAAGTGTTGCATGACCCTATGGGATATTAAGAGTGATTGTAAAAAGTGTGGAAGCTCCTGGTATTCATCTAATTCTTCATTGTATTTATCTTCACATTTTGGGTCCAGTGGTAGAAAGTATAAATAGGCAATTTGTAAAGGCCATATCTCACATGTGTGATAGTGTTATGAGAAAATGATCACATTGGTTCACTCATTTTAGTCCCAAGTTACTATAAACCAAGTTTTAGGTCCTCTATGAAAGTGAAAATAGAGTTATCCATGTGCAAAGATGGGCTTTTAAGAATTTTTACTAAGTTCCCCATTCATAGTCATTTGAGCTCAATTGTCATCAGGACATCACACAAAAGTAGTTATGGACTAGACATCTTATGAATTTTATATATTTTTTAGGAAACCTTGCATGACTAGTGGATCAAGTGAAAATATAATTTTACATGCTAGGATTATCCTCAAAAAAATTTAGACCAGTGTGAGCTTTCTGTTTCAAGTTAGAACTTTCAAAGTTGGACTTGTGTAGTGAGACATTCATGATAATGCCAAGTTTAAGTTAAAATAAATTATTCTATTTTTAACTTAAATTTTATGGTCATGCGAACATCAATGATAGTTGTATGAACATCATTTGATGTCCTGTAGATCATCAAATTTAAGATCATGAACTAGCCATTAGCTTTCAAATTATGGGTCCTGATAAGATCAATGGTCCTCACTCAATCGTACATCTCAATCCAATGGTGTGAAATGAGTTAAATAGTTATATACCTCAATATATTGACATATGGCATAATAACATAAGTTTTTATATTGATAGGATCCTAAGGATCAATATGGGATTACTAAGTGGCATCGATGGGGATAGAGTTGATAATTCAAAGATAGATCTAAGGGCTCACACTTAATTGCTCATCAAGATAAGATGGAGTGAAATAGAGTCAATAAGTTAGTGAATCTAAGGAGCTAATAAGTCAAGGACATGTGGTAAAAGTGTGTTTAGCTGGCAAAAAATTGATGGCCTATGGGAATCCATGCATAAATAGATTAATGGAGTGAAAAAGGTCAATGTCAACAAGCCAAGTTGAACATAAAAAAATAATGAAAATTAAGGTTGAATAGAAAAGATGAGCCCAAGATTCTCATTGAGGGTTGAAAGGTTATTTTCAACCATGAAAGCAAGGTTTTGTAGAGTCTTCTCGACACCATTAGAGTTGGTTCAAATTCCATAGAGTAGTCTAGCTGATGTAGTAAGATATAAGGAACATATATGGACCACTATTGAGGCTAAATATGGACTTCTAGTTTGATATTTTGTATCATGCAAGGTCCATTATGAGATTATGTTAGCCCTTTTTAAAAGGAAGAACCCATGCATATATGAATTCTTAGTCCTTAAAAATATATAATGGGTTTTTTTGAACCTATTATAGTATATAAAAAGTGCCATATGGTCTATGGGTCTATTTTAATATAAGGACTATAGGAAAACCAATGTCCTTAGATTGGTTTTCCATCTATAGGTGGGACTCGTGATCTAGATAAGGAAATGGGTGAATATGTGATAAATTTAAGGTTCCCCATCATAAAAAATAGGTACATCTAGCCATTCAAAATAGACCAAGAATCTCTTTCAGTTCTAAGCTATAAAGGGTAGATCTTCATTATCAGATCAAGTGAAAATGGCATGGAATCCTGATATGATGACCTAGTAGATAGATAAGGATCAATGGAGCATTAAATTATTTTGTAAATCACTTTAAAATTATGCCTTCTTCATAAGATCCTAACTTAGTAGTATCCTTGAATTAGTGTTAATCCATAAAAAATAGTTGGTCTTTTTCAAATGCACAGTTCCCTCTCTCTCATTTTTTTTTATAAATGCAAGCTTCTAAGCCTTAGAAATGGCTTGATAATCCCTCTCTTGGGTATGACTAGACTCTGCCTTGATTTGATATTTGTAACCTCTTGAGATGAATAAAGGACTCTTTCATATTTTCTTATTCTGGTAAAGTGTGTCAATGTCAGATTAATTTTCATATGTGGTAAAAATCTCTCCCTTATCAAATCTTGATCTTACTTAGATACTAGGTTATATTGTTTTACAGGTCATGTTTAGTGTCAAATATCATTTGATTAGAGCTAGCAAGTGGATAAATTGATTGGTTAGTTCCTTAAATTAGGTATTTTCATCAATTCCCTAAGGTTTTGATCATTTGGTTAACCTTTGCATGAAATACTAATGCATATATAGCTATTTGGAGTTGCAAATCTAATCTCATTAGTGTTTGTTAGAAGTTCAGATAGAGTGGATGAAAAATCACATTAATGGTGCATCATCTCATTTAAATGTTTTCATGCTTTGTTACCCATTTATCTCTCCCTTTTCTCAGTCAATTTTAGTTTAGGTGATAAATCTAAAAGGAAATCGACCTTCTTTAGAGGTCCAATCCATTATTAGAATATCCATAGCCTAGGATCAATCCCATGTTGGTCTAGATTTGAGTAGAGGACCTAAAAAATCCCTTGCTTAGATAGGGTGAAATATAAAACCCAAATAGTAACACCATTTGAATTTTTTATGGATCACCAAGATCAAAAATATCTAGTGAATAATCCCATGCTATGTAGAAGGATATCCAAGTAGCTAATGCTATTCTAATAATTTTAGTTTAAGATCAATGTGAAACTAAGGAGAGATAATGTGGGACTAGATAATCTTAGACATATAAGAAGTGGTGATGAGTGAGAATAATTTCAAGATGAGTCACCAAATGTTCACTTATTTAGAGTCTATAATTTTAGAGATTATGGAAAACATATTTAATTTCCTAGAACAAGGATTTTTTCCTATGCATTATATTAATAAATATATAAAGTAACTAATCACATGAATTATAAAATTAAGCATTATGATTTTTTTTTTTAAAAGGGTAAAGGATGATGTGTTGTAAAAATTAGCCCTAGATCACGAGTGACCATAATCTATAGAAGTAGCAAATCAAGTATTCACAGGAGGACACTTCATAGGAGAATATAATGTGAGGAAGATATTACAAAGTGGTCTATGGTGGCCTAATCTATTTTAGGATGCACATATATTTGCAAAGCACTATGATGTTTTTAAAATAATAATAAATTTTAATCAAAGGGATGAAATTCCTCTAAACCCAATGTTAGAAATACAATAATTTGAGCAATGGGGAATTGAATTTTTAATACCTATCAATTTTCCAAGAACTTATAGTCATGCTAGATATATAATAACTATAAAAAATTAATTCCTAAAATGGGTAGAAGATACTATGACACCAAAATTTAGTGTTATATATGTGGCCAAATTATTGTATGAGAACATCATAACTAGATTTGGATGTCTAGTGAGGTTGGTCAACAACAAAGGAATGCACTTCCTGAATAATACTATCAAGGTGATGAAAAAATAATTTATGTTATCACATCATAATATCAAAACCTATCATCCTCAAGCCAATGGACATGTAGAAGCATCCACCAAAGTCTTTGAGAATATGATTAAAAAATATGAAATGTGTAAAAATATGATTGAGAGGATCAAAATCCTATGATCTTATGGGCATATAATACTAATTATAAATGTGTAATAGGGTTCACCCATTTATTGTTGGTATATGGAATAGAATCATTTATGACTATGGAATATATAGTGCTTAGTTTGTAAATCACATTGATAATGTGACTAAGAGATCAATATTCACTTTAGGAAATGTTGATAGATCTAATTTGCATGGATGAAATTTAGTAGAGAGTAGGTTAGATGTAGGAAATAAATAAGTAGAGTAAAAAAAAGCATGGCATGATAACAATTTGTGATCTAAAGAGTTTTATATTAAATATACAATATTATTTTATGATATAATATTTCATTCACATCTAGGTCAAATTTACATTTGGTGGAAAGGACCACACATCATCCATGAAGTATAACAACAAGGAATAATAATGCTAAGGGACCTTTAAGGAACCATCCTCCCAGGGTGTGTAAATGTCTATAGGATTAAGCATTATTACAAATGATCTCTATTAATATTCTATTGGAAATTTTGGAGGGTGATGAGTAGCACCATGTAGGTAGGGTTTATGTTTCATTTATGATTTTATTATCTTTTTAAAGGTTTGAAATTTAGTTGTGTGTAGTGAAATATCTATATCACAAGAAATCACATCATATTATAAAAATCTAAATGTCATAGAGTATGAAAGGAATGCAACAAATTAATGAAAGAGAAATAAGAAGAGGGGTCAATATGGGGTCAATACAAGGTTAATAAATTAAGTATTGAAAAAATGGGTATTGAGGATAGGTAAAAAATGATCACTCATAAAGTGGTTATTGACAAAGCACTTCAAAGTTACACCTTTCCCAAAGCAAAATAGGGTGTTAGACTTAGGTGGTGTATAATAAAAGAAATTTTTATAAGAAGAAATGTAGTACATCACATAAAATAATACTGTTAACCAAAGTAATGAATCTATACATAAAATCATAAAGGTTACATCATAACAACAAAAAGGAATTTAAACTAAGAATGTAATAATGCAAAAAATAATTCATCATAACTCAATGAAAAGTCTCAAATAAGTGGAGTGAATAAAAGTTATATAATCATAGGGAACATAAAGTGAAACATATCTCAAACACTCTAGAACACCAATATCATTTTAAAAATTGAGTTATTTATCTAAGCACATAATTGTCTAAACTTTCACCAAAACATAGCAAAAATAAGTCGATTAGAGATCTTCATACCATTGAATGACATAAAGAATGTGGAAAAGAGAATAATATTATCATTGAGATATATAAGGTACCATGACCTTGATCCCTTTGATTTCATATATTTAGTAGAGACAACATTTTTTGGCTTAGATTAATCTATTGCTATGAAATCAGGTGGGCTAGTAGTGAAAAATCAAGTATGAGGGTCAAATGCTATGTGATTGATAAAGCTTTAAAATTTTAGAAAAATTGATGAGGTGGTGTTGAAATTGATAAGAAAATATAATGAGGGGGAATATAATTATCCAAGGATGTTACCATATTTAGTATAATATTTCTTAGTGTAATTTCTCTCTGACTACATTTCACACAAAGTTTAGTAGATCACTAAAAGTTCATGCCAAGTAAAAAGGGGTCATGCATAATAAATATCATATGATCTCGATAAATGAGAATTTTAATTGGCTAGAGTTCTTGGTGGTTGATTTAATTTCCAACTTGGATAAGATTATTTTAGGCACATCACAAACTTTCCAATACTAGTTCTTAGTATTATTTTTTATCTTTATTCAATGAAAGTCTTGACAACCTTAACATAATAGATGGAGATTTTTGGCTTATGATAATATTTTATAATCTCTCATGGACCATAATAGGGTAGTAATATGAATATTTGGCCCACTTTAATAAATGGTGGATTAAAGTACATGTGCTCATTACATCTCACCCTAGGGTGTCCACTGATGTGATGTATAACCTTTCACCCCATTTATCAATCACCAAGCTTCATGATGGAGTTAAATTTTGACTTAATGGGATAGCCAAAGAACAAAATATTTAATTTTAATTATTCATCACCATGTTGGATGTGCAAGTATAATTTATAAGGTAACAAGACTTATTAGTAAGTATAATGGAACCTCTACATTTCATGGTTCCCAAAGCATAACATCCAATAACACACCCAAAAGTATAAGCATAAGCTTAGAATTAAGCACCACCATAGAAATTTATGGCACCAACATAAAATAATATAGAAAAAACAAAGGCACCAAAGTAGAACACAACATCACCTCTACCACTAAAACATAAGAATCAAAGTATCAACCTCTAGTTCAATGATGAAAATGTGCCTAATATTCCTATAGAGTATGATCTCACATAAATTGGCTTCATTAAAGAAGTCTATAATTATATTTTGGAATACACTTTCATATAGCTATATGAAGAGGAGGAATAAAAATATATTTTCTTCTAGAAAGTAGTGTACACTTACCAAGTACAACATAACATCCTAAAATTATTAGTGGTTAAAATTCCCACACCTCCTACTTCAATTGTACTTTAATTTTTTTGAAGAATAAGAGAGTAAATGTAGAACAAAAACCATCTCAAAAGGATCATAGGAGTAGGATATTTAATAATTAAAGTTGCCCAACCATACCTAGAGGTAGCATAACACACAAAGAAATAAACAATCCTTCAACAATCACTAATGTGTATACATAAAACACACACAAAACTGATGACCTATCCATACATTAAATAATGTAGGGGGTATTTTATCATAATTAAAATTGTGGAAGAGATCAAAATAAAATAAGATCAAACAATGAAACAATAGCCTGTTGAGATGGTATAAGCTTATAAATATGTGAAAAAGATGTTGGTTCCACTTACCTATTCTAAGGTGAAAGTTATTAGGTACATATTGGTGATGTATTCTCCCTCAACTTAACAAGTTAATTCTACCCCTTCACCCTCTCCATATCCCCATTCCCCATTTCATTTTAAACAAGAGGGCATCATAACACAATAGGAAGTTGTGCAGGTTATAATAGATCAAGAGAAGGATTAGAAGGAATTTGATAAAAATGATAGAAAAGAGGAAAGGAAAAATAAGTAAAAAGAAGAAGTTGAGTGCAAGACTCAAAAATAAGAAGAAACAAAATGAAAATGAGAAGTAAAAGGAAGAATAATTGTTGCATAGAAAAAGAAAGATGAAGAAGAAGTTTCATATAAAAATAAGTAGTATGAAGAAGAGAAGTGGAACAAGAAAAAATAATAATAAATTATGAGAAATAAAAGGGAACAAGAAGATAAGGTAGGGTAGGAGGCACAAATGAAGAAGGATAATGATAATGAAACAACTAAGGTAGAGGAGGGGAAAAAGATAGAACCCCTATGAAAGTAGGAAGAAGAGAGAAAGAAAAAGGTTGAAGAGTAAATTTCTAAGGAAGATGCATAATAAATAGAAGAGGAAGCAAAGGAATAGGTATAAGTAACTACCAAGGAAAAATAAAATTTGTAAATAAAGAAAAAGGTTGAAGTCCCAAATGATACTCAAAAGGTCGATTAGTCGAAACAACCTATAAAGCCAACATATGAGCTTAAAAAACAACTGATTCCTTATACTCCATAGCCTTACAACACATCATAAGGCATAAAACTAAAAATATGAGGCACACTCTAAAATTAATCACAAGAAAGACCTTAATAAAATAGTTAATTATTATGGAAGGTACAAGTCCCACCCACTAATGAACAACTTTCACACTCCTAATTGCATAAATATGGCACCAATCATCCCAAACCACAACTATTATGACTTATTTCACTTTAAACATAATAGTTTATGAGGCATCACTTGATGTGACTTAGGTAAAACTAAAAATTAGGTTGATGGAGTGGTCGTATTTTAAGAATCCATAATTTAAAATTCCCTCAAGATGAAATAGGATAACCTCCACCTAAGGGAGAAAAATGTAGATTTACATGATCAGTTGGCCAAGGACCATACAATCACATATTATACTTGTTTCACACTGGTGGTCCAATTCTTGTGGGACTATATGATGTCTAAATACAAATAACTCACTATGTTTATTTCTCAACTCACCAAGGATTGAGTGGCTATGTAAGAACTTTAGTAACTACAAACACAAGGAAAAACACTTGAAAGTTCAAACATAAATCCTCCTATAAATACTTAAATAATATGATTATGTGTTGGACACTATTGTTTAATCACCCAAATTTATTTTACTATTCCAGACTATAAATAATAGCTATAAGATTCATTAGGTGAGGTGTTATCGGATTTATCAAAGGTGGACCAGGCCAAGACCATAATGAAAGATCAAACATCCATGTCAAACCTCATATATGATACTCTTAAGGAGTATCTTAACTCAAGAGATAAGGTCATGAAAAATATGACTATACAATGAGATTCTTTACAACACATTTGTTGGCATCTAGATGGAGTGGTACACAAACATATTGGAGGAAATATCACAAGAAATTTAAATGAAGCTCTCATAGAATAGGGATATCTTTGCCACCACAGAATATGCAGATATTAAATCAATCATGTAGTGCCAAAATACATTAATAACTTAGATCAATAGGGTTTAGGATGTATTAAATGATTAGAAAAAATTTAACACTTGGACATCTTGATTCTTATGATTGTCAATGATTCATAATTTATTCCATTGATCCAGCTCATACAAAAATTTGAAAATATGAAGGCAACCAAAATAAAATAGACACAACCTCCAACACATGAATCTATAGTTACATCATCTTTAACCATGGTTTACACAAAGTCATCCTCTTCAATAGTATCATATTTTGACCTAACACTAGTCACATCATCTTCATAGACTCCTCTAATTCTAGTAGTGTACCCCATATCTCAATCTATTTAGGTACTTTATAGTTTTTAATTTTGAAAATTTGAAGAGTTTTAAAGTTGGGAAGGCCATAAGAATTAGGTGTAAGGCCAAGATGGTTTAAAATGTGTAAAGGTAGCCTCTTAGTTATGTCAATCTATTAAAACCCCACAAGGGTAGGAGATTGGTAGGTTGTTTAGTTAAAAATATAAAAGGGTTGCTAAGTAGTTTGAAAGAGGTGAAAATAGATAAATGACACCTTGAGAGATTACCATAAGTAGTGGTTTTGGACCAACCCCTCAACTAAGTAAATTATACCATCTCTAACATTAGGCACACTTCATACAACTTTATCTCGGTATGGAACAACTATTTAAGACGTGTTGGTAGTAGAATTAGGATTGTAAAATCATAGTGTAAATTAATGAAAAGTGTGTGAAAAATATAATTTTGTATAACATATATCATTTTGTATGTATTTAACATATGTTTGTATATCAAAAGGTAGTATAATATGAAAATATTCTTTCAAAGGAAGAAATATAAGGTCATAATGTGAAACAACAAAGCATTGTAAGTCTTTAAATAGTGATATAATGCAAAGTAAAATAATTTTGAATGATTTGATATTAACATAGAGATCAATTCATGGTTATTTGAATGTCTTTAAACTTTTTACATGTGCAATTGATTTTTTGACTTTATTTACTTAGATAATAATAATGAATGTTCTATATCCTTAATTATATGTTTAATGGATAATTTTTAACTCTATTTAGAATGAATACTCAAAGTGTTCCTTATATCTTTGCAATATGGAACTATAATTTTATTCATATAGAAATAAACATTAACATGTTATAATGGGTTTTATAGGAACCTCTGCTAACATGGCCTCAAATACCCCTTGTAATTGAGTGTTACGTACATATCTAAATGGGCTTTAGGTCAATTAGTTATCTCTCTTAGAGTGATTTTGTGATCCATAATTATACATCTAGAATGAATATAGACATAATATTTATTGAAATGCTTGAAAAAAAATCCCTTGAACTATAATAAATAATATTCAAATTTGACTTAAGACAATTAGAATTCTTCAGAGTTGAAATAGAAAAAAATAGTGCTCCTTTGCCCAATGTGTAGTGTAATCACTAGAGATATCCATTGGGTGTATAAAGAGTGGAATTTATATAATTTTATAATATAATATTTAGAATAATTTATCTAGACAACTTTTCCAAACATGAAAAATAAAAATTATGAAATGTCTTGATTGGATAAAGTAATTGTTGGAGCATTGGAGACAAGGCCACAACATAGTCTTATTTGGTTGTGTGGACTTATCCTAGAATACCAGAGATAGTTGGGGTAAGTGTGGTTTTTTTGGGATAAGTAGGGATGAATGAAATTAAAATAGGGATGTTTTTATGATATTTTTAGTGCTTAAAACATAGTGAATGATCTCTTATAGATTATGAATTAGTGAAATCATGAATGTACCAAGTAAGGGTAAGGATGTCAAGAATAAATATTATCAAGCCCTTAATGAATAATTTTTATGTGTCTAAATTTTTACCAACTTTATTATAGTGATGGACAAAGTGAAATTACTATGCTAAAATATATGTGAACTTGATTGTGTATACACACTTTGTCTTTGGATGCAAAGCTTGATTGTGCAAGGTGATTTATGTAATAAAATTACAAAAATGACACAAAAACTAATATTTTCTCATATTGAAAATTAAAAATTAAATTTTTTGTTATTTTTAATTTTAAAAGAGAGTATTTAATATAATTTCCCTATAACTTGGAGATGGTGAAGTGTGCATGCCCCTTTGTTGGGAAATTTAGAGAAGTGTTGAACTATGGTTAACTGAGAGTGATCAAGTCTCAACTTAAAAATAATTGAATACTCTTGAGTTGGAAGGATTGTATGCTCCAAATCTCATGTAAATGTATAGAGTACTCTATAAGATATTTTAAAGGGTGGAAACATGAACTATGGATATCATGTATTTGTAAAAGTGAAACCATAGACATTGAGTGTCACTAGAATCTAACATGGACCACTTTCAACCGATAAGAAACACACCATTGTGAATGGATCTAGATTCTATTTGAAACTTTTGCAACTTGAAAATTGAAAATTTTGAAAATATTGTAGTAGGTACATGGATATGAATGAATATCATGTTCCTTGTATCTATACTATAGTGAAATGTTATTTTGAAACTATAATTGAAGATTTGAAACTTTGAAATTTTTCCACTTTTGAAACCTTTTGAAACTTGTAATTTACAACTATAGTGATGAGTGAACATGCATGCCACATGCCCCCATAATATGAAAATTTTGAAATATGTTACCATTTAAAAATTGTATATTGCCATAAATTTAAAATTTTGCTCATGAGGTTTGATTATTATAATTAGTCTTATTGTGATTCCCCCATTTTGAGATGAAAGACGTAGCCTATAGATTCACTTATATCAAAAGAAAGCATATGTGAAAGATATGAAACATTGAATTTTTAAAATTTATTAAATTAATATTATTGAATATATACTTGAATTTGCATATGAAGCATGTGTTATAAAGATATGTCATTGAAGTGGAGGATCAAAGTATGCATGATATACATCATGGCACTAGAGTAGCAATAGAGTATATAAGTGATGCATGACATGGGTTATGGAATCATAGTAAAATAGTTAGGATGCATGTTATGAATAATGGAACCATAGTAACAAGTAGAATCATAAAATTAATGTCATACAATGTCATGTAGTTTTCATAATATATCATCAATATGTTAAAGAAGCCACATACAAGGGAAATATAAAATGTTACATAAAACACAAGGCCAAGGGCCACACATAAATGGCATAATGATGTCATACAAGAAATAATTGAAAATACAAGGCCAAGGGACATACACATAATTAGAAAACAAGTGTAGGATATCATTAGTAAAATAGAAATGCAAAGTAAATCATGTAGAAAATGAGACTAATCATGGAAGCATAGTTAACAAGTAGAAATAATAAAATTAATGTCATACAATGTCATGTAGTTTGCATAATCTATCATCAATATGTTCAAGAAGCCACATATAACGGAAATATAAAATGTTACATAAAACACAAGGCCAAGGGCCACACATAAATGGAATAATGATGTCATACAAGAAATAATTGAAAATACAAGGCCAAGGGACATACACATAATTAGAAAATAAGTGTAGGCTATCATTAGTAAAATAAAAATGCAAAGTAAATCATGTAGAAAATGAGACTAGTATATCTAGATCATTTGTATGAATTTGAATGTTAGCAAGTAGGATTTTTCATGCAATACATGTGTAAAATATGAATGATTTATCAATAAATTTTTATGATATGTATCTCAACATAGTATAGAGATTGTATATAAATACAATCTATTAAAGTTTTCAAGTAGAACATATAGATACCCATAACTTAGAAAGGCTATTAGGTAATAAGGAAGCTTGACATCAAATAATCATGTGAAAGTATGTCATGTATAACAATTAATTACCTCATGAGAAGAATTGTGTATTGAAATATGGAATATTTTATTTTATTAACATAAAATAAACAACATATGAAAAATAATTAATCTATAAATGTTTGAAAAATACTTTAGATCCTGATTTTGAATTTTTAAAATAGATGCATGTTTTTTAATTTTTGACATATATGCATACTATACAATATTTGAAAATATGTGTGAAGAAGATTTTTTTTTAAAATAGAGGAACTAGGAGGGATTCAAAAAATACTCAAGTTTCAAAAACATACTATGATAAGAGAGAAGGCAAGAAATGTATCCCCAATGTATATTCAAATTGGATTCATATCAATGTAACATGAATGATTAAGATATATACTAATTAATATACATGAACCTAAAATGGGGAAGATGCTAAATATTCTCATGTAAAAAGTATAAATATTAGATCATGTATGTGTCATAGGGTGTAATATATGTAATAGTATGTAAGTGAAGTTCCACGGAAGATAAGTGTTTTGGAATGTTTAAATTAGTTTTAAAATCAAGAGGGTAAGTACCCAAAGTGAAAAGAAAAACCAATGGTCAAAATAATGTTTAGATAAGGTGTAGAATAATTAGTAATGAAATAAAAGTAAAGAATCTATGTACAATAAAAGTGTAAGAAGATAAATAATGCTATAAATTATGGGAATGCATGTATAACCCATGGAATAATATGTAGGATTGACTTATTGTGATGAAGAAGTGTCAACTATAGATGCCTATGAATCTGAATAGGAGCCATGTGTTGTATCATAAATTTATAAGTCACTACTAATAGGATCATGTAAACTAGAATCCTCATGTATAGGAGAAGATGATGTATCAACTTATACCTATACCTATGGTAAATACCTTTAAATAACCTATTGTACCCTAGGAGATGAAAGCCTTATTATATGTGCCACTTTATACTTAGGAATATGTACCATTATTTGTGAAAAAAAATGAACATGCTCATGTGTAACTAAATAATGCTCATGTGTATATGGAGAAACTAATTATATAATAGTATCAAGAGCATTAATAGATGAAGAAACTAAAATGTGTTGTGGAAGATGTAAATCATTCTCTTGAATAATTTTTAAAACTATTTCATCACCATGTTTATTAATAATTTTAAAAGGTAATTGTTATATATAATAAGTAAAAATCATTTATTATAAATTATATTCATCACCATATCCATTTTAATTCACTAAACATGACAACATGCCTCAAACCAATTCTTGCAAAAAGATCACTTAGAATGGTCAAATATAGTCAAAGTACAGTTAATTTTTTGACTTTTTGAATAAAATAAAGGAACTTATAATGAATAAAAAAAATTAAAATTAACCTTTGGGACTTATATAAAATCATTATATTAAATGGATTCTCCAACTCATCACTCCCAGATGACCACTCAAACTGCCTGAGTGCTCCAAAAACATAGTCATGAAGAAAATTGTCATTATCACTTAAAAGGACACATTAATGACATATAATTATCATTAAAATTTTATATTATTATTTTATACCACTAAAAAAATTATATATATCAAACGAAAGAGACAATCATTGGTCTTACAAACCAATCTCTTAGGCCTCTATCTCACTATCTTAATACAGTCTGCTAAGTCATTTTGGCTTCCATATATCAACACCTTAACCTATCTCTCCACGTTACATATAGAATTAATAGGTTATTTACATGTAAAAAACCATATACAAGTACATTTTATGTACTTAATCTTGTCATATGATCTCACACAATTCAATTATCCTAGCACATCAAGAACTGCCAAATACTATAAACATCCAATCATGGAAACATGACATTATAACACATAATAAAACATAAACATGATATTTATATACATGTAAAAAGTAATATAACCTCATTTTATAACCATAAAACACAAAAATCATATGATCCATTGGCAATTTGCTCTTGCAAACCATTCTCACTATCTTGGGTTTTATTATTTAGACTCATACAGACAAGTCACTTTGAGATCACCTTATATATTCTATGTGAGAATAATAAACACTTATAAATAAAGTTAAAAATATTTATATGTATTAAATAATGAACTAAATCAATTGGATTCATCCCTAATCACCTGTAATTCATCCCTAAATGCTTTCTCACTTTGACTAGTTTTCTTCATTATTTTCACTCTTTGTCAATTTAGTGATAGTTCATCTTCCATGAAAAAAATAGTTAACACATAAGATGTAACATGAATAAAAAACACCATGTAAATCAGGAATGAGTCTTGTCCTTTAATCTCCATCAAATTTTATGCATTGACCTAGTTAACCCTACCTATAACATTAAATTCTTTAGAAATAACCAATTTTTTGTAGCTTCTGCTCACTAACCTAAAACACACCACTAACACAAAGATATTACTAGAGGATTCCTATAAATTATAAAAACATAAAATAATATTTTACAATCCATATAGATCCCTTTCCAACAAGTTTTCTCCAATCAGGTCATTAGGAGGGTTTTGAGAGGGTTTTAGACCAGTTAACCTCCTTAACAATTGTTCATACAAATTTACCTCTTAAATGACAAAATAATGATTGGAAATAATTATTATGACCATTTTAAATATATAATAAAAGTATTAGGACACCATAAAAAATTTACATGTGCTAATTAACATCTAAACTTCCTTCTCAGGTTTGGAAACCTTTAATTTGCATGTACAGGAGACCTACAAACATGTTTTATTGATTTTACCTTCAATCAATGACCTTAGAGTTGGTCATAATTATTTAATAAACATATAAAACCTTAATCCATTCTCAATTTATCTATTGGAATCTTTAAAACTTGACTTGATTCCTCATTAGACCTCACTAGGTCTCTTTGCACACTAGGCATTCAATTACATGTCACTTTAGGTTTGGAGTATGACCCTCTCACCATTTTAGATGCTCTAAAAAACTCATATAAATTATTAGAGAACATCTCATGTGATTACACACTAACAATATTGTTCACATAGGTCTTACACTTCTCTTCTTAGCATGTTACTAGGCATGTTCCATCACACTAGGTTTCTCATGTAAGGGTTATGCCTCAATACTTGAATTTGATACTACTGTAGATGTAATTTATACCTCATACCTTCATATTATAATCATCATGCCTCATACTTACTCTATAAGCTTTTTTCATGCTTATAAACTAGTCTAAACACATAAGACTACTAGGTTTCATAACTCTTAAAGATCTTCATGCCATTGTAGACACATTCTCATATCATACTAAGATTCAACTAATTCCACATACCAATCATAATTATTATCTTACTCAATTTATTATAATTCACTATGCATGAATTATTAAACAAATAATACCTCACACTTCCTTTGACATTAATGAAAGTAGTGCATAGACACATGACATCAATGATAACTTGCAACAATCTCCCCCTTTATCATTGATGGTAAACCTCTTAACACAATAGATCATTGTCATTTCTCCTCAAGCTAGATATCCCCATCAATTATTTCTCCCCCTTTGAGATTAATGAAAAAGGGTCTCCTCAATTACCACCTTAGCTTTCACTCCAACTTCAAAATTACTACTGAAGATAACTAATAAAATGCTTACCTTTAGAGTGATTGAGATGCTAACTCTCACCTTAACCTATTTCCCATCATCTTGACACATTATTGTCATTAATTCACAAAAATCCATCAGCTCTTGATATTAATTGAACACTTTAATATCTTGCTACCTGATTGTTGAAATTGACCATAGAAATATCCCCCTTTGTCCATGTATACTTCTCAATCTATTTTGAGTTATCCCTCTAAATCCATGTATGCTCTAAAACTACAAATCAACTATTTATAATAGATATAAAACTCATTTTATTACCTTCAAATAGGATCATTAGATAAAATTTCCTCTTTCTTTAAGTTACTTCATATTTTGACTCTTTGAAACCCTCTTGAAGATTCCATTAGACCTCATGCTACCAATAGGTCTCATGGAGACCTAATTATCATAAAATACTATTTTGAATAAATAAATCATAATCTTCCTTTAAAAAACTCATTCATAACCAAAATAATATATGAATAACAACCTCATGACCTTAGGGTTATCTCCATCCTTATATGCATCAACAATCTATGCTTCAAGATTCACAAGCCATCAAAGCCTAGAATACCTCATATCTTCTTCATACAGTCAAATAGGTTTGTGAGACCTCATACATAGTGACATACCTCTACCATACCAATGAATATTCCATGAAATATAAATAGGGACACATAAATAATTTAAACTTAATCCTTCATGATTTTAAGGTCATCTTGATGCATAAAAAACATTTAAATCTCTAAGAAACTCTTCAATTAGACTCAAAAAATTAACTCTCCATAATTACAGTCAATACCTTGATACTGTCACTCAGAACTTATCATTTTTAGAAAAATATGAAAATATTCATGTCATTTTCAACATGATAATACATCCCCTCATGACCTTATGAGGTCACCAAGACATCAAGAGACCATTTCAATCCATGACACAACTTCAATGATCACCATAACAATCTTCTTGAAGCTTACAAGTTTCTTGTCATGTTACAGGGCATGACCATCTTCATAAATTTTGTGAATACTCTTAAAACACTAAAAAAATTGTCATTTAATTCTTTGATCAACACAAGACCATGTATATTCATGACTAACTTTCTCTACATCCAATGGCATTGGTCATATAGACCAATCTACAACTCTCTTTATCAATGATTTTGAGTCTTGATTCTTAGACCTCACCATGAGCTCAAACATGCATAAAAGCATGTCATCAACTGAAGAAAACATTGAAATGAACTTACCAAAAATCACACTAAATCCAACAATTAATAATAGATTCAATAGCATTATGAGAACACACCTTAGGGTTTGAAGACACTAGAAGACTTAAAACCCTCATCTCACTGTCCTATGAGTCTTAAGCTCATTCATCACATATAAGGTCAAAAATGATCAAGAAAAATACTCCTATAGTAACATAATGACCTAAATAGTACCTCCATTCTCTTATATCAATCACTTCAATGGACCAAAATCACTATACAACTCAGAAAAGTCACCCATGTTTACTATTCACAAAGACCTTAAGAATACAATCACTTTCATTGAGTTTCATAAGCTCAAACCTATATGGTCTTAAAAATACCTTAAATATATCTTATTATTGTCTCATTGATCATGATAAAATGATACAATAACCTTATTATTACTTATTCAGATATATTATGCAAATAGGAAACTTCACAAATAAGGCACAGTCACCCACCTTCTCTTTTTAGGCCTAGATCATCTTCATGTCATGTTAAATGAACAATCATGTTCATAAATTTATTTCCTATGGTAAATAATTCTACCAAAAATTTCATTGGTATTATATACCAATCAACAAGTCTCATGAGCCTCTGCCTACCAAGATACCTACACATACCTATACCTTCTTGTCCATGTACATGTTATATTATTTTTTGTCATCCATACATGGATACCACAATGTTTTTACAACTCATTCATATTTTATAGGGGTTGATGAATTGTCTTGATATCTCCCCCTAATCTTATATCTCCCTAAGGAACTACTGATGCTCCTTCTTCTTGTCAATAGTTCTATGCTCATTTTGTTTGCATGGAAAGCTATAATTTTTGAAGAAACTTTCATACCTTATTTGATGAACATATTGGCCTTTGATATCTCTTGAGGATGCCATTCCCTCATTATTAAAACCATAATTTTATAACATGATACTAAATGCAATGAATCCATCATAGACCAAAATTATCAGATAGACCAACATCAAGCAACCTCCTTGTACTTTAGCCATGCTTGCTCTCATATGATATCCTTTAGGTTATTAGGCCTTCTCCAAAGGACCATGCTCTAATACCAATTTTTGGAGTCAAAAACACTGAGAGGGGGATGGGGTGAATTAGTGGTCCTTAATTACTTTCACTTTAATTTAATTCAATTCATCATTCTAATAAACATTCATTTACATAAAAATCAATGCATACACAAGCATATCATAAGAGAACTCTAGAGATATGTGGGAAAACCTATTAGGGAATAAAACCCACTAAACCATGCATATGGACTACAATCATATAATTTCAATATCCAAAATTTAGTGAAGAACCAACTTCACAAGGATCTCCAACCCCTACCTAGTTAAACACCCACTCAACTAGTCTTCTACAAGCTCAATCTTCCAAGGAGGTTCCAACCCCTTAGGTAACCTAGCACCAACTAAATAACCTCTAGTATTTTATCATCTTATAATATCTATTTATAATCTTAAAATTATGATGACCTCCTTTATTTTCACTCTTTACTCTTCAATCTCACTCAACTAGCTTTTTAGGCTTACTCACTGAACATGACTCTTCTAGGCTCATTAGGTCCATTAACCTAGTCATCCACCTAAAAATATGTTAGATAAAAATGTCTTCTCCTTTTCTCCCTCTGATGGTCCTTAATAACTTGTTACTTATATTTCAAAGGCTCTCTCCTTTTCTTGTATACTTTCTTATCTAACTATCTCAAATAGGCCAATTATGCCTTGTTTTTATACTCAACTCTTAGTTTCACCCATATTGGTCAGCCAAGATACTTTACATGCTTGAATAATCAATGAAATACATCCATAAACTTGTTGCATGTGTGAGAAAACCACTCCATAGGTTGGTCATACCCCTTAAAGAACTATTGTCACCAAATCTTGTACCCTAGAGGAGGGTGTTCAAGCCTCCTCTAGATTTGGGAAACATAGGAATATTTATAGGTATGTGGGTTTACCTATAGGTATAAGTAAACCTCTAGGTTTAAGGGCTATCTCTTTGAATATGCCTTGAAGTGATTATCATCTAACTAACTATTTACTTATGGGAAAAGGGATAGAAGTTTTCATAAAAATAAACTAGTCTAATGGGATGATACACCATAAGGATTTACACATGACCATAATACTTATTTCACTAGGAAACAAGGCTTACAATACTAGCCTAAAAGACCTAGAATGTACTAGCATTATTATTTCAATATGAAGGTGACATATATGAAGATTATCCAAGGTAAGTGAAACCATAGATTAGTTTCAGATATTAAGGCTCATTGAACACTTGAGAACAAAACATACACTTAACAACACTTCATATGACCTGCTAAAGTGGAAACACTTGCATCAAACATGGAAGGATTGAGGGAAAACAAGGATAGATGAATATATTTTAATTATTCACTATACATATTTTTTAACACTTTGAAAATACTATATATGAGCTTAAATTTTATTATATTTATTATTTTAAGGAAAATTACAATGTCAAAACTAGCAAGGATTTACCATACATGGTGTGGTATTAGTCTACAAGAGCTAAAATAGCTACTACTTATAGAATTTAAGGGATAGGAGAAGAGAGTGAAGTTCAAGAGTCACTAGGACATGTGTCATGATAATAAAATGAGTTACACATGTAGGATAGAGGGATATGGAAAAAAAATTTAAGTTCTACTTGGACAATTGTCCCTCAAAACATAAAACTCTTGAAATGTGGTGTAAGATTCCACATTACTTACTTAGAAAACTACCTTCATCATTTGGCCTTAATGGAACATACCAAAATAGACTAGGGATATATGTGATGATTACAATAAGAGGTATGGGTTTTATATATGTTCCAACATGCATTGGTTGTATCCCTAATCATTAGGATTCTTTTGGACATGAGCTATCACTGCCTACAATCTAAATAACTCCTTTTTCACTCACCTTACACACTTGGAACTAAGGTTTCCTTAAATTTTCTAGTTTGATCCAAAAAATAAGTGAATGACAAATATTATGACCTCTAATATACTTATATTCCTTGGGTAGACTTTAAACGGCCTCCCACTTAAAGTTTTCACCCTTTCACTAGCTTGTACACTATGCTAATTTTGACCAGCTAAGGTGAAGGAACTTGAAGAGGAAATTTTACACTTATTTGAATAAATAAATACACATGGCTATTTATATTAAGTATCAATCTCTCTCCCAAAGTGGATTTCATATTTTGAATCTCCCTTGAACCTATAAAACACCAAACATTATCAAAAAAGTGATTTTCCTCCTTGTCTGTATAGGTAGAGTATAACTCAATTTGATGGGGAGGAGCCTTGGAGAGTCATATATAAATTAAAATAATATCCCAAGCCATTTAATTACATATAGATGCATCTCCTACTTCATCTTCCCGATCAAGTCTTTGGTAAGGGTTTGAGAGGGTTTAGAGATGTTTTAGCCCTTAAGGATTATTCATACAATCCTAACTTTCAATACTATAATGAATGCCAATAAAACCTTGATAGGGAACCTATAAAACTTTAATTATTTATTTTATCTCCCATGCTAAGTGTCCATACAAGTGAGAGTATTCAAAGTTGCCTATTCGAGCTCTTTTCCTCATTCTACACAAGCCTGGGTTAGTTTGGATCCAAGAATGGTTTCTTTGTGATTTAAACTACACAAAAAGTTTTAAAAACACATTATGTATACCTAAAAACATGTTCTAATTTATTTTAATGTTCTTATAATTCTATAAATGAAACTAACCCCCAAATTGGGCTTTAGGCCTAAACTAGACCTAATAGGTATGTCTACATCCTTATAGGTTTAAAACACCCTAACATGTTTCTCACCTATATTTATGTATTTTAATTTTTTTTCATGTATTAATCAACTTTATAAACCCTATTTTAAATATTTATCAACTTCTATCTCACCCTTTCATCTTCATCCCTCTAGACCTGTAGACTTTCATCCTTGGGGAGTACCCTCTATCTAAGACAAAATAGAGGGTACTTATGCTATTGTCTCATCAAAAGTGAAGGTATGGTGGGATTCTAAAAGTGATGGAGATTATCTATAAAAATTTCCAAGGTCTGAATATACCATTAGACCATCCAAACACCATCAAAACCACAAAGTAGATTGTCAAATGATTGACTATGTGTAGGGTATCAAGTATGACTGCAGGTACATGTTTTAGGCCTTTATTTGCACTATCTCCATATGGTAAGAGTATATTGGGACTATTAAAACCATTATGAAGGTGATCCAAAATTAATTACCACTCTAACTTTGATAAACACTTCACACATGCATCTTACTCTTAACTAAATACAAGACTATTGATTATGTTTTCTTATTTGAGAGAGATACTTGTAGGTGATAGTATATGGTTAGACCTTGAAAACAATGCCCAAATACCTCATTAAAGTTCCTAAGGTCATTTGAATTTTTTTTTACTATGTTCACCTCATATTAAATCCATGCCAACATTAAGAACACCATTCTCTAGCTCACTATTATCTATAATCAACTATAATTGACCCTTTATGAAATAATAGGGGTTCAATTGGTGAGTACCAATCTTTAAAATAGTGACACATCACATTTGGATCCTTATATAAGTCTTGGTAGTAATTTACCATTATCAAGGTTGTGTTTATAGGTTGACATCCTCCAAGGATTCACTTTATGAACTTATGAGTCACTTGTGGATAGATTATAGGTGGATATTCTGATGGCAAGGCACCTATAGGTGATGGTGTAAACCCATAATCTACATCTAAACTCTTTATTGATGACCCTTATGCTCTCTCAACTTAAAAATACCACTTAATACTAATACATGGCTCCATATTTCAAATTTGGGTGTAGAGGTCACTTTGAAGTTCAAATCCTATAGACATCACTGCCAAACTTTAGTGAAAAAATATAAATACTAGAGGCCTTCAAACACTACTCTCCTCTAGTCACACACCCTATTTCTTTTGTAAGGTTATACCTCTATGTGGAGTATACAACATTGGTGCATATAATCTCATCTAGTCATCATGATTGTCCATTATATGGCATCAACAAAAGGGCCTAGGGATCTATTTTGGGACTTTTAAGGATTTTATCCCTAAAACTCAAATTTTCTCCTCTTGAAGTGTTTTCTCACTTTGATTACCAACTTAATGCCTCAAACATGATTGTCATAGATTTTCCAACATCCACAAACCTTAACAAGGTTTCATAGCATGTCAATACTCCCATATAACTCCTTCATACCTCTATGTAAGCCACCTATAGGTGGTCATTTGTAGGTTACAGTCTAATGACTATGAGATGATCAATGTGGTCATAGTATATGAACTTAAAACTAGTTCCACACTTTCACAAGGGTTATTAAATTGATAATTTATTCTTTAAAAAGGTTTAAACTAGTCTCAACACCTTTGATTTCAATGTTTTTAGTCTCTTATAGGTATTGATGCAGTTGTAGACAAGATAGTGAATGAAGACATGAACTATATGCATAGTAAATGGGCATTCAACAAGATTTATACTCCTTCAATATTTTCAAATGGGATTTAAAACATTTCAAGTCTTAAGACAAGATCAATTATCCTTGATCCAATTTGACAATATTTTTTATGGAACCTATAAATTCTCATTTAATGGTGCAAGACTATATGGAAAACTAAATTGGCTATCATAGTCCATCATTTATCAATTGAAGGGCCTTTACTTGATTGTTAATGCTTATGAGAAGGTATCAAACTCCTTTGACACTTCATTACCTTCTATGGAAAATTGCATACTCAAGATGACATCCATAAAAAAATTAGCAGACAAAAACATAGCAATTAAAAATGTAGAGTTAAAAACATAGCAAGGATAAAACATAGCAAGGAAAAAATGTAGTGAGGACAAAAAATCACAAGAACAAAACATAGTAAGTGATGTGCTCACATAAAATATGACATAACTATCAACTAAAGGTCCAAACTCATGAAATCACATTTTACTCTATTATTTTTCTTGTAAATTTGGTTTATTACTTTTCCACCATAAAATGTTAACTACTATCACCAAAATGAACTAGACAACAAATAAACAATGCGATAATCACTAAAATGTCCCAATTATGCTCTTTATGACATTTTTGTGACATTGCCAATACCTCTATGTTTTTCCTCACTATGATTTTTCCTCATGATGTTTTTTCATACTAGTTTTTTACCGATACATTTTTATTTGCTACATTATCACATAGAGCCACTCAAGACACCATAACTGTAGATTACAACTAGTAAAAAGTTGATTGTATGAAACATGTGACTATGTATTTGATCAATGCATAAAATTTTAAGAATAAACATGGAAATAAGGTGATTTATATGACATGAGAAACATGAATCACACCATATCACATTCACTTGAAACCATTTCATGAAAGGAAACCTTTTATAAGTGGTGAAATTTGACTACAACCTCACTAGTGACATCTTCTTGTAATTTGAACTATTTAAACCATAAAATCACTTCCAACCACAAAAAAAAAATTAAAAATGATAAATGGACTAAAAATCCTCTATAATAAAATTCATCAATTGAGTTATATGAAATAACTCAAATAGGAGCAAAACTTGCAGGGTGTGGGAAATAATAAGCAGAAATGAACAATCAACTTGTTAAGGATGGTTAATAAAGTATAGTCCACCATTAATCAAAATAAAAACATTAAAATTAATATAAAAATGTGTATTATCCACCACAAACATCATTTGACTTGGAATTCTTCCTACTGGCCATACTAAGAAGAAACATATTGACTATTTCTACTTGCCTAGTTCAGTGATAGACAGATAGAATACTTTTAGCCCATTTTTGGAACTTAAAAATCATATAAATAATTTAAATGGATTCATGTAAGATTAAGGGTCACTAAAAAATCTTCTCCCATGTGCCACTCTCTCTCATAAGCCATATAACTGCAAAAACTCATCCTTTCTCACTTGTTTTCTTGATTTTTAGTTAACACCTACAAGTTTTAGTTAATCCTAAAATTAATGACAAGGAATATGAAATTTAATAACATGAGTTATTTTTATAATTATTTTATAACATTTTTATACCTAATAAAATTGGACTGCTTCATTTAATGAACCATTTATGACCCTTAGGTGACTCAAAATGACATAAGGACTAAATCAGACTATGAACACGGATAATACCACATTAATTAACATTAAAATGACTATGATACACATTATTAAATTCTAATAAACCCATATATAAGTTATTTACTATAGGGTGTTGACCTATTTTGACTTGTGGTTAAAATAGTCAACATTCTTAGTGATTTCCAAGGGTGGTATGCTGGCTATACTTAAGACTAGTAGGATTTTCCTATCCATTAGGATATGGAGTCACATATGAAAATATATAACAATAAAATTTCATTTTAAATAAATAAAAACATAATAAAAATAAAAAGAGACAATACATAAGACAATAAACTAAACAAACACACAATTGTACTTCATGAGCTCCTATGGAACACACACAAAAACCAAACCAACTAACTCAAACACAAACTAACATGAAATAAAAACTTCCTCATATATCAAATGGGAAGTTTTAAACCTCTCTTGATTCATGCAATTAAGTATTTAATGAATCATTTAGCCTTTTGACCCTTGGCATTGATTCTTCCATCTTCTTTATGGTCTTTACCAACTTCATTAACATGATGTTCAATGAATTCAAAATAGATACAATCAGATCAGATATAGAAATGAGATTTTGTTTCATCCAAATAGCCTTAAATTTCTCATAAGGCTCCTCAAATATAACCTTAAATGGGTTTTTCAATAATACATACCTTCTTGGTTTCCATGACAATCTCAATAAGATTAGGTCTACTTTTAGTTGCAATTTCTTCAATCTCATCAAGGAGAAATGCATAGTCTACCCAATTTTGGTCATTATCCTCCATGGAAAAATATTTATCCATTATCTTATATACTTGACCATTAACTTGGCAAAGCTCTTCAATTTATTGAAAGAGTTTCATTTACTGTTACCAATCATCCTTGTTCTCCTTTTCATATAGAATCACCACCTCTTCAATAATCTCTTCTTGCTAGATGAGGTCATCAAGCTAGTCTTATTTATGTTCCAATACATATGAGGATGATTCAACATTAGGCTAAGGTATGGATTACTCTTAAAATACTACATCTTCTACCTTGGCCTCATGAGACTCTTCTAGGACTGCAACTTCTTGAGGAATGAGTTGAAGTTCACCTTCATCCTTGATAGCACATAAACTTAGGTTTTTTAGAATCATCAACAAACTCATGATTAGCTATGGAGTCCTTTTCAAATATGTATCACTTCAATTCTTGGTCACATTCCTCATGGACATTTGCAAAATAATCTTCAATATATTTCTCTTCATTCAATAAGGTAGAATTTCCCTTGTGTTCACCAAGGGGAGTCCCTATGCTGATTTATTCTTCATAGTCACTCATGACATCTTCTTGATCAACTATGACTTGAAATATTTCCTCTTCATTTGTTTCCCTCAAAATATGCCTTTTTTAAGAAAAGGTGAGGTGTAATATTACTGGATAGGCTCATTAGTTTAAGGTGAGGAATGAGGTTTGATGGAGGGATGATGAGTTGGATATGGAATGTGAGGTTAAGTGGATGACCTATGAATGGATTTAGGAAAGAGAACTTCACTAGTAAGCTCATGGGGAAGAGATGTTTTGGGTTGGTTATAAATAAAAACACCTACATTAGTAGAATTTTCACCTTACCAATATCCTTCTTGGGGATCTTCAATAGTAACATGTTCATTTTCAGGTTCCTTTTCTTCCCACATCTTTAGCCTACTTATTAATCATTAGGCACACTTATTTTCAAAGTGCATCTGCTCTTTGATCTCCCATTAGGTTCCTTATAATTCTTTAAACATATTAAACACTTGAATATATATTTTGAAAACATCTCCTAACCATTCCATGAGATAATTAGGGAGAAAATCATACTCATCATCCCATGTTCTCATATTCTCTTCATTAACTAGCAACATTGGTATGAGTGTTAACAAAGATTTGATATAATATGGGGTTAAAGGAGGAAGGGGAGGGTAATGATGGGTATCAATTCCAGATTTAACTTGTTATATTATAGTTTATAAGAATTCACATATTTCCTCTTGATATCTTAATTTAGAATCCATGGAACCATCTAATTTTTCAAGACAAGATTCATAGGAATCTTCTTGATTTTTATAGGCATCATGGTATGGCTGGTAGGACTCATATTGGGGTTGATAGGAAGGTATTTCTTAATGGGTTTTATGGTATCCTTCCTCATAGGTCTATCCAAAAATATGATGTCTATATGGGGAGGGAAATTGAGGACCATAAGGCTTCCATGGCTCATAGGATTGGTAGCCATTGTGAGAAGACTATTGAGGGATATAATGTGGTTCATAGTAAGGCTGATAGTGAGGTTTATGATAGGCATATTCACCATATCTATTAATATCAAACTTATATGTTAAATGACATGAAATAAATGATCAAAAATAAAAATATATATACCTGGGATAATTATAACTAGAAGCTTTAATTAGGAGTCACCATTAGTGTTATCTTGCTTGCTTCCAAAAGCTAATTAGAGGAAAGACACACCAAAAATATTTCTGCTCTCTTGGACACTGGTCCTATAAGGCATGCCAAAACTATTGTAATAAAATATTATAACCTATATGAGGGTTTTAAAGCCTCCTCTATATTATTGAAACATTGGAATACTTATAAGTATGTGGGTTTACCTATAGGTAGAAGTATACCTCTAGGTTTAAGGGATATCTCCCTAAATATGCCTTGAAGTGCTTATCACCTAAGTAAATATTTGGTTATGGTAAAATGGATATAATTTATCATGAAAATAAACTAATCTAAAGGGGTGATACACTATAAGGATTTACACATGACCATCATACTTCTTTCACTAAGAAACAAGGCTTACATCACTAGTCTAAAAGTCATAGAATGCCCCAACATTAATATTTTAATATGAAGGTGGCATCCATGAATATTATCAAAGGTAAGTGAAACCATAGATCATTTAAAGATACTAATGCTAATTATATGTTGAGAACATATCCATACACTTAACAACACTTTATATGACCCGCTAGAGTGGAATCACTTGCATCAAACATGGAAGATTGAAGGAAAGCAAAGATAGATGAATATCTCTTAACTATTCACTATAAATATCTTCACACACTTTTACAAGATGATATATAAAATCAAAATAGATTGTATTTATTATTATAAGGAAAACTACAATTCCAAACTAGTAGGGCTTCACCACACATGGTGTGGTATTAGTATACAAGATCCAAAATGGCTACTACTTATAGAATTTAAGGGAGAGGAGAAGAGAATAAAGTCCAAGAGTCACTAAGACATGTGCCATGCTGAGAAAAGGAGTTACACATGTAGGAGAGATGGATATGGAACAAACCATGCAAGGTCTACTTGGACAAGTGTTTCTAAACATAAATCATGAACCTTGAATATTTCCCACACTTAACCTAAGGTTTATAAAAAATGTCATACTTATGGATTGTACATATATATTTGTATCTATTTATGGTTTATCATATGTGTATCTTTTCTTTAGTTATTACATGTTTATATATTATGATTAGGAAGATTAAGTTACTTACACCTATTAGACATAGTACTAAGTTAAGTGGTGACACTTGTGAATTTAAAAAACGTTCAATTAAAATATTTCATCACCAAAAATATATGGGACTTATAAGCTATTATATGTTTGATTAATAAAGTCCATAATGAGTGAATTTGGAACAAATATGATATACTTGAATAACTTATAGTAAATGAAGTTAAAAACTTGCACATCAAATGGTGAGGTTATTATTCCTCATATAAATCCTCTAACTAATAATACAAAGATCAGTATGCCTCCTATAAGTTAACATATTTAATATATTATTATAGGGCACAACAATGATAAAACTAATGCAAACCCTACATATAATGGTGAATCTAGATATTCCATCACACAATAACAAGTCATTGACATGAAAGCAGAAAAATCACAAATATTGTAAGTATATAAACATAGTCATATTTATTCATATTTAAACATATTCAAATATGTAATTATTCATAATTTACCTCCATATTTTCATATTCATAAGCTCACAACATTTAATAGAAATTTAGATTCCTCTTTGCACATTAAATACTTCTTTACATATTGTCTAGGCTCCCACCATTATGAGCTCTTACTAAAAGCATTATGGGTTATTATTAAGATTGGTTATATTATTTTAATAAATTATAAATGTGTATGAAATATAAATATGATATATATACAACTTATCATACTTAGTAATATCCAATCTTAGAGAAGGTAATCAACTAGCAATCTATTTAACAATAATTTATTATATCAGGGACATGACCAATATGGATCTGCTAAAACTAAAATAAGGGATATATTAAAACACAATGGAAAAATATAGTTTTAAAAGGAATATATTAAAATTCCATCATGAAATTACCCTACCTATGTATTATGATGTAATTAAAGGAAAGTAATTTAATCTACTAAACAAACATACAAGCTAATCTAGTAAATGAATATGAAAGATAATCTAGTGTTCACCAAAGCTTATGGCACAAATGGGTAAGATAATAAACAATAAAATATAATTATATTATATACAACATATAATTAATATAGTCAAGGATAGATACAATTCAATCCATTAGTTAGACAACATTTACTTATCAAAATATGGACTAGGAGTATACTTGTTGAAGTGAAAAAGTTTTTTTTAGATTGTATTGATAAAAATAATAGATCACATATAGGATAAAATAATTCTCCTATTCATCCAAGACCCACACAAGACAAGTACCACTACTCTAAGGAAAAAACTTAAGTAATGAAACCTCCAAATGATAATATAAGTAGATTTTCAAGCTATAATGATGCATAATTAAATGATCCTATATTTATAGATGAATGTAAGAGGGTATTTATATCCATGGTTTGAAAATAAACCTTCCAAATAATTTAATTGACAAGGTTGGCTAGGCTAACTTTGTTTGGCAGGAAATAGAGTTGTTAGGCCTTAAACTAGGTTGGCTTGGGCCAATAGAGTTTCATGACATGCGAGGAATTTACATAAAAGGTTGATTCATTTGATCCCATTAGATTTTATATAATATTTTTAAATAGTATTAATGATGTAATAAACATGGTTGACATAGTAGGATGAGATGAATGACATAGTTAGCCTAGTTGATATAGTAGGAAAATAGGGCAAAATAGGTAGTATAAATATAAAATAAACATTTAAGTATAAGTTGAAATTTATAAATATACTTATAGTATATTTTTTAACTTATAATTTAATTTATATTTTATATTTATACTTTCAAGATGTTTGAGAGTGGTTTCAGACCTCTAGGAGCTATAATGCAAATTCTAGATTTTGGAGTATCCTATTGGATTTCAGACTTAGCCATATTTCAAGGTTTCAAGATTTTAGACTTATCCATATTTTAGGATTTCAAGGATATGTAATAGGAGGTAAATGGATATACACTCTAAATAATTTTTAATAATTTTAGGAATGATACAAATCCACAATAATCTTACGAAGCACCAATGTCTACCCTCCCCTTTCTTGTTGCACCCTTTAAAGTGTGCACTTAGAGAAATTAAAACTTGATAGGTTATTACAAGAGATAAAGTGTTAGTAAGTGATAAAGTTAATAAAAATATAATTTTTATACATAATGCATATATTAAAAAACTACTTAACATATTATTAGTATATTTCTTGATAAATATTAGTCAAAACTTGACATTTTCATAAAATGGTCATATCAAGTAAGGACCTAATGAATGAATTGTACATTATGTGCTTAAACTAAATAAAATGATTATTAATATGTCAAATATACTTATTTATGTGAATCATAAAGCATATTCTCAATTAGCTTTCTTAACCTTCCCAAAGATAAGGTTATGTTCACCAATTATGACTCATTTGATCACCTTTTTCATGCCATACAATAAATTGAGACTAAGCTTATGGATGAAAATGTGTTAAAGTATTGTATAAACCCAAATTTAACATAAGACATTTATTCCTAGTGTTTTATTCTTAATTTACCTTATTTGGAATAATTATACATTTTATTGTTTCTAGGACTACTCTAGCCCCGAAATAGGTATATAATTGGTCCTTTAAGCTTATAAACACCTCAACACTTATAAAAAGGTATCAATTTATACATTTAATATGTATCACTTATTACCTATCCCCACCTTGAAAAAAGAGACAAAATCATCTCTTAGAAAAACTCATACATTTGTATAGGTCTATCTCATAAAAACCTATACATCCTACATTCTTGACTCTTTTCATTTTATGGGCTAGTTAATAAACTATTTCCATCAATATTACACCTCTAATATTATTTTTATACATTACCATAGTTATCACGTTTGTATAAGATATCCTAGTGTGTGTGTGTGTGTGTGTGTGTGTGTGTGTGTGTGTGTGTGTGTGTGTGTGTGTGTGTGTGTGTGTGTGTGTGTGTGTGTGTGTGTGTGTGTGTGTGTGTGTGTGTGTGTGTGTGTGTGTGTGTGTGTGTGTGTGTGTGTGTGTGTGTGTGTGTGTGTGTGTGTGTGTGTGTGTGTGTGTGTGTGTGTGTGTCTATATATATATATATATATATATATATATATATATATATATATATATCACATACAAGGTTAAGCCTAGATCCAAGCATCACTCAAGTAAATATTCATTTGGATCTCACACAATTACAACATTGTCATTCTATTTTTGTGTCTCTCAATTTATCTTGTAACAAAGGAGTGTATTATATTTCATGTCGATACATCATCAATTCAATATAAGAGGATTTTCAAAAAACATAACTCAATTTATTCCATGTAAAAACTCAAAAAACTATGTTGAGGCTTGGTTACATACATGTGCGATACATATTTTATAATATTATCTCTATAGTTACCCAACTTTATAAATTTTTGTTTTATTTTGGAATTCAAGATATCTCAAGGATGAGATTCATATATTGTTCTAATTATTATTGAAATATATATTAAGTGAAGGTATATGTGAAAAATTAAGGTAAAAACACACAAGTGACATAAAAACCAAACTGTAAAACCCTAGTAGGACAAACCTAGTCATAATAGGACAATCTTTGCCACAGTCAAACAATTAAAACCATATAGGTATATCTATTTAAACCTAAAATTTAGAAGTGGTGGTATAAAGGGTTAAGAATATAGAAGTAGTTAAAATACAAGGGAAATAAACTAATCTATAATAGTCTAATTAATAAAATAACTTAGGTAAATAATATTCTAAATTTATATAACTAAGATTGATAAAAATAGTAAAGTAAAGATATTGAGAGATAATGTAATAAATAGAAAATAATGGTACTTATATAGTTTACCATAAAAAATAAAATATTTACTATAAACATGTTTAAATTAGTTAGGATCAATATTCTAGACTAGTCATTAGATTCTCAAAATTACACTTATGTGGCCATGGACACTACCATTAGATCTAGACACTACCATCGATGTTAGTGTCTAATTGTCACACATGTTTCTAGTATGAAATATTTATTGGACCATAATTTAACCTTAATTGTTTTTGGTTTTTTTTCACCTTTTTATTGATGTATTAATATTTTGGATACATGTCATTCTTCACTGATCAATCGAACCCTAACTCTTCACCCTTATTCACCCTTGGAATAAACTTGAAAAAAATGGGTTAGTGGGCTCATGGTGTTGATATGACTAAATGTACCTCTATAAATGGGTGGTTACTACATATCTAATACTCTAAGGAGGGCCTTAAACTTATGTATTTCTACCTTATGTGTGGGAAAATGTATACACAAGGGTGAACTATACTATATGAATATGCATACAGTGATCTAGATTGTAAGTTGAAAAATATAAATCATGAGATGCTCTTTAAATGATTCATAATTATAATGTGAATGATCCTGTGATTTATATGAAAATAGGAATGAATAGGGAAGAATGGAATTCTTGTTTAAGTGACTGATATAACTTTAGTAGGTGTTTTCTTTGTATTTAATAGATGATGAATTAGAAGGATTAGAATTATAATTAGACCATACCTTTTGAAAATATCTCACATTAGGGTTAAATAAGATAATTAAGTAGAACCATGGATTTCAATAATTTTATAATTTGAATGACTTTTGACAATTAGAAACTAGATAATGATCTAGACACTACCATAGATGATAGTGTCCCTATCTAGTCGGTGGTGTATTGAAGGATAGAAAATGAGTATGATTTTAAAACTAACATTTAAGGATTTTTATTAGGTTTAAATCTTTCTATGAAGTACAAGAGACATATGCCATCAAAATAAAATTGATAAAACTAAGAGATAATAATTTAGGCACAATGAGTTGATGAATGTGAGCCTTTCAATACGAGAGAGGTATAGAACTAAAGGACAAATACATGATTAATATTTGTAAAATTTAAAATATTGAGATTATATAAATATTAAATTTTATTATCTATATTCCACCTTTCAATCTAGCAATGCATAAATATGAAATTACTAGGTTAAAGGAAATAAATGTGTACATGGGTGTGTATAACATACCTTGCCTTTGCTTGAGTCCACTTTCAGTGTTTTATTGGTATATGAACTATAATCAAGAGTGTGTTATAATATAAATTAGTGAATATAATCTGAAATTTGAAACAATTTAAATGCTTGAAAAGAAAGAGAGCAAGGAAGGAGTACACATGTGTGTCAATGAAATCATGTTGCCTCTTGATGCTTTGACTTGGTAAAGATGTTTCCTTATGAATTATTAGAGATAGAAAATGTTCATACCTAAACCTTTGAGATTTTAAGAGGGAGGATGGAAGGTATTATGACCCCAATCCAATTCAAGGATGAGTTGTGACATAACCATTGAGATCATTATATCTCAATCACACAATTTAAGGGTGAAATACATTATCTAGTGAGGATGAGTGATCTAATCAAATAATACTATAAATCTAGTGATATTAGATGATTTAATCACTCTAATTTATAAATATGGTGAGTTTGAATGATTTAATGACTTCAACCTATAAAATGTACCCATTACTTTAATATAAAATGCTTGATAATAATACATCCTAGTGTAATTGGTATGTCCTAGTGAGTAGTATAATTGGTAAGTTTTAAATTTTGTTAGGAAATAATATAATATACACCTATAATATGTTTGAGATAGAGTATGTGTCATAGATATGAAAAAATATGATTCAAATCTATGTAAAATTGGTGCAATGTATATGATTTTAACCTAAGTGTATATTTGAATCATGGAACTAAATTGAAATTTGTACAAGTGTAGAGGTCATGTATTTATGACATTATCCCACTAAATTATAGAGATACCAATTATGTTTATAAGTTTTGAGGTCATGTTATTATTATATTCCCCCCAATGCAATATGGAAACTATGAAAATGTATAAGTGTGGAGGTCATGTTCTTATGACATTTCCCCATTGCAATCTAGAAAACTATGAAAATGTGGAGGTCATGAATTATATAACACCCCCATTGAAACACTCCATTTTGAGGTGATGTAAATAGAAGATAGTAGGAACCTTACCTTAAAAGGATAAGTTATATGTATATTTTGTATATGAATCATGTAGCATATAGGGATACCATGTCCAAGTAGATATATCAATTAGGCTCATAGTAAGTGATCACATCAAGTCCTAAGATGCATGATATAGATCATGGTAATGTCTAGAGGGTAAAAATATAATATTACAAAAAAATAAACAACACACATAATATCACTCAATTTAATGTAAAATAATGGTCTAAGGAGCCCTCATACAATGGGCATGTTCATATGTCACATAATTTAAGGGGATGCAATATTTAAATTTCTAATCAACATAAAATGACATATAAAATTTCCAATCAACATACAATAGCATAGGGTCCAATAAGCAAGGAACATATTTAAATGTTACATAATAAATACAATAAAAATAAATGTAATACACTTAAGAAAGTCACAATATGAATAAATCAAGTATAAGAAACAAACATAAATATATTATACTAGTCCATGCATATGTGTTGGTAAAAAATGTTATGTAGTATAACATATCAAGTATACTATAAAAGAAATGATAATGGATATATAAATGTGTAAGCATTATAATTTAAGCTCAAACATGATAATTTATAAATGGACTTAAAGGATATGTAACCTATATCAATCATGATCAAAGTAACAAATGCCCTCAATGTACTTTATGCCATGAGAGAGGAAAGGTCCAACATCTGAAAATGAATAGGTCATGTTTCTATGTATGCCTATATCAAAATTGTACATTCATGAAAATATATGTGTATATAGTAATGAAATGATATTATATATACTAAAATAAATCAAACAACATATATGCTAAGGAACTAGTAAAATCTAGGAATGCTGAATATTTTTGTATTATTTGATTGTTTTTGTATGTTTCTTGAATATTTGATTTTTTTTATATTTTTGGAAATAGGAAAAAGGATACCTATGATCCAATATAATAGGTGTTCATAGGTATCTCAAAAATTAGAATATGGTATGTGAATCTAGTGGTACTACCAAGGAACATGCATATGTATCCTTTATAGATATGTAGAATCTATGGTACTCTTCATATGTATAATAAGAATATATGTTCATGAAGAAAAAATATAAGGAATAGGGGTTTTCATAACCCATATTTGAGTTTTATGTGGTTTATATGGAGTAGTTGTAATTGGAACATGTTTAATTGCTCTAAGTAGCTGAGTATGTTGTGTAGGCACAGATGAATATTTTATGGAATCCACTACATGTCTTTGGTGAAAATTACTTTCAAGTGTGGGCCACATAACAAAGGGGATTTATAATTTATTACCCTCTCATTGAGAATAAGCCTCAGTAAGTTTGATAATTATCTATTTTGGAATAAACTTATCTTGTTCAAGTAAATGTTCATATAGAATTTTGAGAACTATGACTACCTTTTTGGTATGAATGTATTTAATACACCCATGCACTATGGAAGGTAATGTAAGGAGTTTATTTATGAATTTCATACCAATAAAATATCAAATAATCACATACATGGTATAACTAAAAATGTGGTAACCCCATGTGTTGGACCAACTTGTAAAGGTAAATCAATCTCACCAATAACATGTGATATTCCATTGAATGCTTTCATGGTTTTGGTAAAAGGGAATATATCATCACGTGTATCTACCAAATGTGTAAGTAGTGTCATGGTCATACATTATAACTATCACCATTATCAATCATAACACCATGTATAGTTTAATGGTCTAAGTATGCTTGAATAAATAATGAATGAATATCTGAGTCATCATCGATGATTTCATTATCATCAAATGTAATAAAGGAATTTGAACCAAATGAAATATTATGCATGTATAATTACCAATAATGACATATAATTGTTGAACATAATGTGATATATGAGGATGTACATTTTATTCCATTTGAACTTATGGATATTTCTTAGAATGATCCTATGAAGGATTGTTAAATATTTTCTCATTTTGGCAATCACTAGGTTATGAACCTAAGTCCTTTAGAGGATCATCAAAAGTAATATTTTGGTCATCAATGAGGTCTTAGATCTTGTTATTAAATTTATACCATTTTATTTTATAATTACTATGGCCTTGGTAATAGTCATAATATGCATTAGCATCATATCTCACGATAGGGTTGAATAAGATAATTAGGCCAACCCATGGGTTTTGATTATTTTATAATTTAGATGAATCTTGGAAACTAGACACTAGATAAGGATATAGACACTACCATTGGTGGTAATGTCCCTATGTGGACAATAATGTCTATAAGTCTATAAAATATTTATAGCATCTCAATCTTGTATATTTGACCAATATCAATCAGGGCTTTACCCTTTAGTTCTAAGCCTCCCTATTGTCAAAAGGCTCAAATTTACCATCTCAATGTGCTTAAATACTTATCTATTAATCTTATCCACATCATTATAATGACCCAAGTCTCTTTTAATATAAATAAAACTTAAAACTAGATAAACATATTTTAATGTCAATTTTAGATCCATACTTATTTTTTAGCCTTCTAGATATTACCAGACATAGAGGGACACTACCACCAATGGTAGTGTCTAGATACTTATCTAGTGTTTAGTTGTCAAAATTCATCCCAATTAAAAAATTATACAAACCTATAGGATGGCCTAATTATCTTATTTAATTCTACCATCAGATATTTTCAAAATTTGTGGTATAAATACAAGTCTAATCCTTCTCATTCATTAAATAGTAAATACCAAGCAAACACCTACTAAAGCTAAATCAATAAACAACACAATACTATATTCTAACCTATTCATCCCTATTTTCATATCAAGCATCAGAGTAGTCATATTATAGATTTGAATCATTTAAACAGAAGCCCATGAGTGATATTTGTCAAATTACATGTTAGATCATGTTATGCATATTTATATAGTATATTTTCACCTTATACAACACTTTCACACACATAGATGAGAAATACATGAGTTTAAGGCCATTATTGGAGTATTATATATGTAGGTAGTGCCACTGATAGTGGATTCTTTGGGGAAACTTGACACTGTGAGCTCACTAACCTAGTTTTTAGCAAACTCATTCCAAAGTTAACTAAGGGTGAAGAGTTAGGGTTTGATTAATCAATGAAGAGAAATAGTATGTATCCTACATCTAAGTAGATAATCATAAATTTGATGAAAAAAACCTAAAATAATTAAGCTATTTTCATCCAAATATAGTCATTATTTCATACTAGACACCTACATCATAGTTAAACACTAGCATCAATGATAGAGTCTAGATCTAATAGTAGTGTCAATGACCATAGAAGTGCAATGCATAAAATATAATTTTTTTTTAGAATAATAATATTATATATTTTAACTTGTTTCTAGTTTATATCTACATGCACACAATAAAAAAACTAAGTAGCATTATTTATTATTCATTTCAATATCTTTCAATAGTTGTATTTTACCATTTTTAGTAATCTATGTTGTATAAATTCAAAATATTGTTTATATATTTTTTATATCATTTGGACTACTTTAGATTAGTTTATCACCTTTTTAATTTAAATACTTCTATATTATTAACTCTATATACCACTACTTATAAATTTATGGTTAACTAATTGGTAAACTTGACCCTTGGTCTCAAAAACCTAGATTGACCTAGGGTTTCTTGATTTACTATTTTCATAAAATTTGATTTCTAATTTCAATATATTAAAAACCTAAAAATCAAAATATATTTTCTTCCAATAATACTTAACATGGATTCATATATTGTTTTCTTCATTATCCAATACATAATGGTAGTCATTACTTGTTATGTTTCATGCATGGTTATCTCAATAAAAACCATACAGGTTTTAAAACCTAGTCACTTTAAAAAAATAAATCCTTGCATACCACTTGTTGTTATGGTGTTTACAATGAAATCATACTCATCACTACTAAATGTTAAAAGGAGGGAATGAAAAAACCATTTTATTCATCTTACACTCAAAACTAATCCAATTAGGTCATTACAAAAAATTCAATTTTATATTTACTACATCACTTGTCTCATTACTAAGATGTCATTTTGAATTCATTACATATGGAAATATTACTAGGTAATGTGGAGCCAAATTATGTGGATTAAATTATAAAATCTATTAGATGGACTATAAATAATATATCTTTTAAAAAAGAGTATATACCACCTCAAAATTTTATAAATTGTTGTTCACCACTATACATATAGGTGTGTTTGAAATAAAATGGTTGAAATAATGTTCGCAGACAATGGTTCCAAACTCAAAATTTGTAACATATATTTCATTTATTTACTTGGAATTTGGGATAAATACTTGGACTCCTCAAGTATGAGCATCAAGGGATTTAAAAATATTACATGACAAGTATTGGGCCAAATAACACTACACATTATTGTGGGACCTCGTGCATTACCTAATTTATGCCAAATTACTTGAATTATAACATAATATTAGGATGACCTCGAATATATGAAATGTATGCAGTCCTATATAATTTACATCCATGCCTAAAATTTATCCACTAGGGATTTATTTATACATGTCTAATGGATATTACTCCTTTCAAACATTGTATGATGGTCTAAAAAAATATTCCTACACCAAAATTTTATACTTATTATTTCAGCTATTGATACTTACTAAAAAATGGATATAAACGACAAATATTAGTCTAAAATTAACAAGGTGTCACCCAACCTATTTATCCTAATCATAATATAAATCAACATGGATTGGGTTTTTCACAAAAATACACAAGGCACAAATAAGATACTCAGAGTAAATGATTTTTCATATGAGCCAAAATAAAATGTATGCATATACCTACTTATAAATCTAGTCTACACTTGGTAAATGCTCATTTGATAGAGAAAATTTATTTTCTACAAATTCAAACATTAGATGAGTTCTTAAATCATGAGTCATTTCTTGAGTAATTAGGGGTGTACAATGATCTCCTTTCCTTCTATCATAAGAACAAGTTTCTTTATGCCACCTCTACTCATGCTAGAGTGATGATACCAATATCCAACATGATGCACCTAATAATTTTCCCACTAAAATGTACACTGTATATCACTCCACTTTGCTAAATGAATAAACAATACAATGTAATTATGGAACACATAATGATCCTCAACCAATATTACTTGTTGTAATGATGTATGAGGATGAAGGTAACTCATATTATAGGTCCTACATGACTACTGAAAATTATTTTTTTGGGATTATTAATATATTATTGGGATTGACCCATTGGTATTAATGCATAATATATTATTATATATAGATATAAAAATAATTAAACAAAATTTTTACAAAATATAGTCCATAATGGAATTACTAGGAAAGGATGAAATTAAAAGACTCTAGATGAAAGCTTCATAAGATCCATTTCACATTTTCAATGGGTTTCTAACATTTTACCCATCACTAAACTTAAGGGTGGCATTCGATGTTACATTGATTATCATGAATTAAACTAATCTTGTCTAAAAGACAAATTTATTTACCTAACATCAACATGATTATTGATTTTATAGCTAGATATGAGACACCTTTTGTTAATGAATGTTTTTTTGGATATAACTAAATCAAAATTAATCAAATAGATCAATAAAATACATTTAATACCCTATGGGGAAGATTTTGTTATACTATCATTCCCTTTGGACTCAAAATTTTGGGAACAACATATCAAAGGGCAATGATAATTTTTTTCTATGATTTCATCCAAAAAAATGTTGAGGATTATGTTAATGATTTACTATCAAAATCCAAACATTGATAAGATCATGCTATATATTTACAATAAATATTTAAACACTTGTGAAATTTCAATGTGTGATTGATTACAAAGAAATGTATTTTTGAAGTATCTTTCATAAATATTTTGGGGTACATTATCTCCCAACGAGGCATAGAGGTTGATCCAAAAAAGGTAAAATTTATTATTGAGATGCCATCGCCCATTAATTTAAAATAGTTACAATGTTTATGAGGTATAATTCAAGTAATTTTATGATTCATTTCTTAGTTAGATAATAAAATAATCCATTTCATGTGATTGCTAAAAAAAGACACCAAATTTATATGGGATGACATTTTCCAGCAATTTTTTTATAAAATAAAGGAACATTTAGTAAATCTACCAGTGTTTGTACCTCCTATACTAGATAAACCATTAATCCTATATATATCAAAAACTAATGAGGCCTTGGGGCCTTATTAGCACAATATGATGATGATAATTGAGAATGCATAATGTATCATATAAGTTCCCAATTAGTTTATTATGAATGTAAATATACCATAATGGAAAAAATGTCTAGCATTAGTATTTACTACACAAAAATCATGCACTACTTACTCCACAATGAGATCCATGTTATAATTAAAGAAGATCCCTTAAAGTTTCTGTTGAACAAAACCCACTTAACTGGATGAATAACTAAATGGGTGATATAACTCACAAAATTTGATCTCAATTTTATATCTCAAAATTCATTAAAAGGCCAAGTTGTAGCTGATCAACTACTAACAAATCCATTACCAGATCCATTCCTAATTTCAATATTATTATGATAAGTTCAAAAAATATAATATATCTAATAATCGATGGACAATGTTATTTGATGGATCTAGATGTATGACGGGTGAAGGTACAAGTATAATATTTCACACCCTAGAGGGTGAATACATTCCATTATATTATAGATTATCCTTTTATTAAACCAATAATATAACAAAGTATGAGGCCTTGATATTAAGTATTTTTTAGGATTTATTTTTGAATTAATTTTTTTTAAAAATGGCCACCTAGTGGGACACATTATTATAATTTGAACCATATTATTTATGACCAATTATACATTATCATTTTTGAGATTATATGATAATTATTACACTTGTATATATCCATTCCCATATCTTTCATAGTTTACTTGATTTACTATTTTACATAACTTTTTTTTCTAACACATATATGTAGGGACTAGTAGAATATATCTATATTGGTTGCCTATACTTAATTTATTCACATTATAACTTATTTTAGTGTATTAAATTATTTGATATTTTATTTAATGTGGAACATTTGAATATGTTCCTTTCCTATTGGGTCATGTGCCATTTTATGCTGATTATACATTTGAATATGTCATTGTATGTTGATTGACATTTAAATATTTCATTCATTTTGATTGTGATATTTTAAATTGTTCCTTGTATAAGGTATTATTAAACCATTTTTATGCATTACATTGAGTACTCTTGTGTGTGTACTTGATTTTTTGTTCAGCTTGTATTTTTACCCTCTAGACATTTCCATGATTCATATCATGCATCTTAGGACTTGATGTGATCCCATACTATGAGCCTAATTGATATATATACTTTGACATATTATACCTATATGGTACATGATTCATACACATGTTATAAAACTATGTTATCATTTTTAGGTATGGTACTTACTAGTTTCTATTTCCCTCACCTCAAAATGGGGGGAATTTTAGTGGGGGCATGTCATAAAGGCATGACCTCCACATTTTCATAGTTTTCCAAATTATAGTGGAGGCATGTCATAAAGGCATGAACTCCAAAATTATAAATTTACTTATTATCTCCATATTATATTGGGTGTAGGTCATAAGAAAATTACCTCCACACTTGTAGAAAACTCCAGTTCAGTTCCATGATTCAAATATACACTTGGGTAAGAATCCTATACATTGCATAGATTTTTCATATTATTTTCATATCTATGACACATATAATATATTTTATACATATTAAAGGTGAATATTGCATGATATTTCATAAAAAAATCGAAACTTACCAATTATACAACTCATCAAAACACACCAATTATACCAAGATGTACTATTATCGAGCCTTTTTTACTATAATAGTGGGTTCATTTTATAGGTTGAAGTTATAAAATAATTAAAAATCATCATATTTATAGATAAAAGTGATTAAATAATCCAATATAACTAAATTTATAGGATGAGTTGATTAAATCACTCACCCTCACTAGATTATGTAAATTCACACTTGAGTTGTGAGATAGAGATATAATGACCTCAATTGCCATGTCACAACTCATACTTACACTTTATTTGGGGCATAATAACTTCTAATACCACTCTTCAAATATCCAAGTTTAAATTTTGAACCTTATTCAACTCCAATTCTTCATAATTAATCATCTTTACTAACTCAAAGCATCAAGAGGCAACATGGTTGCATCGACACGTACATGTAGTCCTTTCTTGCTCTCTTTATTTTCAAAGCATTTTAATTATTTCAAATTTAAGATTATATGCACTAATTTATACTATAAAATTCTATTATTTATAGGGCATACACTATCAAATCACTCAAAGTAGGCTCAACTAAAGGCAAGGTGAATTTTACACACCTAAGTACACATTCTTTCCTTTAACCTAGTAATTTCATCCTTATACATTAATAGATCAAATGGGGGTAAAATGTAGATACAAAAACTAAATATTTATAGCATCTTAGTCTTGTAAATTTGAAAAATATGAATCAGGGCTTGACCCTTCAGTTTTATACCTTCCTACTGCCAAAAGGATTACATTCACCATCCCATCTCATTTAGATCATTCTAATGACCCAAGTCTCCTATAATACATAAAAAGATAAAATAATGACAAACATCATTCACTATCATTTTCATATCCATACCCATTTTCTATCCTTTTAGACACTACCATCCTAGAGGGACACTACCATCAATGGTAGTGTCTAGATCCTTATCTAGTGTCTAGTTACCAAAATTAATCCAAACTAAAAAATGATCAAAACCCATGGGTAAACCTAGTTATCTTATTGAACCCTATTGTGATATATTTTTAAAAGGTGGGGTATAAATCCAAGTCTAAGCCTTCTCATTCATCACCCATGAAATACCAATAAAACACTTACTGAGGCTAAATCAATCAAATACAAAAGCACTTTAGTCTGCATTATTTTGATATCAATCATAGGAGTAGTCATATTATATATATAAACACTAAAATAGTAGCCCATGAGTTTTATTTGTAAAATTACAAGTTAGATCACTATATGCATCTTTATATAAGATATTTCACCCTTGTTCACACTCTTTCCCACACATATGAGACAACTAGATAAGTCTAAGGCCCTCCTTGGAGTATTGGATATGTAGTAGTGCCCAATAATAGAGGGGTATTTGGGGCATCTCAACACCATGAGCCCACTAACTCATTTTTAAATAATCTCATTCTAGGGTGAAGAGCTAGGGTTTAAGTAATTAGTAAAGAGTGATAACCTATATCCCAAATTTGAATACACAAGCATAAAAGAAATAAAACTTAGAAAAATAAAGTTGGTCACATCCAAGACTAGTCATTATTTTATAATGAAAACCTACATCATAGGCAAACATTAACATCGATGGTAGTGCCTAGATCTAATGGAAAATTTTTGCAGCCACATAAGTGTAATTTCCATAATTTGATGACTGGTCCAAAATACTTATCATGTATATTTCACACGTGTTTCCAATACATATCTACCTACACATAGTAAATTAACTAAATACCATTATTTATTATCCATTGCAATATATCGAAATAGGTGTACTTTACTATTTTTAGCAATTTATATCATATAAATTTAGGGTATTGTTTATCTTAGCTTTATATTAATAAGACTTCTATATATTAGTTTATCTCCCTTGTGATTTAACCACTTCTATATTATTAATGCTATATCCTACACATTTAGAATTAGTGTTAAACATTATCCTGAAGCCTCCCATAATTTTTGAAATTTAGGAATTGGTTACACATAGTTTATGAATTCCAAGTACATTATTATATTTTTAGAATATAAAAAATGTTTGATCGTTTCTTGCCCATTTATCATTTACATTACATAATATAGTTTAATTTAATAAATTTGGAATTATTTGTCATTGTAGCCTATTAGATAAATCTAAATTATGTATTTATATTCATGTATATGTATACATCTAATTTATTTATTAGTTAATTTGGTAACATCAACTTTGTCACACTGACATACTTAGATATTATGTATACATTTGATTATTGTACACACTTTCCCATATCATTATACCCACCTATTGTCTTCTCCAACCCAATTCACTAGATGCATAAATTTAGGATCACCATAGTTTATGAAATAACCTTTTATAATAATAAAAAATTTATCACCATATCTCATATCACTAATTTTCACTCCTAGGATAGTATTGATAATAGTTGGATAATTATAGTTTACCATTAGTTTCTACCTTTACTAATAATGTCCAATAACACTCAATGATTATTTTTAAAATTTGAAAGTCTTCATTAGGTTTGATTAGACACATTTCATGGGTTATTTATAGTGGGAAATATCAAAGATTCACTTATAATTATAAATCAATCCTAAGGTTATACCCACTTCATAACTTGGTTTCTACTTAGACATCAAACTCAAAACTCCTAATAAAATTAAAAAAATTATAAATCTCTTGATAAATTATAAAAAATACATACATATATAAATATCGCTTAAAAGGGTAGTCCTAAATCTAATTTTGAATACACAAATACATGTCAAAGTTTCATGGTGCCAAGTGTTAAAAGACAAATATTGCTTTGCATTCTAGATTGTCAAGATGGTGTGGACACACACCTAAGTGGGATAAATACATGTAGTTGGAGCCATCTTTTAAGTATATAAACATAATAAATGATTATTAACTTAGTGAGGATTGGTTGGGGATATCTAGTTTAACATACTATCCCAAATTTCAAGGGTCATCTTGTGGTCAAAAGTGCGACTAGGGTTTCAAATGAATAATAAAGAAAATAGAGATTAATGCATATGACTGAAGGAAAATACATATGCATGAGCAATATATAAGTGTAGGCACATTATTTAAAGGCATAAAAACCCTACATAGTAAATGTGGACACTACTAGTAGGGCATATAAATTACTAGTCATTGTAGGGGTCTCAGTTTCAGCAATAGTGTTTGCATAGGATTTGAGCTCATATTTCATGATCTAAGTAGTTACAAAGTAGAATTTTTTTTTTTAGAGAGAGTGATAAACCTAGTGAGAAACATAATATCAAAATAAGTTAATTACAACTCTTTCATAGGCCTTTGCTAATTTTTAATTATCTAAATGCAATATCTATCTACCTAATTATATTTAGATATGTATGATTATTTCCCCATTTTACATAATTTGAATATTCATAGTTTTACCTTATTTAGATCATAATAATCATAAAATAAGTATTTTTTTGGTGAAACCAATTATATAATTAAGCAAAAGTTAATCCTAAGTCTTTTTTACCTTAGGGTAATTCATACTTTTTAAGGGGTTAAGATTTCATTCATATTAGGGTCTAAATTTTATATCTAATTTCTGATTTCCCCTTATCCACATAAGAAAAACCTTAACATAGATACAATGGATGATAATTGTTTATATTTTGTAAATAAAATTATGTTTTTCATAATTTTAGTTTCTCTCATAGATTATATTATGTATTATTATCTCATGCAAAAAATGGGTTAAATTTATCTATAATAAAAATAAGGATGATATTAATAATGATAAATTTTTATCTCTCCTTAGTAACACACATTACCTAAATATTGAGTCTAAAATGATTATATTTACTAGTTGAAGGGAAATGGAATATATGAATCATTTAATCCCCTACCCCAAGACCTTGTCATATTGGTAGCAAACATCTGTCCCTTATTATTCACCCTAGGATTATGCTATGCCCTTAACCTATATCTTGTATTGGGATGTGTAGTTGACTTGTATCCATAAAAACATTTAATTAATTCATATGATCATTTATATAGCTTCATATTAGTATTAGGGTTATCTTAGGTTGTTTACATAACATAATTAGGGTATATATAAGAGGTAGTAGTTTATCATCATATTATAAATTATATTATTACTTAAGGTTGTAAAGGTTTCCCCTATAAATTGGCTCATAATTTATTAATATATTATACTTTATTTCAGCTATATTGCACTTTATTATTGTTATTCTTCTTTATTGGTGAAATGATTTCATTACAAGTGGCATAAAAGATTAGATTTAGGCATATGTGTGGGCAAAACCCTAATTTTAGAGAATTGCATTTATCATGTAATCCATTGAAAATTTTATTTTATTGGAGTTGGAGAATCACTTAAGGAAACCATAATAAAAAATTAGGGTTTGAGGATCATTTTTGTGTGAGCTATTTTGGATTTTGGGTTTTTTCATAAATTCACCTTATGAGCCACATTTTAAGGAATTTTTATAATTTATTTAAGTTTTTGGAAAGCTCACAAAAATATAGTGGGGGTTTGGTTTTAATTTTTTTTTTAATTTGACCTATGTCCAAACTTGTTTGGTCAAATTTAGGTCAAAGAAGAAAATAAATTATGCATTGTCAATCCTTTGTATGGAAATATCACACACTAGGGGCTAAGAAAATGGTTCCAATATTCCATAAAAAACTCTTAAGAAATAATATATGGAGTCATAAATAGGAATTATTGGATTTTTTTTCTAGGGTTTTATTCCACATATCACAAAGTGAATTAACTTGAGTAGAATGTGAAAAAAATATAGTCTGATATGGCCAATAAAGGATATTTGGATAAAATCAATCATTAATTATATGAACTATGGTGGTGAATAGATAACATACTTAATATTCTATTGAATTATCCAAATCAACCTAATTTTCTACTACTCAAATTAACTAGTGTGTATCTTCAAGTCAAACCAATGAAATATTTAATACAAATCAACATACATCTTTGACTAGTTACCATTCAACACCACATAACATGATACCAAAAGTGGAAATGCACAAGTTTGATTTAAATGGTATATTGATGCCTAAATGTGTATCACTATCTCAACATATAGTGTTTAAGAAACACTTCTCATTTATAGATCCAAAGAATCTATTGCATGAGTTGTTACTTGTAATCTTCCTAAGATTTGTGGTGGAGTAGCGACCAAGCTAAATGACTATTTCATAAAATAAACATGTATATGGTTGTTGGGAGTAACCATGGTCCTAAATATTTATGAATATGAAATTAATTTGAACCAATTCCAATGAATGATGTCCAAACCCTAAAGTCTAACCCTAATCTAACATGAATATTTACAATGAAAATCTAAACTATAGTGATCTGATCAAAAAGGAGCAAAAGGGAGGGTAAGGTAGAAAGAAAGTGTTTTTGATCTTTAACCAAGACATTATGACAAAGTTTAGATTTCATATAGACATGTATTTAACTAATATATAACATGCAATTACATAAGCATAGATCTTACTACATACCAGGTGAGGGTCTAAGGAAAAGTGAGATAATGCAAATAAGAAACTAGATTTAATTTGAAGATTTACTTCTACAAACAAATAACATTGGAACATATATAAGTAAAGCAAAGAAAATGAACTAAATCTAGAATCCTTCAATTAACATAGAATAAGCATAAGTTGACAACTCTGCATTCATATTAGCACATCTAGAATTCATGACAACCATTCAAATCTGAACATCAAACCATAAAACTGAGGAAGTAGCCATGATAACAAACACATAGAAAACTATTGGATAAACTTTGTAGAATTCCTTGCTTGTACTACTTGATCCAAGTTTACAAAGTAATTTTATCTCTAAAAACTCCCCCTTTTTTACAATTGGGAATACCCTTTTTATATAAGGCTCAATGAGGTATGTCTGTCAGTCATATCCAATGATAATTCCATAAGTGTCAAGGACAAATATCCTTCTACAACATTCTAGAATTAGATAATTTATAAATAGTTTGACCTATAAGCAATGCACTTTACAAATTACACATGATTTTACAAGATATAATATTATTTCAAAATGATTTACAAAGTTTTGATTCAAAAGAATATATTGTATCAGCTTAATTAACTTTGAGACCCTTCATAATTTTAGACCTTTGCTTTTGTCCTTGATCTTCATGGATTTTTTACATGTGTTCATCAGTCAATATGGAATTGATAATTGGTTCCCTTAAAAGTTCTTCTGTCTACCCTATTAGGTTTTCAAACATTCAACCCTTAACATTTGATGACAAATATAGCTCAATTAATTTTAGGTTTACAAGATATTTTAATCTAAGTTGTTCAATTATATGGTATCACCATGGCATAATACTCATTAGTACTAAAAATATGATTTTTTTTCATTTTAGGACATGTGTCACTTCCTTATTAGTTTTGATCCCTTTGAAAAGTCTATCTCAATTCATACTATTAGATCTGATTGCATGGATCAATGTAGTTTATTGATCTTAAGCTGAAAAGTTGAATGCCATTTTCTAATCTATCATATTCCCCATGGTTGTGAAAATTTTCACTACCACTTTCATTCTTAGCTTCATTGAAATGTTAAATTTATCTCATGCTATTGATTTGATGGTACAGATCAAATGTGCTCCATCGATCTCTGTATACTAGGTTTAGTCATTTACTTAGCATACCATTGATTTTCTATTAGACCTCCCATGATGGTGAAAATTATCACCCTCTCTCTCATATTGTGGTTTTATTGAGTTTTTAACTTAACATGCACCATTGATCAGGTTGTGTACACTCAACTACATACCATTGATCTTAGAGAAGATGTTTAGGTTTTAACTATGGGTTGTGTGTTTGACACTTGTCATCTGCACACTTGTTTAGAGTCCCTTAAATTTTCAAATTTGATCATGTACCATCAGATTATTTATGATTGAGTTAACATGCATCATAGATATTGATGCTTAATTTATTGACTCCTTGCGAGATTGACACTTGCCATTTTTGGGTTTGCTCCATTCCTAAAAACATAAAATAGACTTATTAAGGTCTTGAGAAATATAGAAATTAGGATATAATTTTATCCTAAGGTTTTATTCATGTAAATAAACATGATAAAAATCTTAGGATAAATTTTTAATCTAAGTTTAAAATATATAATAAAAGAGCTCAACTTAATTTAGCCCATGTGAATAACATACTAGACTAGGGGGCTTTAGGAAATATAGAACATAGTATGAAGGTTTTGGAATAAAGTTTTGGTCATGTTGATAAACATGATAAAAAATTTAGGCTAAAATATTAAGCTAAGTTTAATCATATAATAATTATTCCCATGAAAATTTAGATAAAATGACCTCATGTAAATTTGAATTTAAATGAACTTAGATGAACTAATTAGACTACGAGTTTTTTTTGGTATCTGAACATGAATTTAATTGATTAATTAAAGATCAAAAATAAATCATAGGGTCAAATTATCATCAAAGTAAGAAACTTTAGATGTTGTTAGTTCAAGTGAGACTCCATTAAACCTACAACCTAAAACATAGAGATCTAATGTTAGTAAATTTAGATAAGATCAAACAAAAATTATGTATGAGTATGCCAATCTAACCATGGTGTGGATGATCTTCAAATATAGATAATGTGCTAATATGTTAATGACAATCTGATCAAGGGTAAAATTCAAATTATAACACAAATTTGTATAATTTTAAATAAGGGTCTCTATTTTTAAGAATATGGGTCTATTGACTTCAACAAATAGCAAATTCTAGGGAAACATAGCAATATGTTAAAATTTAGATACTCTTGGTTTAAACTAATAACTAGATAAATCATCCATATAATCAAGTACCATTATTAAGATCAGCTCATAATTAAAACAAGTCTTACATATGTATAATTAGGTCCAAACATCAAAACTTCACCATGTTGTGTGTGTGCTTTAATTCCACTTACTATTTACCATGGGATTTATGGAACAACTTCCAGATATCATGAATTTAACCATTAACACTGACTTATAACATATTTGGATGTGCATTAATAATCATGATTTATCTCAAGGAACATTTCTCTACTTCTAGCTAGGCACCTATAACCCCAAAAGAGATGCCTTTGGCTCCACTTGAGGCCTTGATCCACTACTAGCTAAATGTCCATAGCCTCAATGGAGTTTACTAAAACACATTTGCTTAGAAATATCTTGAATTTTGAAATAAGGTTCTTATTTTTTTAATTTTTCAAGTCATGTTGACTTTCTAATTAAGGTTGGGAAATAGGTTAGCTAGGTTTTAGGATTTGGTCAAGTGTTTAATTTTCAAATAATCATCCTTGGTTACAAACTTTGTCTTAGGGAATAATGTTTATTAAGTGCAATCATGAATATGTTTCAATAATTCAAAATTTCACCCAACATGTGAAATCTTTATCAAAATCAAGTTTAGATCAGAACAAGGTTTGATATTTTAAAGAACAATCAAACTAGATATCAATCTTTACCAATTTCTCCAAATCATAACATCAAGTTAAAATTTATGGAATCCATGATCAACCAATGTTTAAAAGTCATACCTACATTCTTGATTTGAGAAGATTCTTGAGAATTTAGGTGAATTTAGAGCTTGAAAACTATCTTGGAAAAGACTTATTGAAAGTAGGGAACAAAGAAAGAAAAAATCAAATACACCAAATAAATGAACAACAAGCAAACAAATATTTACAAACACTTTTTACAAATAAAGGACATGAAGGAAAGAAACATGGAAGAAACTAATCTAATGCCTTACACTAACTCCATAAAGAGCCTACCTTCAGGATCAAATGGAATGTTATTTAGTCTAATACAAAACCTTGAAACATAATTGCTTCCATTCAATGGCCTCTTCTTGTGGATAGGAGCACTTGTATGCTTTTGTCTTTTGTATGATATAGCTTGGCTTCCCACCTTCATTCTCAAGTGTATGGATTGAAGATATGGATCCAAGATCTAATCATATTCTTCCCAAATTCTTGTTTCTTTCATTAAGAAAGCTATCTATGGTTCATTCAAATAATGATCATGATTTATATCATTCTCCTTCCATGGTTGTATTGTAAACTCAGTTGGTATGCTTAGATTTATGTATTTATTTGGATCTATAAAATCTTGCTTTGGGATCTCTAGGATATCATTACCTTCTTGAAGAATAGATATAACAGTAATTTTTATAACACATTCCTTAATCTCTATATGAAGTGGGAATGGACTATCAATCTTTGCACAAAAACTCTTCAAGTCGTCCCAAAAAGTATCTTCATCATGATCAATATAAAGGATATGATATATATTTTTGGAATATGACCATTTGAAACATGTTGATCACATATTTATAACCTTTTGATGGAGTCATATGAAGTTCTTGATCTATTTCATTTATTTCATCTTCATCTTCTTTGACTGTAAGTGTTTCAATGACATCTTCAAGAACTCTATTCATTTCAACTACAATTTTTTCTATTACTTTAGAAAAGATAGGATCCTCCTCCATGATTGATATAGTATATCCCTCTTTTGAATTATATTTAAATTCATCTTCATCTTGAAATGGAAAATCATAGGTCTCTACCATAAGAGCTATTTTGAAAGATGTAGATGTCTTAGAAGAACTAGATGACCATGCACTATTATTATGAACCTTGTAATAATTAGTCAAAGGCACATCACAAGTGCATATGCTAAGCACATTCATAATTTTAGATGGCTCATTGTTATAGTTTTTGTTGCTATTTTGAAACCTAGATGTGGGTTTGTTGAGCCCTTGAACAGAATAAGTCATATTAGAATTTTCCCTATTGTTACCTAATTACTTTTGTGTCTCAAGAAAATCAATGCTTATTTTTTGAACCATTTTTAATATGGATTCATTTTCACTTTTAGCTACCTTTTAATTATGAACTTGAGGAATATATTAATCTATTGTCACCATATCTCTTTGATCTTGTGGATGAGATCCACTTTCAATATTATTCAAGAATCTTAGGTTTTGGCCAGGATTAGTATGACTCAAAGGTAATTGGTTTAAAACTAGAGTTTGATTTAAAGTAAGCATGTTATGATGAACATAATAAATGACATTCATCATGGGAAAATTAGGATTGATATATGGAATGGCATATGTCATTTGACCCTAGAGTTGTAGTTGGTCATTAATTACCATAACCTCAACATAGGCTAAAGCTAATGTATTAATGACTCTAATAGATCTTTTAAAAAATATAGAAGTTAATGTATCTAAAGCATATTTATAAATATATAAAGCTAAAGCCTCAACAGGTCGATAAGGAGCTATAGTTCTATTCAATATCTTTTGAAATTTAGGTCTATTTAAGGAATTCTACAAAGTTTGTCCAATATTTGTCTATGTGTTTGTTATCATGACTACTTCCTTAGTTTTTTGGTTTGATGTTCAGATTTGAATAGTTTCCATGAATTAAAGATGTGCTAATATGAATGCAGAGTTGTTAACTTGTGCTTATGCTAGGTTGATTGAAGGATTATAGATTTAGTTCATTTCCTTTGCTTTACTTACAGATGTGTAAATGCTATTTATTTGTAGAAGTAAATATTCAAATTAAATCTAGTTTCTCATTTGCCTTATCACACTTTTCCTTGGACCCTCACTTGGTATGTAGTAAGATATTTGCTTATGCAATTTCATGTTATTTATTAGTTGAATAATCTGAAAACTAGATTTACCTTGTGGGATAAATCACATAGTTTTTATAAAATTAGATACTGAAATTTTCAATTCCCTGAGTAAAATATAATTGGTTATGGAATTCTCAATTTCCCAATTAGATAAAAATGGGAAATGGATTTAAAAATTATAATAAGTCATTTTCCAAAATTTAATTAAAAAGAAATTAGCTTTTAACTCTCTAAAAGTAAATAGTCTGAACAATTTTGAGTATGAGTATTTGAAATTTCATTCATATTTTTATCTCTTGAAATAGTATCTTAATTAATTTCTTATAATAAGATTCCAAATATCAGTGATTAATTTTAAAACTGACATAAAATAGAATACTAATAAAATAGAGAAAACATAGAGACATAGATTATTTACGGGGTTCACCAATTGGCTACGTCTCTAGGTTCATTTGAACTATTTTATTATAAAAAATGTAAATACAGAATTTAAAATTGCATCCTTGTATAATTTAAGAAAACTTGCAGCTCTGTAGAATATGAAGAACTCATCTGCAATACAAAAATGTTCTTCTTTTCAACCAAATGAATATTTGTACATGCTAATTAATTCTTTCAACTAGAGGAACAATATTCTCAAAGGATTTATAAAAAATATCCTTGTCTTTTATAACTCTCTATAATTAATACAAGTTGAAAAAAATATTTGAGAATAAATAAAATCAAAACACGGTCAATCCACTAAATTAAATAACATGTGTTATTCAAGCAAAAAAAACTTTATTTGTATGGACTGTCCATACTTGAAATTCCTGTAACATTCCTTCTCTGTCAAAAATGTTCAACTTGTATCCATCTCTATTGGCTTTTGTTTTTATAAGCTTCTTGTAAGCTCTCCACAGATTAATAATAATCTTCCATATTTAAAAATTGTCATATAACAAATGTTGGCTAATAATCTTCTATTTCTACCCAAAAATATGATTATTTCCAAAATAAAATTTATATATTTAATAAAAGAATAAAATCCCATAATTTATGGGAAGTTCTAACTCTATGATTTATTTAATAAAGATTCCCATAAATAACAACCATGATCTTCAACCAAATCCATGACCATGCAAAAGTTAAGTGAAAGACCATAAAAAGGTGAATATTGCTTAAGAGTTTAATGCCAAACATAAAACATGCGAGGACATTTACCATGCAAATCTCCACCAAAACCACTACCCCTTTCAAAGTGGGAGTCACGTGAAATAAAAAGTATGCATGTTAAAGTTTATTTGCTTATTCCATAATAAAACGCTTATTCTCCCCATGTAAAGTGGAGTGGGGTGATCAAAATTTATTTAATTAAATCCATGTAATTTCCAACGTGAGAAAAAGGTAATTTCCAACGTGGGATAATGTTTATTATTGTTGTTTTTTAATATCTCCCATTATTACCAAATTCTTTCCAATGGAGTGAGGAAAATAATTTAATTTTTGGGAGTTAGACAAGATTAAAAATATTCAATGATTTAATAAAATCATAAATATGATAAATTCATTTGGGATTTTAATTTAAAATTGGGATTTCATAAATTTGGGTTTAATATATCCAATGGTAAATTAATATCATGAATAGGATATGAGGATTAATTAAAATTGGGATTTGGGATAATTATGGTAGGAATAATTAATTAGTTATGGAAGGAATAAATCTCAGTGGCTTTAATAGAATTATGTGATAAAGTTGGTAACATTGGTTGTAATTTGGGTATGGGATAATGTGGGTAAATGGCTAGTTTGATCCCACATCTGTAACATAACATCCATTAGCAACATAATAAAATAATTATAATATAAGAAGTAAAAACTTTACAACATTCTTATATTTTTGCCACATGTCAATTTTCCATTACAACACTTGTCCTTTCCACATAATTTAAACCATATAAAAATCCTCTGAATCATTAAATGCATGTTTAGATGAGATCTGAACTTTATCATAATATCTAGGTTGAAGATCAGAAAAACTTTCTTTCTACCTTACCCTCCCTTTTGCTCCTTTTTGATCAGATCATTGTAGTTTAGATTTTTATTGTAAATATTCATGTTATATTAGGGTTTGGACATCATTCATTGGACTTATTTTAGATTACTTTCATATTCACAAATATTTAGGACCATGATTATGCCCAATAACCATTTACGTGTTCATTTTGTGAAATAGTCATTTAGCTTGGCCACTACTCCACCATAGATCTGAGGAAGATCACAAATAGAAACTCATGCAATAGATTCTTTGGATATAAAAATGAGAAGTGTTTCTTAAACACTGTATGTTGACCTAGAGATACACATTCAGGCATCAAAAATTATCTCTAGAAGGAGGGCCTTTATATAAAGCTTTGTGAATTTAAAATATCTTTGCTAATTTTAGTGGATTTTATTCAAAGATCAGTTGATCCTTTACATATTTGTGTTATTCTTAACTCAATTATGTAAATATCACTGATATTCATGGTTTTAGAATAGTCTTCAGGCTTATTTAGATAAAGATTGCTATTTTTTGAAAATTTATGTGAAAATTTTGCAAAGTTGCTTAAGCTTCATTAAGGATCCATTTTTATTTGAAAATATTTGGTTTTTATGTTGTATTATGAACATGATTTAGATCTGGAATGGCCACAAGTAAGATCTTCATCAAGGTATGACATGGTTAAGTGGATCTTCTATCAATGTGCCTGGCTAGGTACATGAATTACCTAGAAATCCTAAAATGTATTTGTCTTCTTTTAGTCCTACAAGTGTTGTTACTACTGAAGAGCACATCAAGTTATTTAAGGCTACCTTAAGATTGCTAAATGTTGTCCAAAATGATGTTGCCTATAGATTGTTTCCTTTTACTCTTAGAGATGAGGCATATGATTGGTTTCTTAACCTTCCTAAATATTTCATTGTTAGATGAAATAATTTCAATAATTATTTCATTGATCAATTTAGAAAGATCATCAGTCCATCTATCCCTTATCAATAATTCACTATGGTGAATAAGGATTCAAATGAAACCATTAGATCTTTTAATGATATATTTCAAAAGGGTCTAGTCATTTAGATCAACCAAATGAATTTTTTTTGACATTAATTATATCTTATGTGGACAGAAGGTGGTAATGACATATTTATATTTAGAGCATGATCATTTCATTTAGTATAAGTTTATTCATGTTCACAAATAGAACTAGGGTCTCAATGTCAATTGGTCAATTTTTATCGATGAATTACAATTCCACTATCGTAATAGTGTGACAAATAATTTATTCAGCCATTTATAAAAGCTATGAAAATAAGATCTATTAGCAATTATATTTAGTAGCTCTGAAATCTATCCTTATGGGTAGAGATAATCATAGCTAAAAAATTGAATAACTTATTTCTTGGAAGGATCATCAATGAGGTGTGCATGCTTAATATGATTTATATATCTAAGGTTATTGTGATGACACATAGATCAGAGGAGAGGTCACTAGGCACCAAAATAAAACAATTCACAAATATAAGAGATATGCATACTCCAACATAGTCATTCCTTCATCTTACTAGACTTAATCCATAATAAATAGAACATAAGTGGGTGAAAATATTTTGTTTTAATTGTGATAACAAGTATAGTTAAGGACATAAATGTGTAGAAAATAAATTGTATACATTTAATATCTCAATGAAGATTAAGAGGACAAATAAATTGTAAGGGAGGTTAATGATGAGCTAGGGAAGGGATTAAAAAAATGCAACCAACTATTTATTTTCATATACTTTTTGGAATTAACAACACAAACCCTCAAGGAAGTGAATTTAAAAAAAAATAGAAGGTGAAAATATTAATTAGCTAGAGAATTAATCAAAAATTCATCAAAAATAAATTGGCTATGCATTTGAACTATTTTTTAAATATAGGTTTAGAGTTTCAAGTCATGATTGAAGATGGGGTCAAAGTTAGTTATTTAAATAAATTCCATAGTATTTAACTATCCATGGGAGAATATATACTAGATAGACTTATGATTTCCATTCCTATGGTGGAATAAACATTATGTTTGGAGTGCAATGGCTAACTACCTTGGGAATAATTGAGATGAATTTTCAAGAGCTATTAATGTGTTTCTATTATGAGGGTAGAAAATTTTAATTTAAAGGGTTGCATGAAAATTCCACATTAAGGATGAGTACTTATCAGATGCATAATATTGTATAAAAGGGATTAGATGGGTCGGTGGCTCAATTACTTTTAATATAGGTACAACCACCAATGGGGTCTATACTACCATATCTATAGGCTATTTTAGAGGAGCATTAAATAATTTTTTATGATATTCTAAAATAAATTCCTCCCAAAAGTGATCATGATCATGCAATTCAACTAGTGATAGGGTGTAAACCACCCAACATCAGGCCTTCCAAGTACCCATATGTCCAAAAGTGTGAGATTGAGAAGATGGTATAGGAGATGTCAGAAGCAGATATTATCCATCATATTCATATTAATTATTCATCTATAGTGGTGATGGTGTGTAAAAAGGATGAAACTTGGTACATTTCCTAAATTTAAGGAACTCAATAAGTAAATCATCAAAGATAAGTTCACTATTCCTATAATTTATGATTTGCTACACGAATAAATGATTTTATTTATTTTATAAAAATTTATCTTTGTTATAGGTATCATAAAATAAAAATTAGATATGATTATATTCATAAGATATATTTCAAAAATATGAGGGTCTTTATTATTTTTTGATGATGATAATGAACCATCTACATTTCAAAGTTTGATGATTTTTTCATTCATTTATACAAAAAATTGTCTTGGTGTTCTTTGATGATATTTTAATATAAAAAAAATAAGGGAAAAATAATTGCATCATGTGAATCATATTTGAGATATTATTAAACAATAATAGATCTATGAAAGGGCATCCAAATGTAATTTTGGAATCAAGAAAGTTGAGTATTTGGGCCACATTATTTTCCATGAGGGTGTCGAGGTGGATTCACATAAGATCAAGGTTATGGTAGAATGTAAAGTGCATAAAATCATCAAAAATCTCTAAGGATTATTATCTCTCATAGGTTACTACCATCATTTTGTAAAATATTATAAAAGCATAGCATCCCCTCTCGCAACATTATCAAAAAATGATTCCTTCCATTGGAATGAGGCAACCACCCACTCATTTGAAAATATCAAGGAATCTATGTGCACAACCATAATTCTAAATACTATTGACTTATCCAAAACATTAATGATGGAATTTGAGGCTTCAAGGTATGACATGGGAGCAATAATTATGCAAGAAGGATGACCCATTGTATTTAAGAGTCACCAATTTAAGGGTAATAATTTTATCAGGCCTATTTATGAGAAGGAAATAATGGACATCCTTAACACAATAAAATAATGAAAACCATATCTAATGTGAAGACACTTTAAATTAAATACAAATCATGATAATTTAAATCACTTTTTGGAATAGATGTTATCAAAATAAAAATAAAAATGGGTTAGTAAGATGTTGGGATATGAATTTGAGATTATATACAGGAAAGGAAAAGAGAATGTCATGACAAATGGACTATCTAAGAAACATGAGTCCATAGAAGCAATATTATGTGTCATGTATATGTTACAATCTAAATAGGTGGATGAAGCAAGATCAATGTGGCAGAATGATGCTATTACATAGGATAGTATTTTAAAAATCTAAGGAGATTCAAGTATGTCAGATAAATTTGTGTGGAAATGGGATACTCTATGGTACAAGGATATGTTGTACCTCTACAAAAATTCAACCCTTAAGCTTAAAGTGTTTATGTAAATTCATGATTTTATAGTATGTGGGAACTCAAGGTTTTTAAAAGCATATCATTGATTCGAGAAGGATTTATTTTGGGAAGGGATAAAATGAAAATTTTAAAAAAATATGGTAGAATGTATGGTGTGTTAGCAAAACAAAGGGGAGAAAATAAAGAGCCCAAGTTTGTCATAACCTATATCTATTCCTAGATAGATGTGGGAGTAGGTTTCCATGAATTTCATCACATGGTTAACAAAATATAAATGGAAAAATAACATCATGTTTTAATGGATAGACTCACCAAATATGGAGGGTCATGTTATGACCTTAACCTATAGCATGTATTGAAGTACATGTAGCTAAATTTTGTCTATAATAACATTTAATTAAGTCATATAATCATTTTTATAGCTTCATATTAGTAGTAGGGTTAGCCTAGGTTGTTTACGTAGCATAATCAAGGTATATATCAAACTTAGTGGTTATTATTTTAGCATCATATTACAAATTATGTTCTTATTAAGGTTGTGAATGTTACCTCATCAATGTGGTAATGAATTCATATATTTTTCTCTATTTTTAGTTATATTATTCTTTACTATTGTGATTATTATTTATTGGTTAGGAATATCATTACATTTTATATTAGATATAGAGATCCATGTTATCACCACATGAAGAGGTAGGGTACATCATCCTGTAGGAAAATGTAGTAATAAAAATGTCCTTCCTAATATTCCTAATGTATTAACCAATGCACCTAGATATTTTGATGTCATTGATAAACTATAGAGTAATTAATATAAAACCTTTTTATTGTAGTTTCTCAAGAGATACACATTTATAAGGACATTCTTTACATAACACTATGTGTTGCTACTTTACCCAACAATATAGAACAAATTATTTTTCATCTATTATCAATACATTGAAGGATAGAGAGGAGGCCATTTATTTTAACAAATAATATTTTCCAACTCAACATATTATATATCATAAAATCCCACTTTTTATTGAAGTGCAAGCATTTAATAAGGTGGTTAAGCATGTGATTATAGATAATAGATTAGGACTAAATTTTTTGATATAATATTTCTTTAAACACTTGATTTAAATATATAATATAATTAAAAATAATACAATAATATAATAGGTTTTGATAATATACATCAACAAGTGATAGGAATGATTACTTTGGATGTGACGTTGGGGCCCATAATGTTTTGTATTTCAAGTAATGCTAAATAATTTGCATTATAAGCTACTCTTAGGTAAACCTTGGATCCATGATATGGAATTTTTAGCATCCATCCTAAATTTATTCTTAATATTTTTACATGAGTTATGTTTGAATACATTTACTATGGATAAAAAACCTTTCAATTATTACAAAGTAGTTAAACCTAGTGACAAATTTACATTGCAATCCAATGCTCTTCAATCCTTCATAATACCTATATTATAGGTCTTATAAATAAAATGAATACATACATATGAATTTGGTGGGTAAAATTTTTTTAATTAAAATGAGTCATCTCCAAATATATCACTTAGTTAAGAGATTGCAAAAGAGTCACTACATATATTTTAAGCACAAAATGAGAAGATACCAAATCTTCCCTTTTTGGTCAATACAAAATATCTCGATTGAATTATTATTGAGGATGATAGTGATGATGATGATATTTAAATTATAATGAACATAAATGATTATTTTTATCATTTAAAATTTAAACATAGAGGCCTATGTGAATATTGAGAGGATTTGAACACAATGAGCATCAATAAATTATGAGGTCTCCTTCATATACAAATAAATTAAGATAAATGGAAGGCACCCCTTTGAATAAGTCATGAGGATATAAATATAAATTCTTATTTAAATATTAATTCATGAAAAGAAAATCTCACAATAATTACTCCATTAAGATAACATTTTTTTAAATATAGGCTGAATTAATCATAAGAAGCACTCTACATCACACAATGTATAATTAATGAATATCCAATATCTGTGCAAAGTTCAGTTAAGGAAAACTCATTGTATTAGGATATTCTATATATCATGATACCACATTTCAAGTATCAAGTTTACAAAACCAACCAATTACTTAATTACTATTGTTACTTGACAATAATTTGATCATTTTACCTTCCATTAGATACTTTTATAGGGCACATTTATTAAATAAAAAATGGAAATCATATTATAGTTATCATAGGATAATTGGACATGGAACATATGATTTTATGATATGACAATGAAATATTTATATGTTTCAAGATAATGACATCATTATAGTAAAACAAGTACAAACTAACCCTACTAAGAATGAGGGTAACATAATTTTACAACCTAGGTTTGTCCTTGAGACTCCTTAAATGAGGTAATTTACATAATTATCATAATATCCACAAAATATATTACAAAATTTACTCAACCATAATCTTTTATCTCTCCCTCCACCACTGAATATTTATATGATAGAGGTATAACCTAAGGGGTTCAATATCAATGCATATTGTGATTGACATAAATGCACAAGAATTTAATAAATAGATGCTTTGGTTTGAGATGTAACCTAAAAGAATTAATTAAGAAAATTTTTATTAAAATTAATGATGTTAGCAAATCTATTAACTTGTTTTGGTCATAAAACCTGATTTTAATCTTCACATATTTCATTAATCATTTCTAGTCCCTAAAGTAGATGGAACTAAGATTAATATTGACTATGTTGACATTGCTAGATATTTTAATGTGCATGATCATTTCTTTAACTTAGATAATAATATAGATGTTAATCCTCATCCATGCCTTGTGACATTTTTAGTGATCAATCCAAGATATACATGTGATCATGCCATTCAAATAATCATAGGTTAGATGGATTATAATTCAAAAATCCAAAAAAAAAATAACAAAAAAATAAATAAAAAATAAAAAAATAAAAAAATCAAATACTTAAAACAATACAAAACTAAGACCTATGCATGACATGATTTATTGTTACATAGTCTATTAATGTTATTAGTAGATGAATGTTATTCATCATATATAGGGTTAGTTACATATTTATTTTCTACACACATGTTTTTCATGAAATACATGAATGGGATGTAGGCCATATGTTACACATGATACATGGACATATAAATGTGTGACATTATTTACATCCATGGACTACCTTTATATACTATGGGAATACCTAAACTAGGGGCATATTTTCACACTTATTAGGTTGTATCTTTACATATTGGTCTATTGATCATACTATATTATTATACTTGGTTTTATCTTTCTCATACTTTATAGAGTGTTATTTCCTATGGATGTTATGCTTTGATATAACAAATGAAGACATTGATTGATTATGAAAACTAACATTGATTTCTCCATGCATGATTGATTTTAATGATTATTACATTGTGTTATCATTGATGTGTACTATATTATTTTATTATTTGAATGAATTTATCATGTTTTGTCATGCCATGAATTAATTGTGTTATAAGATGCTCTATTCCATTTCATGGCCATGTTTTATCTGTGTTAGGTTAGAGTTGAGTCATATCTTGAGTGCTCGTGTGTTTCATGATAATGATATTGTGTGTATGTGCATAATTATGAATATTATTATTTTTGAGCTTGGTGATCTAATTTCTATCATGCACACTTATATTGTGTGTGATGTCATGATTTATATCATTTAGCTAATGTGTTGCTTATTACTGAATGGCTATTTTTTATATATATGCTTGACATAAAACTTATATTCCCATTGATTTAGATTAAATATTTCAATTGTGTTTAAATGATTGCATATTTATATGATGACATATCTTACCATGTTTGTATACACACTTTACATGATTATATTTTTATATATAACACAAGGTGAGTGTAACTCTTTATTTTGAGATGAGTGATTTACCAAGGTTTCATATCTCATATCAAAAGGGGGAATATAGTGGGTTTGTCTTAGAGATTCAGGCCATGAAAAATAGATAGTTCATATTTTGGGATAGATTAGACATATTGAGACATATTGGAGGAATTATACATGATTATGAGGAATGGTTTGGTTATTCTATGAATTTTTGAGACATATCATATCCATCAAATTTAAGTATTTTTATCAAATTTACTAGTTTAAGTAGTTGAAAGACATTATATGACAAATAAATTATAGAATTATAAATCACTTTGAGACACGAATGTTGTTCATGAAAACATTTTTATATTTTATATATTATTGATTGAAGGGGAATGATGTTACTACATAAGAACTTTGGATCTATATTCCACCTACAACAGTGATCATTTGCATACGAAACTATTTAGGGTTCCATTATTAATATGAACTTATTTTAATGTTTTATTTTTACATAAAACCCTATTTCAAGGTTCCATTTTGACATTAAAGCTTATTTTTGGGTTTCTTCTTTACATATGAACCTAGTTTTATCATTCCAAAAAATAATTATGAGATATTTCACATAGTGTAGTTAAGGTTTTTATGATACTCTACTTCTAACATGTATCCTTATCCAATGGTGGTTGAGGCATTTATATTCATAAACTAATGGATTTAGTAGTTACATATCATTGAGACATAATCACCCCATATAATTCTCCAAACAAGTTAAAAAAGTGAAAACTTAGTTCACATACCCTTAAGTGTATTCATTCATTGAATTTTAAATTTCAAATAATTAAATGATCTAGATTATTTCATATTTTATGTCATGAATGGACATTGATCATACATGTTTCCTTGCATATTTTTCATGGAAATAATGGGATATTTGGGGCATATATATCAACACCAAGTGTGGTTTTTTTGATAACTATAGAGGTAATACGGGCCTCATCCCCTTTATTAAAACCAAAGTAGTCAAACAAACTATGAATCTACAACCATAAGGTAAACCAAGCCTAGGGCAAAGCATAAACATAAGAGAAATAAAAAAACCACCTAGGGATCCTAACCAAAATGATTAAAACTAAATGAAATAGCACATAGAAAACCAACATAAACCCCAACCTCATACTAGTAAAAATATAACATAGGTGCCAACCCTAGAATAAACCCAGAGTGTCATAAATATGCACAATCTAAATAGCTCAAAAATTAATTTAGATACCAACGTAAACTTGCTTCAAAATGTAACATCCTCCATTCATCCTTTCTTCCCTTTATTATTCTTTACCTTAGTCTAATCTCCTAGAAAGAGTGCCTCTAATTAATATTTATAAAGTAGAAGGTTGGATTTCTTAACCATCACTGTGTGATTCTTTATTATATCCATAATTATCTAACTCATGCACTCTCTTGATCCCTTCTATTGGATTTTAAATATTAATAGTCTAGTTGTGGTAGCCACCTCTATTAGTTCCTTTGATTTTCATTATCTTTAAATTTCCAAAAGTATGCTTTCCTTTATTTATTCATAAAATTATTTCATTCCATTTTCAACATTCTCTTTGGCCTTGTTTATGTTAACTCATCCTGCTTGTTCATAGGGCTACCCATTCTTTGATTTGGGAGCACCACTTTTATTACCTTTCAGAAATGTTTTGACTTGAGGGAATATTTGATGTAAGTTAGCTATTTGGTGGAAAATGCAACACCAAAAATCCATGTTTTCATAATCTATAAATTGATTCCAAGTTTAATTCCCATGTTTGAGGATTCTGCAATTAAGTAGCCATTTACTTAAATTAATGTCCACACAAATACAATTAAAGGTGAGAAGACTAAACCCAATTTGGTTATCGTCAATTTTAATGAACCTAACTAACACATTCCCAATTATTTTGATAACTTATGGGTGTTAGAGGTGAAGAGGTAAGTTTGGTAAATGAACCCAAACTAACATTTTAGAAATAGTCATGGAGCTAGTGTCAAAATACATAAACTAGGGAGTAATAAAAAGACCTACATTACCCCAAAACAATAGGTCCTACTCTAAATTTGCTTGATATTCTAAGAGTTTAATAAATTGTATTCAAAATACCTTTCAAATATAAAAAAATAACACAATATTTGGTCTAATGTGTGTGTATCCACTTGAGGAGTTATTTAGATCAGGGCCAAAATCCATTAAAGTGATAGATAATTGTATTAATTTGAAGAGAGTTTATAATTTAGAGACCTTAGACTACATTACCAAGACTTTTGGCACTTCCTCTATTTTTTCCACTATAAAGGACTTGGTCTAGTAAAAATGGAAGATGGATGAATATGATCTTTGGCTTGTGTAACCTCCTTATAGGAGGATGATGAGGGGTTACATGATCCAACAACACTCGACATAGTTTCATGGTAAAGTATAAGAGAGATCCTTTAGAAATACCATACACAAACAACTGGGTATTATACTTTAGTTTTTTACCAGTGAAAATAAGACATTTAAAAGTAACTAGAATCCTTGTATAATGTTCAATATTGCGTTTGAGTTCCAACACAAACTCAATCTAAGCTACCAAAGAACATAGACCTTTCCATTAAAGAGATCAAATCATGATCTAATGTTATATACTCTATTTATTAGGGTTTTATTACATAAGCATTTTTTAAAACACTTTGTTTACATGCACTCACTCAAATGGTTGACCTAGTTCTCTTTGTAGCCTAATCTTTAAATCACCAAAATGTGAGATTAATATCTCTAGGTTTGGTCAGGTGATGAGCCAAGTGACTAGAGACACCCTAGATCCCTAAATTTTTAGCCTCATTACCTACCATCACCACTTTGTCATTTGAATCATGCAGTACCATTTCTATGACCTTCACCACCTCATTATTTTCTCCTACATCAACCATGTCAGGTTTTTTTTGATGAATTTATTGGGGGACTTAGACTCACTAGCATATACCTTTTTAGTAATATTTTTATGAAGCAAAACTTGATGAATATTGGGAAAAAAACTATCATGAACAATAATCACACCACTCAAAAATTTCCCCAACTCCTCATTGTTCCTCACCACCAACAGAAGATGCCTTAGAATAATCTTGTTCTTTTTATTATCTCTTGCTGTGTGTCTGACCAATTTGAGAAATTCAGTGGTAAGATATTCCATTCTATGGGCTAATCCTTCAGATGTTTCCATTCTTAGATTAATAACATAACACTAAGTGTGGTTAATTATAAGTACTAAATTAATTATTTTTTCCTTTTAATCTATAATTTTCAATACTAGACTAAAAGGGGGAATTTGTAGACACCTAAATTTGGTATTAGACACTTTTACATCATCAAATTTGGCACACTTTGACATAGTTGGATATTGTGCATACATTTTAATTTTGTAAATAATTACCCCTATCTATCTACCCATTTTTTTTCCAACCAATTTAATAAATACACATATTCAAAATCACCTATAATCTTAAAAAAATCGTCTCAATATCTCAGATCATTAATTTCACTCCTAGAATAATATCATCAATAGTCAGATAGTTTTAATTTACCATAGGTTACAACCCTATGTTTGAGAAAATTTAATGGCTATTTCTAAAATTATGAAGTCTATATTAGGTTTTTCAAATCACATATCATGGTTCAGTCATGTGGGAAGTATCAAATAATTAGCTATAAATACAAATTAATCCTCATGATATACTCACTTGGTAACTTGGTCTCTAATTTTCCATAACATTGATAAACCTTAAAAAACTTGAGAAAAAAATTAACACTTTCTTAATAAATTATTAAAAATGTGTACATATCTAAATATCCATCAAAAGAGTATTCCTAGAGCCAAGTCTGAATACAAATACACATCAAAGTTGCTTGGTTCAAAGTTTCAAAATATAAACATTAAATTCCATTTTAGATTGGTTAATATGGTGCATACACACACCTAGGTAGGATAAATACACAAGGTTTTGGACATATTAAAAGTATTAGAACATTTTAAATACTTAATCACTTATTATTGAGTGGTTGGGGTTATCCAAGCTAACATACTAATCTATTTTCCAAGGTAATCAACTTGTGGTAGAAAGTGTGATTACTATTTCAAAGGAATAAGGAAAATAAATATCAACCATAGGAAAAAATGTGAGTGCATAAACATTATGAATCTAAATGTGCAGGTGTAATGTTCTGAGGGGTCACAAACCTGCATAGTTAATAGGCACAATACCAATAGGGCTTGAATAGTATTGGTTGCTACAGGGGTCTCAATTTCATTAATAACATGCACATATGGTTTGAGATCCATTTTCCTAGTTTGAATAGTTATAGAGAATACAAAAAAGACACAAATCATTTTAAAATATAGTAAAAAACACATTAAGTAAATAAATATCAAGAATAAGCTAAGTACCTCTCTTCCATAGTGTTTTTCCAAATTTTAATTATATAAGTGCAATATTAATCTATCCATTTACATTAATATTTGTATGATTATTTCCATATTTCACATAATATAAATATTTATACTTTTACCAAATTTATATCACAATACTCACAAAATAAGGAAAATGTTTTAGTAAACCTGATTATTGACTTTAACATAGGTAAACCCTAGCTCTGTTCTACCTTAGAGGTTCATACTTGGGGGTTTAGATATCCTTCATAAATAGGTTTTAATTTTAGATCTAATTTCTAATTTTTCATTATCCACATATGAAAATCCTTAACAAAATTACAATTGATGCTAATTGTTTATATTTTATTACTTAAGATTGTTATAATTACATGTTTCTATTATATATTATATGGTGTATTATTATATCATGAAATCCCTACCTAGATTTTGAATAGTTCATGGAATTTATAGGGAAACAAAAATTTAATATAATATTTCTTAAAAAGTTCCATAAAATGATAATGACTCAAGCCTTAAATTGGTTTCATCATCTTCCTAGTGGTTCTTTTCATAATATCTTAAGTTTGAGGAAACCTTTTTAGCACATTATATTCCAAAAAAGGACCAAGTCTCACATATGATCATATTTCATCTCTACACTAAGTATAATCCTAATATTTTACTCATTACATATTGAGATTCAAATATTGTATGCATCAATTTTTATCAACCAACATATCTAGACATGCAAAACATCTTTTTAGGGGCCTTGTATTTCTTCTCAGAGATGAATTGCTTTATCATAATAAAAAATATTATATAGTTATTTTTTGAACTATATTTTTATTATAAAAATAGCTTTCAAACATTAGTCACATTTATAATATTGTTATTTATACACATTATACAAATAACATAATGTCTAAAATAAATACACCCACTACTTAGATCTAAAAGGAGAAAACACTAACCATGAAGCCTATCTAAAAATAATATTTGGAGTTTGTGGATCATCCTAGGTTTTATCCAAATAAATGAGTGTTTAATAAGGACATTTTAAAATAAGGCCACTTGTTTTTTTGATTGGATTGTATGAGTTTTAACATAATACATATCTAGTTAATATTTAGTTTGATTCAATGATTACTTTAAATGTTTTCATTAAATTATTTATTTTCAACTATCCATAAAAATATAGATGTAGTTTTTATATTCATCCTTTCTATTCATGTACTACTAATTATCTTGTGTTTGTGTTTTGGGTAGTACCATTTAGTAGGAATGAGCTAGGCTTGGTAGCAAAAGAGTTTGGTAGGATATTTTCACCCCTCTAAAAGTAGATGTCAAGTGACAAGGTTGAGATATAGATATTATTATTTCCAACCCTTTATATTTTGTCCTTCTATATTATGTTTAGACCACTTTTGTGTTGTACCATTTCTTTTTTTGTATTTTAGTCATAGTTTCCCTACACTATTTTTGATTGTAACTAATCAATGTGTTTGGAAATAACTCATTATAATCATGATAGAATAATAAATTATAACATTATTAGTGATTATTTTGTAAGATATAGTATAATTATAATAATGGCATATAAGTTTTAACTCTATGTAGTCACATCATGGATTCACCATACATGTAGATTAATTATCATTATGACTTAGGGTTGACCTAGTCACATTCGTTGACTTAGACCATGGTATGGTCACTTCAATATAAACATTATGGTAAAATACTCAATTTCCAAATCTTGTCTAGTTATAATCATTAATAGAAACCTTGAATTTGGAAAGGTATAATTTTTAAAAGGATCTTGTGAAAATTTGACTATGCATAGGAAAATTAGTAAATAAAGGCATGGAAAAAGCAAATAAGAGAAAAGAGTTAATCAAAAATAATAAAATGAAAATAAAGGAAGAAAAGAGAAAAGGAAAAATAAAAATAATGAAAATACAATCCATTTGCATCTTATGGGACTGAACAAAAAAATTAGGGGACATTTATATTTGGGTAATTTCCAAGTTAGACCACCCACTCCACCATGAAATTACACAAAAGACATTTTTTGGATTTTTTCTTATATTTGAAGGAATTTTAGAAAATATTTAGAGATAGACAAGCAAGGAAAAAATAAGATAAATGTAAAGAACCAACTAGGGAATTGTTTGTAATAATATAGGGTTAATACTAAAATGTTAAGTGCATGAAGTAAGTTATTTTTTTGTTTTTTTTCCTCATCTATTTCACTATGTTGATTTATTTTTTGGAAGTGTTGCTTTTGCTTTGACACAAAATGTTTTGAGGTAGGCATGGAGAAGAAAGTGGTGTAATGGAAGAGGTGAGGGTTATACTTGGACATTCAATCATATTACCAAAAAGTCATATATATATTTATTTCCCCTTTTTACATTTTCTCTCCCTCAAATTATTCTCATTTATAATCTCATTACCAATGGTTACCTTAATCGATTATTCCTTCACTTGATCATATTGTTAATGTGTTTTATTTGTTGTTGAGATTATTATGCATTGAGATCATTGTGTATGGAAAACCCTAGGGTAATATATCCACCTAAAAATCTCATTGAGTGTTTGGGTTGTTATTTAAATTGATACCCTAGATGGATACAATAATTTTTGGCATATAATCCATTAATTACTATTTATTCATTTATTTACTCAAGTATCTATAAAATAAGTGAATATGCATGGAATATTCCCCCATATTATATACTAACATGTAGAATATATGTCATATAATTTAACTTATATAATATCTGAATCTCTTCAAATATCTAAAATATGTACTCTAATTCCCAAAATCTAATATTTTTTCATGAATACTAGTGTCTCTATGACAAGTCCATTATAATGCCCCCATTTTGAAATGAGGAATGTGTCCTATAAGTTACTCATCTAAAAAAAAATTAAATTTATCATGTCATGTATAATGATAACATCATGTATAATATTGTGAACATGTGGAGAGTGTTTACACATTATTTTTCACACTATAATTTACTGACACTTTCTCTTGCAACATATTATAAATTCATCAATCTCCCTAATTACACATTATAAAGGGTACGATAGGAATGGAGTGGAAAATTATTTTAGTGCTTTATGAGATATGTTGCTATTATATTATGATTACACCATTACTACTATCAATTTGAATTCCTTTAAGTGTTAATCCATTCTATCTACTTCCTACCTAGATTTTGTGGCTTCCATATAATCTACATATCAGCTTAGATGGTACCATATTTTATGTGACTTTATCCTTCCTATAATTTATTAGCTTTCTTGATATATTTCTAAGTATGTTTTTTTGATATTTTTATTGCATTAGCCTGAATAACACTATAATGTGTTAGTTAACATCTTCCAACATTTTTAGTTGGGTTGATATTGCCAACTTAGAGTGTAGGGTTAGTTTTTGGTATTGGAACCATATATATGGGTCACATTTCATTCATGTCATATCATATAAAACTCATTCACTCTAGTTCCACACGCACTTCTATTCTAAGTACTATTTGGGAGAGTTTGTGGATTAGAACCTTATATTGAGGAGTCTTGTCTTGTGATGTCATTGAAGCTCAATTAGAGGACTCATTGGGAGTTCCTAAATAAGGATATCTAGGATCATCAAACAAATATAGGTATTCAACCTAAAAAATTATATTGAAAATCTCTAAGGATATTGAAGTGTCAATATGTCCAATCCAAGGTAGGTATTTATATCCCTACACTCTCATTTATTTAATTAGTAGATTCGTTTTTACTTGTTGATTTATGAATAAATGTATGTGTATCATTGTTTAGGATTTTTTAATACCTAATAAGTTAGTGTAGATATAATATTGATTAGACTTGACATGAATCAATTTAGGTTTCAAACCCCCCTCATTTGGTTTTCCATTGCACCTTACCCATTTACAACCATTCTAACCAATCATTTAATTTATTTTATACCCCTTTCAAACCATTTAACTTTATTGAATATTTAAAACTATACTTATAACCATTTAACTTTTTTGGTGATAACTATATCCTTATGTAATAGGCTTAGGCTTTATAACCCTTTCCTCTTGACATCTGAGTTGTACATTACCCTCTAATATATCTATAAAATTTATTAGTCCTTACTTGATCATCCAAATACCATGAGCTGTATTTGATTGACCTTATTTGAGTCCTAATATATTGAGAGAAAGAGGATAGTTGTAGGTCATATCCCATTAATACATTCTAGTGAATTTGATGTGAATCTTATCCCTCCTTTGGTTGGATAAATTTCATGTTTATCTTCTATAATTTTAGAAAAAAATTCTAAACCATCAACCCAACTATAAAATGAGCTTGATATAGTTTTATGTTTGCTTATGAATGGTATTGGCAAGTGAAATACTATTTTATGTTTTTATAGACTTTATTTGATGGCATGATAAAATTATGTGCATGTTTACAATTATATTAGCTAGCCTAATATAGTGATGTGTGATCAATTTCATTTTTTATTAGTTTTTTATTGTATTGGCTAGTCTAATACAATTTTTTTACCTTTTTTAATTTATTACATGAAAAAAAATTAGATTTTAACATATATTATTTTTTATATTTATATTTATTTTTTTTGGTTTTCCTATAAATTATGTTTTTATAGTTTCAAAACTAATAGGCATTCTCATTTTGGCTCAATTGATGTCAATTATTATATGCATTATGGTGTGATGGGTACTACCCTAACACTCAAGCTATTAAATAACATTATACATGGACTTTAGTATCCATGTACATCACTGTATATCATAAATGTAAAGGATTTCCTATTTTTATCTTTAAGAATCCATTAAACTATTTGATTCTATACTTACTAGTAAGAGTTTTGATTTGAGAAGTTTTTTGAGGTCAACATACCCCCATTTCTAAAAAATAGGGACCCTTGTGCATAATTTCAACCTTAACACTGAAAGCTTGATATTATACACATTATTATAATTTGAAGATCATCCATGCATGATAAAATTGGCCTGTTTGTTCATGGTTTTTCTTTAACCTTGCCTAATGTTATTAACAATTGACCTTCATGTCTCAAGTTGTAGGTTTCATGGAGAACTCATGGTTTGATTCATGATATAAAACCCTCCTTTAGGAAACCCTAGCTTAGACCCTTGGTTTTAATTCAAATTTGGTAGAATCAATTTGGTAGGAACATTTTCAAACTTACTTTAGACTTAAGCCTAATTGTTATATTAAGGCTTGGTCATGCTTCCTAACATGAACAAACCTTAGCCTAAAAAATTATGCTTGGTCCTTTTATATTTCTCCTCTTCTTGTCCTCTTTATTTTAATAAGGTATAACATCTATGTTTGTAGGGTCTTTTATGTTCCTAACTTAGTCCTATTATTTACATCATGTGGTCCTTTTTGTTACACACTTAGCTTAAAGTCTTAGTATTAAGGCCCTATTTGTGTTTATTAACATGATGAGACCTTAGCCTTAAAAAATTATCCTAAGTTCCTATATTGATCCAAACCCTAACTTAAACATCTTGCCTCTTTGTAGGATCAACGATTCTCACTTCATCATGGAGGATGATTGGATGGAGTGAAGGAGACCCAAATAATATAAAGCCTTGATCCATCAAGCCAATGGCATGCATTCACTCAGATAATGATCAATGGTCCATGTTTAATTAGGATTGAAGATAAAATAGTGCATGATCATCCTCAATATTAAATGGGTCCCCTTTTATTAAATATAAACTTAACCTAATTTTTACCCTAAGGTCTCACTGTATTTATTAAAACAATGAAACCTTAAGATAAGAATTATGATACAAATTTAAGAATTTGAAAGGAGCCAATCATGTGAAAGTATCTAGATCATGATTAATAGTTTGTGGCTACTCGCACAAATAGATCTGATGGAGCTAATTTGGCACAAAAATGTCAAAGGCCTAATAAATCCCCATGAGGATGAAAAGTGTCACCATCTTGAGAACCCAAACCTCTATTGACACTCTGTGGGCCCTTCCCAGGGTTAAATAGAGTCAAAAGTTGAGGAGTCCCATGGAATCACCATGTGGAATTCTCGCATTAGAGCTTAATGTTAAAAGGGCCCCATGCATTAAAACTTAGACTTAAACTAAGTTTTTACTCTAAAGATTATTGTATTATTTAAATAAATTAAACCTTAGGCTAAATCCTTTAGTTATGACTGTAATATTCAAAGGTACCCATTTTATTATGCTTTGAAGACTTAGGCTTTTAACTTAGTCTAATTAGGATGCATTTTGATACATGAGCTAACTTGATCCTCTTCATGACTACAGGGACCAATGGCATGCATATTCTCAAATCTTAATCAATAGTCTATGTTTAGTGGGGACCAAATGATTATATAGAGAATGTTAAATCAAATATCTATGGACCTAATGATCTTCATGAAATTAAATTTGATGTTCTCATGAATGTCATTCGATGCCCATGAGACCGTCATTAATGTCTACGAGGTCATAAAATTTAAGATCATTGATCATCTTTCTTAAACATAAGAATATGCTTTAAAATGTTGATAAAACCTTATTAATTGTGTTTCAATTCAATGGTACCCCCCTTTTTGAAAATATAAAAGCACTTAAGCTCTTTGAAATTTAATTATAAAATGATCTTGTGGTCTCATATTCATAGACATAGACTTAACCTAAGTCTCTATCCTAAAGTTCCATTTTAATTTATTTAAATATAATAAAACTTAGGATAAAGACTTATATTATGTCCCTATTCCATAAAACTTATCTTAAAATTTTTAACCTAAAGTTTTATCATGTTTATCAACATGATAAAACCCTAGATCAAAACCTTGTATTAGATCTTTCTATTAATCAGGTCCCTTTTTTTATGTATTCTAAAAATTATCTTAAATATTTTAACCTAAATTATATGTCATGTTTATTAACATGAAATATAATTTAGCCTAAAATATTTAGCTTAAGTCCCTTTTATATCTTGATGCTAATTAAAATTTGTGCACTTTACAGGATCGATGGCTCATGGTTAATCAGAGTAAGCCAATCAGATGGAGTGTAATCGATAGAGATTATTCAATGAGACCCCCAAAGGCCCATGGGATAGATGCATGGTGAACATGTATTTACTATGTTACTGACAAACTATAGAACTCAAAAAGACCATGAAGGTACCAGGTGGTAAAATTGTGGAGCCTAATATGAAGACAACCAATAACTTGCAAGCTCTAAGATCATGATCAATGGTCTGCATTGATCCATGAAAAAATATTCTATGTCATGAAGAAAAATAATTATTTTAAAGGACAATGTCTAGTTTCTTTAAAGCATTTATGAAAATGCCATGAAAGCTGCTAGATGGATGCCATATAGGTGCCACACAAGCATAAAATGACAAAATAAAATATTTTGTGGGCATGAAAGGGAAAAGGTATAAAGGTAGGGGTCTAAATCAAATCTAATTCATGAATTAGCCTAAGTCAGAGATACTATCACCATTAAAGATATAAACAAGCCCTAGCCTCCATAAAGGCCATAATTTGAACTCTAATCAATCACAACCAAGACAAAAAGAGTCTAATTGTTATGTTAGTGAGAACAACTAACCTAGAGGCTACTTGAAAAACATTAGTGAGTAGTTTCAAAGTCTTATAGCCATGGAAAATCAAGGTAAAAATAAAGAGATGACATATAATTGTATTTAACTTCAGATAATTAGGGAATAATCTTCAAGGATACTAACTTTGATGTTACAACATTAAACACTAGAAATAGAAATTGATCTAAACTTTTTTAGATCATTAAAGAAATGCAAGCCATCACAAGGGAAGAGTAGAATAATGCCTCAATCCTCTATAGATATAATGACCTACTATCCACTAGATGATTAGTCTCCACTATGCTGCTACAAAACTTGAGGTATTGTATTGTATTGATGTTATTTCCCCCATTTTCATAGATTATAAAATTAATTAGGATTAGATAGTTCATGAACATACTTTCAACAAGGTAGCATATATTTTACCCTTTTCATTTTAAAGATACTACAAGCTATGTAAGCCCCAGGTAGAATTGCCTACCATTAGAGCATGAACTAGTAAAATTGACTTGAACACTATCCTTGCTCTATGGTTGCTTACCAGAACCTAGGTGATCCAAGACCCTACTAAAAAGGTCCTAATTGTCCAATTTAGGTAAGGAATCAAAATAATCATGAACTTACTAAATATAATATCTGGGGGCCCTTCCACCACACATGTTAATAAAATTTGGATGCCTCATGTATAATTCATGGTAGAAGAGGGACTCATTCTCCCAATAGGTGAGATGATTAAAATTTATTTGAAACAACAATTTTCAACCATGAAAAATAAAACCAATAGCCACTTCTTCATGATGTCCTATCTTCTAGATGCCTTCTTGGCCACCACTAAAATCCTTGACATAAATATTTAGTCCCTTGATGGGAGACACACTATTTCCCATCACTATTTTAAATTACACTTATTCAAATATAAACACAATGTATAATTCATTTGTGATTATTTATATCTAGCTTTGGTAGAAGCTATTATAGGGATCCCCATGGGTAGGGTTATCCCTATGGTCAATAAATATGTAGAGATGATTGGAGATATATGGTTGTATCCATATTTCATAGTGATTAGAATAGAAGGGACCTTAGTTCAACCCCTCAAACTATCGATCCATGTGCCAACCAAATTGGTAGAATAGGAGGTTACATACCAATGTTTTCATGGTGTAGATGGTGTGTGCAAGAAAAAAAGGAAGGGAATCATTCACCCCTTTAATTAGCCATTAGTATGAAGGTGTTATAGAATTTGGATCATGTAGATGTCATATCTAAACATAGATACTCTTTCAACTTATAATTAGATGATTTGAGGTAGTAGGACCCTCATGATAATGTCACAAAACATTTGAAATATAAAAACTAAACTACCCCTATAAACATAGGCTTGGTGTTCATGAAATGATGTATATTAGGGACACTAATTTCATGAAAGTGTTGGCTAGGTTAAAGAAACATAATATCAGATTTGATGTTAGGTTTTCTAGAGATGAAAAACTTGATGAGATATGGTAGATAGGAACCCTATAATACCATTTATTGCCTAGACCTTCTTCTAGGCCCCCTCTAGAATAAACACTATAACAAACTCAATAAAAATTTACATAAGGACTTGAGAAAGAGAAATTTGAAGAAAGGCCTAGTGAGGGGGCATCTTATTCTACCCAACCTAAAAGGCTAGAGTCCCCAATTGAGTTCCTTGACATGATTGCACTAGGTCTTGGGGAGATATTGGAAGATGCACTCAAAGTGGTTATTGAGGTATATGGATCAGATGAAAAAGAATAAAAAATTGAGGAGCCTCCATCCCAAGCTAAGGAAGAAAAACTAAAAAATGGGAAGGATATAACTTTGGACCTAGTTCTAGCTACACCCCTATAGAAGAGGAAGGTTGAGTTGGGATTGGTCCCAATTGGAAAGAAGAAGCCAAATTTAACTTCTTTAGTGATGAGAAACCCATTCATGGGATAATAATCCTTTAATGGTTCATTTATGTGAAGATGAAAATGATCCCAACCTTACAACATTCATGTGCCATACCAGTGTAGTTAACCTCACTATTTATGATGAGATAAAGCTATGCATTGTGGCCCTGATGAAAGAAGAAGAGGAAAGAAGGATGACCACCCTTGGGGGGTCAAGTGGAACTTAGGTAGCCACTCTTGGATTCTAAAATAACACATATATGGATATTATTAAACCTAAAAAAATCACAAAGTCATTAGTTAGCGTGCAATTTAATCCAAAGATAGCATGCCTAAAGAGGGTCACACCAAAAAAGACCATGGTTGGGAATGAGGAGTTTAATTTTCATAGAGTTGAACCTTTTATGGGCTTAACTCTAATAGAAGGTTAGGGACCTAGTGAAAACCTAATACATGAAGAAGACATTGTTGGACTAGCTCATGCCCATTTAGCCCAAATAAAATCAAACATCAAAGGCCTATATCAAAATATAGAGAACCTACAAAAGGAAAAAGAAAATCTTAAGACACAAGATGTCTTATGAGTTCCTAAAGAAATGATAAATATGTTTGAGGCATCTTTTATGATATGTTCAATTCCTTAAAGGAGATGAACACAAGGTAGAGTACATTAGCCCACCTAAATGTAGTAGCCAAGGGTTCAATAGCCCAATGGTAGAATTCAAAATACAAAATCAAGGAAATAATTAGTATACTAGTGGAGGATCAGATTCTTGGCTTCAAGACCATTAGCCTAGTCCCCATTTGAATGTAATTATGGGAATAATTGTTGATAATATCAAAGGTTTGAGTACTTATTTAAGAACTTGGAGAAGGTTGTAAGGGATGATGAGGAACTAATAAGTAAAATTGAGTAGCTCCTTAGAACCATGCTTTTCATGCCTACCACACTTAGTTCCTTGGCCATCATTACAAATGATGAGTAAAATAATAGGGTCACCTTGGTTATCCAAGAGGTTAGGAGAAAGAGTCAGGGCTAGTCTAGGAGTGATAATAGTAGAGTCATGGGCATGATCCTGACTATAGAGGAAAAAATATCCAAGGCAAGAAGTATCAAGGAAGTAATGGCAAAAAATGACCAAGAATTTGATGACTTGGCAGACCAAGAGGATGAATTCCTCTTAGAACTAGATATTAATCTAAATCTAATCAATTAACAACATCAAAAGGCCATGAATATTATTTAGGAACAATAGGAGAGTTATTCAATGTAGGGCCCACCAGCTAGCTAATAATATTCCACTTTGTTAAGAAATTTTTTAATATTCAAAAGTAGAATATTCTTTTTGTAAAGGCATGTGCTAGTTTGTTAGCACATTTTCCTATAGGTCAATCCACTTTGGAAAGAGGAATGTATTTTAAAACTTTGTACAAAGGACAACTGTCCTTACCTTTGTACATTTGTAATCTCATGACTGACCAATGTACTGCCTTAACATCCTATAAAAGACAGTATTACCATTTTTTAAGGGAGAAAGTTTTGAGTAAAAAGAATTTGTGTAAACTTTGAGAAATTTATACAAGCAAGGAATTTTAAAAAGATTGTCCAATATTTATTTGTGTGTTTGATATTATGGTTAGTTTCTCAACTATCTATTTGGGTGTTCATATTTGAATGATTTTTATTGATTCTTGATGTGCATATATAAAAGGAGAGTTGTTAAATTATATTTATGATATTTAATTGAAAGATATTAGGTTCATTTCACTTCCCTTACTTCTCTTGTAGATGTGCTAATACAATTTGCTTATAAAGTAAATCTTTAAATTAAACCTAGTTTCTTATTTACATTTTCCTTCCTTTTCTTAGATATTTGCTTGGAACATGGTGGGATATGTGTTATATCTATTTCATGTCATGTATTAGTTTGAATGTATGTCTTGATGAAATCTAATATTTGTCATAATGTTTGGACTAAAAATTAGAATACCTTATTTCTACCCTACCCTTCCTTTTGTTTTTTATTTAATCAAATCACTGTAGTTTAAGCTCCACTATAAATATTCATTTAGATTAATATATATTTAGATCTTAATCAAAAATTCACTGATAATGGCATAAATATATGAAATTTCACTTAGATTGGCCATGGTGGCTCCCAACCACTAATTAATATAAATATTGTGGAACATTTTATTACTCTACCAATTTTTCACCATAGGTAACCAGATTAACCTAATCCATTACTCATTCTTTGAATTCCTTGAATTCTAAAATGAGAAGTGTTCTTTAGATAGTAAGAGCACCTATGATATATCTAGAGGCATCAATAGGAATGCGATTCCACTGGCGTTAGAAGGAGGGTCTTGTGAATTTATAGGATCTTTGCTACTTTTGGTGTGTTTTGATCAAAGATTGGTGTTATTTTTACACATTTGTAGAGCTATTTCACTCAAAAGTGTAAATATAATCAATATTCATGGTATTTTACCCATCTTTGTGCTTCTTTTAGACAAAGATTGAGAGTCTTTGAGGATAAATGTTTAATTATGGTAAAGGTATCTTGAGATCTAAGAATCCAAAGTATTTGAGGTTAGAATAGCTTTTTTTGATCAAATATTTATAGATATTTTATGATATGAGTTTAATTGAGCTTATAATTATAAATATTGATCATGGCTACATAATTGGACATATATTTGAGCTAACCTAGTTAAAGGTAGATGTCCCTTATTATTATTTACATGAATCTTTACAAAATTTTCTTAATGTGTAAGTCTAATCCGTATTCTTTGTAAAGGTTGATTTGACACATCATATTTCAAATAGGATCCAAAGTCTTCAAGTTGGAATTTCCAAGAATTTGAACAAGATCACATTCAAAAACAATAGAACCTCTACTGGAACTAAAAATCCATAGGAGATCTAGATGAGACAAAGGTAGACATAGACATTCAAGTCTGTACCAACTTCACCACTCCAAGGTACTCTTGAATTTTAACCTCATCAAGGTATGTATTGGTTAGGAAGATATATTAATGTGTAAGGTATGGTTCATGGCCTTCCTCGTAATCTAAAAAAATATTTGCCAACTTTTAGTCCTAGTGGTATTATGACAGTAAAAGAACATGTTAAATCCTTCAAAGTTGCTTTAAGATTTATAAACATCACTCATGAAGATGTAACATGTAGGTTATTTAATTTCACATTTAAGGATGCTAAATATAAATTGTTCCTTAACCTGCCTAAAAATTGCATTACCACCTAGGATGAATTCAATAACATTTTCATTGACCAGTTTGGCAAAATTGTTAGCCATTGTGTCTTGTACCAATAGTTTACCACCATCAAAAGATATGCTTATGATCCTATAATAGATTTTAATTCTAGGTTCCAGAATATGTACAATATAACCATTGAACTTTTAAACTTAATCATGTATTAGCCTTGTAAATCTACAAAGATACTCTTGATTCCATGACTTTAGTATTCATAAAGAGGGTTATAGGTCCTATGAACACACTGGCTTTAGCCTATGCTAAGGTTGTTATTATTAATTACAAAATACAACCTCAAGGTTAGATAGCCTACTCTATTCCCAATATCAATCTACATATGCCTACCTTGAATGTCTTTCCTAATAACAACCATAATGTGCTTGCTCTCAACCAACTCCAAAATCTAAACTAATTAACTCTAAGACATGATGCTCCTAAAAACAAAATTGGGGTTCTTGTATCACCCTACTACGAATGGATTTAATTCAAGTGATCAAAGGGCCTTAGTACCATCCACTAGTACCAATAACAACTAGGTTCATAATTTAGAAACCATCAAAAATGAAAATGTGTCCATTCTAAAAATGGTGTAAAAACTAAGCACTGACTTCCTTTAGCTACAAAAACATGATGATAATAATAGAAGTAACTTCTCTTTACAAAGGTTGAATAGGCCCAATAACAGGTTTAATAATGATATTTTATAGAATAATAAGAATAGTGAACCATATTTTGAAAAGATGAATATGGATATTAATCTTATTGATATTGCTTTGCCTAATTATTATAGAGTTCATTATATTACTAAGCATGGTGAGATTGATTGCATTTATTTCTATAAAGATTTTGAAGAATTTCAATAATATTTGAACACTTTTGAGGTGTACCTAACAAATATAATGGTGTAGGTACTTCAAGATCCAAGCCCATTGACTAGACCTTCATGGTGGAAACATTTGTTTTCCCTTCCAAGAAGATAATTAACTTGATGATATTCCTAAAGAAGTTCATGCCTTTCAGTAGTTTCTAAAGAAGACATATCCTCTAAGGAATAAAGAATAGAAGAAACCTTTAACTACTTATAATACTTCAAATAAATTTGGTACTCCTTCAGATACCACTTCAAACAATAATCTAGAGCCTCCAAAAGGAAGTACTTCTAGACCTAGTATTGATACTTCCAATTCTTCTAATATGACTAGTTATAATATTATAGAGGATATGAAGAAAATAAAAGATAATATTAATTTACATGAACTAACACATATAAATAAGCAAAGAGATCTACTATTCGAGTCCTTGTACAAGAAATCTAGCAAGATTCCCAAGGTTGATAAATGCCAATGTAGTTATGCACAAAGCTAAGGTGGAATCCTCACCTTTCTTTCTCATAGTTAGAATATTTGGTAAAAACTTACATAATTGTCTGTTGGATTTTGGTGAATCTACAAATATTATGCCTAAAAGTATTTATAAGCAACTTGTTTTAAATCCCATTAAGTTTGATAGGGTTGTCACCTAATTAGATAAGTTTAGGGTTAAGGTGGTTGGAGAATTGTTAAATATCCAAATGCAACTAGATTCTGAGCCAAGATTCCAAAAAGTTATAGATATTCAAGTAGTAGATATACCTAATGCATATGGATTACTTTTAAGTAGGAAATGGACAAAGGATCTAAATGGATATATGTCCATAGACTGTTCACACCTATGGATGCCTTGGAAGGGAGTTCCCAACCAGATCAAAGTTAAAAGAGAGCCAAGAATGAAACACATGATCAATGAATATAATGTTATTAATGAAAGGGTAAACATAATTAGCTTTGATTTAGGAGTTTTCACCGTATAAACTACCATGATATATGATCGTAAAGCTTTTCCTATTGTGCCTAGGTTATGGAAGTTGTATTTTGATGGTGTAAGATGTAAATCTGGGTTTGGAGTAGGTATTATTCTAGTTGAACCTATTGGTAAGAAATATAATTCCTCTTATAGACTCTAGTTTCCATGCACAAATAACCTTGTAAAATATGAGGCTCTCATCTTAGGTCTATAATTTACCATAAAAAACAAAGTCAAGCAAATACTAGTTTAGGGTGATTTAGAGTTGGTAGTTAATCATGTGAGAAGTAAGTATCAATGCAAACTATCAAACCTCAAGATGTATAAATTTAGGGTTTAAGATTTAGTTGAGTCTTTTGATGCCTTTAATATTATTTCTATCCCTAGAGATGAAATTAAAGTTTTTGATGAGCTAGCTTCTGCTACAACTAATCTCATGCCTGGCCAAGATTCACCAAACTTTAGCATTGAGATGCTACCTTGTCCTTTTATCTCAAAAAATGTAAACCATCTATAGGTCTTTAGTGATGACTAATAGATCATGGAATTAATGACTAGTTCAAGAGCATTTGAATCCCAAATCATAGATGAAGCTAAATAAACTACCATTGAGAGCAAGTTTGATGGCAAAGTCATTTAACTAAATGATAATAAGATCCCCAAGGGGATGATTGACTTGGAAAGATTATTTAATCAAGACAAGCTAGATAAAGCCTCTAAGATTCCCAAAGTGAGTGGAAAATATTACAATGTAATTGATATTGGACCTCAAGATCAACTTCAACTAGTTAACATTGGAAAATCCACCACTAATGTTGAAAATAAGAGATCCAAAGAGCTATTAGCAAAATACAAAGATGTGATAGCTTGGTATTATGATGACTTGAAGATTTTTTATCCAAAATTCATCACCCATATAATATCACTCAAAGATAATTTCAAACCTTTTAGGCAGAGGTAGAGGCCTACAAATCCTATCTTATAACCCATGATTTTCAAAGAAGTCAAGAGGTTGTTAGATGCTAGAATTGTATTTCCTATTAGGCACTCTACTTAGGTTTCCAATTTGGTGCCCATTAGGAAGAATAATGGTTAAATTAGACTGTATATTGATTATATAAATCTAAAAAGAGCATCTAAGAAGGATAATTATCCTCTTCCTTCTCTTGACTAAGTAATACAAATTGTTTCTAGTTCAGCCATGATGTATTTTCTTTATGGTTTTTCAGGGTATAATTAGGTGCTGGTGGACAAGGAAGATAGAATGAAGATAACATTCACAACTAAGTAGGGCACCTTTACCTATAAAATAATGCTTTTTGGACTGATAAATGTAGGAGCCACTTTTCAAAGGGCCATGGACCATGCTTTTCAAGACCTGATTGGTAAGTGCATTATAATTTACATGGATGATCTAACTATTTTCTCTAAGAATAGGGATGACCATTTCATGCATTTATAATAGGTATTTGAAAGGTGTATAAGGTATGGAATTTCCCTCGACCCTAAGAAAAAAAATTTATGTCATAGAGGGTAAATTATTAGACCATTTATTACCAAAGATGGAACCTCCATTGATCATGAAAGAGTGGAAGTTATATCAAGGATAGAGCCTCCCAATAGTAGAAAAGAATTGAAATCATTCTTTAGTAAAATAATATTTATGAGGAAATTAATTTATATATTTATAGAAATTGTCAAACCATTGAATGATATGCTAAATAAGGATGCTAAAGTATCAAGAATGAGGAATCCAAAAGGGCCTTTGGAGATATCAAAAAGGAAATAAGCCAAACTCCAATCTTGATAAGTCTAAAATTTTTAAAATATTTTTATCTCCTCTCTTTTTCCTCTAACCACACTATTGTTGTTGTTTTAGCTTAGAAAATAGAAGGATATGACCATCCAATTACTTTTATGAGCACTAATTTGAAAAATGCTAAATTGAATTATCCTTTGATTAATAAAAAAGGCTTTACATTAGTTGAGGCCATCAAAAAATTTAGGCACTACATTCTTAGGAACAAAGTACATGCTATTCTTCTAGATCTAGCCAAAAGCTAATGTTGAGTTAATGTGAACTTGGAGAGTGAAGAGGTAAGTGGATGTCTATCCTCTAAGAATATGACATAGAGATGAAAACTACAAAACTAGTAAGATGTGAAGGTCTGATTCAAATGACTGCCAATAGTAGCCCCAAATTCAGTATTATATAGGTTGATCAACATAATTTTCAACCTATTGACTAGTATGACTCCATTGTCCACTTATTGATTAATGTCACTTATCTTATAGGATTAACCAGGGAGAAAAAAAGATCTCTAAGGCTTAAGGCATCTCACTACCTGATCAAAAATGGAATCTAGTACTGAAAGAACTTTGAAGGTATGTACCTAAGATGTGTTTCCAAGGAAGAGAATATGCAAAAAATGAAAACTTTTCATGAGAAATTGGGAAGTGGGCATCCATTAAGAAGAACAAAAACTCATAAGATCCTCAAGGCTATCTATTATTGGTCCAACATCTTCAAATATTCTCATAATCATGCGAGAGAATGCCATTCATGCCAAATCTTTAGCATAAAGGAGCCAAAGGTAGCAATGCCTTTACAGCTAGTCATGATTGACAAACCCTTTGCCTAGTGGGGACTAGAATTTATAGGGGTAATCAACCCAAACTCATCATAGGGTCACAAGTATGTTCTGATAGCTATCAACTATTACACTAGGTGGACTGAAGCAATATCCACCAAACAATGTAGAATAGAAGAAGTGATCAATTTTTTAGAGGAAAGCATATGCACCAAATTTGGGAATCTAGTCTCTTTGGTTTGTGATAATGGGTCAGCATTCACATCTATAGAGATGACATAATGGGCATATGACAACAACATTATTCTAGATTTTTCATCTAAGCATTATCCTCAAGGTAATAGAGTATCTGAGTCAATGAATAAAAATATGATGAAAGCCATCAAAAATTATACTAAAAACAAACCTAGAAAATGACATAAGCTTCTCAATTATTCCCTTTGGGCAGATAGAAAAAGAGTCAAGTAGGATCTTAAATGATTTGCCTTCTTACTTATATAGAGCCAAGAGCCCATAATCCCCATCACACTCAAGCTGCCAACTTACAAGTTTATGCAAGAGTATATGGAGGAAGACCAAGAATTTGTAAGCTCAAGTATATTAGGAATTATTTATATGGATGATGCATGAGAATAAGCTTTTTATAAATTTAGTAGGAACCAAACTATAGTAAATATGTGGTTTGACAAGAAATCAAATATCAAGGTGTTCAGATAAGGAGACTTGGTTCTTCTTTTGGAAAAAGCATTTGAGCCCAAGGGTAAGCATGTCAAGTTCATACCTCTGTGTATTAGACCCTATCAAATTTTAGATAGAATTAGAAATAACACCTTCAAATTGAAATACCTATATGTAATAGAATTCATACTACCCACCAACAAGTAGTATCTCAAGCATTACTTCTCTATTGCTCCTCTTGGGGTTTTCATGGAGTAAATTTGCAAGATGGTTAGAATTAGTGTAAGTAGTCTAATTAGTTTCCTTCAACTCTTTCCTTCTTTTCCATTATGTGTACATAATTTTTTATATATATTTTTTGCTTCTTTTTTTCTTCTTACTTTACTACTTTCTATTGTGTGTTTACTTTCTATTGCTTTGTTCTTTACTTCCAACAAGTCCTTTGGACAACTCTCAGCTCAAAGTTCTTTAGTTTTCTTGAAAATCCAAAAGTTTAGGAATGTTGGTATCAACCTCATACACATGTTGAGAATGGATTTGAGATATGAGATTTATGCTATAATTTGAAGAAACTAGGAATGACTAATGGATAGGTTAACAATTCTATAAGACCTTAAACATTATCTTGACCTGAACTTGATTTTAAGAAGAATTGTACATATAGAATGAAAGTTTAATCTATTAAGGTATAATCATACTTGCACTTAACAAACATCCTTGATTGGGATAAATATTTCCACCATAGGTGATTATATGAGGATCAAACACTTGACAAAATCATTAAACTTGGATACCCTAGTTCTTAACCTTTGTTGAAAGCCTAAAAAACACAAAAATCCAAAAAAATAAGAACTTATTAAAAAATCAAAAGATTTTCAAGAAAATGTGATTTTGGTAATCTCCATCAGGGCTATGGACACTGGGATGGTAGTGGAAAAATTCCATGATTGGATCCAAAGGTATATTTGTCAGGGATATGGATGCCTAACTAGTAATAGAGCACTGCCAAAGCCTTCCCTAAACTAAAATCATGATTATTAATGAATATATAAACATGCTACAAGTTAATTTTAATTATTAAAGTCATGAAACCTATAAGTTATCCCTTTAATCCCATGGTAGACAATAATTAGAATCAAATCACACATACATCATGGCTATATCTTGATGTTTGATCCTAATTCTACATGTGTAAGGTTTGTTTCAACTATGAACTTATCTTGGTAATGGCATTGATTAAATGGAATAAGTGACCTATTTATTTGTTTGAAATATTCTCTTAGTTCTAACATATTGCTATGTTTCCCTCAAAATTCACCATTTTTAAAGGTCAACATACCCCCATTTCTAAAAAATATGGACCTTTGTGCATACTTTGAACCTTAACATTGAAAGCTTGATATTCTGCACATTATTAAAATTTGAAGATCATCCACACATGATAAAATTGTCACATTTATCAATGGTTTTTATTTAACCTTGCATTATGTTGTTAATATTTGACATTCATGTCTTAAGTTTCAAGTTTAATGGAGAACTCATTGTTGGATTCATGCTCTAAAACCCTCATTTAGGAAACCCTAGCTTAGACCCTTGGTTCAAATTTAGATTTGGCAAGAAAATTTTCAAACTTACTTTAAAATTAATCCTAATTTTAATATTAGGGCTTAGTCATGTTTCTTAACATGACCAAACCTTAGCTTAAAAAATAATGCTTAGTCCTTTTATATTTCCCCTTTTCTTGTCCTCTTTATTTTAACAAGGTCTAACATCTATGTTTATAGGGTCCTCTATGTTCCTAACTTAGTCCCATTCTTTATATCATGTGGTCCCTTTTATTACATACTTAGCCTAAAGTCTTAGTCCTAAGGCTTTGTTTGTGTTTATTAACACAAACAAGACCTTAGCCTTAAAACTTTAGCCTAAGTTCCTATATTGACCCAAATCCTAACTTAAGCATCTTGCCTCTTTTTAGGATCAATGACTCTAAATTCATCATGAAAGATGATTAGATGGAGTGAAGGAGACCTGACTAATACAAAGCCTTGATCCATCTAGCCAATGACATGCATTTTCTTAGATAATGATAAATAGTCCATTTTTAAGAAGGACTGAAGATTAAAGAGTGCATGATCATCCTCAAGATTAAATTTGTCCCCTTTCACTAAATACAAACTTATCCTAAGTTTTACCCTAAGGTATTATTATATTTATTAACACAATGAAACCTTAAAATAATAATTATGTGACAAATTTAAGAATTTGAAAGGAGTCAATCATGTGTAAGTATCTATATCATGATTAATAGTTTGTGGATACTCATACAAATAGATCTGATGAAGTGAATTTGGTATTAAAATGTTAAAGGCCTAAGAAATCCATATGAATATGACAAGTGTCACAATCTTGAGAACCCAAACCTCTATTGACACTCTGTGGACCCTTCCTAGGGTTAAACAGAGTCAAAAGCTGAGGAGTCCCACTAAATCACCATGTGGAATTCTTGTGTTTGAGCTTAATGTTAAAAGGGACCCATGCATTAAAACTTAGACTTAATCTAAGCTTTTACTCTAAGTATTATTTTATTATTTAAATAAATTAAACCTTAGTCTAGATCCAATAGAGTGAATTTGGAATTGAAATGTCAAAGGCCTAAGAAATCCCCACAAGGATGATAAGTGTCTCCATCTTAAGAACCCAAAATTCTATTGACACTTTATGGATCCTTCCCAGGGTTAAACAGAGTCAAAAATTGAGGATTCCTATAGATTTTCCATGTGGCATTCTTTTGTTTGAGCTTAATTTTAAAAGGGCCCCATGCATTAAAACTTAGAATTAACCTATGTTTTTACCCTAAGGATTATTGTATTATTTAAATATAATAAACCTTAAGATAAAACCTTTGGTTATGACTGTAATATTTGAAGGGACCAATTTTATTATGATTTGAAGATGTAGGCTTTTAAATTAATCTAATTCTCATATGTGTTGATCTATGAGCTAACTCGATCCTCTTTATGACTATAGGGACCAATGGCATGCATATGCTCAGATCTTAATCAATGGTCTAATTTTAGTCAGGACCAAATGATTAGATGAAGTGTGTTAAATCCAAGATCTATGGACCTAATTATATTCATAAAATTAAATTTGATGTTTTCATGAATGTCATTTGACGTACGTGAGGCCATCATTGACGTCTATGAGGCCATAAAATTTAAGCTCATTGATCATCTTACATAAACATAAGAGTATGCTATAAAATGTTGATAAAATCTTATTACTTGTGTTGAAATTCAATGATACCCCCTTTTGAAAAATATAAAAGCACTTAAGGTTTTTTAAATTTAATGATAAAATGATCTTATGGTCTAATATTCACATGCATAGACTTAACCTAAGTTTCTATCCTAAGGTTCTAATTGCATTTATTTAAATACAATAAACCTTAGGATAAATACTTATATTATGTATCTATGCCATAAAACATAGCTTAAAAGTTTTAACCTAAAGTTTTATCATGTTTTTCAACATGATAAAACCCTAGATGAAAACCTTGTGTTAGATCCTTTTATTAATCGGGTCTCCTTTTTTATGTATTCTAAAACTTAGCTTAAACATTTTAACATAAATTATATGTCATGTTTATTAACATGAAATAAACTTTATCCTAATCCCATTTTATATCTCAATGATAATTAAAATTCATGCACTTTGCAAGATCGATGAATCATAGTTAATCAGAGCAAGTTGATCACATGGAACGTAATTGATAGAGACTATTCAATGAGACCCCTAAAGGCCCATTATATAAATCTGTGGTGAGTATGCATTCACTACATGAATAATTAAGTAAAAAACTTATAAGGCTCATGAAGGTGTCAGGTGGCACAACTATGGAGCCTGATATGAAGATAACCAATAACTTGCAATTCCCAGGATCACAATCAATGGTCCACATTGATCCATGATAAAATATTTGATGTTGAAAAACAAAATAATTATTTTAAAGGACAATTTATATTTATTTTAAATAATTTATGAAAATTCCATGAAAGTTATTAGATGGATGCCACATAGGTGCCACACAAACATAAAATGACAAAATCAAATATTTGGTGGGCACAAAAGAGTAAAGGTATAAAGACAAGGGTATAAATAAAGCCTAAGGCATGAATTATCCTAATTCTAAGATAATATAACTATTAAAGTTTAAAACAAGCCCTAACATCCATAAAATGCCCTAATGTGAACTCTAATCAATCACAAATAAGCTAGGAAGAGTCCAATTATTATCTGAGTGAGAATAACTAACCCATAGTCTTCTTGCAAACCATTAGTGAGAAGTTTCAAAGTCCCAAAATCATGTAAAATTGAAGGTAACAATAAAGGGATGACATAAAATTGTATTTAGCTTTAGATAATGAGGGAAGAATCTTCAAGGATACTAACTTTGATGTTGTAGCATTGAACACTAGAAATAGAAATTGGTTCAAAATTTTCTAGACTATCAAAGAAATTCAAGCCATCATAAGGTAAGAGCATAATAATTCCTCAATACTTAAAAGATACAATGACCTAGTCTCCATCCAAATGACCACTCTCCACTATGCTACTACAAAACCTAAGATATTGCATTGTATTGATGTTATTACCTCCATTTTCATAAAGTGTAAAATTGATCAAGATTGGATAGTTAATGAATGTACTTTCAAAAAGGTAGCATATATTTTCCCCTATAATTTTAAGTCTACTAAAATCTATGCAAAACCTAGATAGAATTGCCTAAAATTAGAGCATGGACTAGTAAAAATGACTTGAATACTATCCTTGCCCCATGGCTGCTCACTAGAACCTCAGTGATCCAATACCCCACCAAAAAGATCCCAATTTTCTAATTTAAGGAAGGAATTAGAGTAATCATGACCTTACTAAATATAATATCTAGGGCCCCTTCCAACACACATGTTAATAAAATCTAGATTCGTTATGTATACTTCATGGTAGAAAAGGGACTTACTCCCCCAATAGGTGAGATGATTAACATTTATTTTAAATAATAATTTTTAGCCATGAAGAATAAAACTAGTAGCCACTTCTTCATGATGTCCTATCTTCTATATTCCCACTTAGCCACCACCAAAATCCTTGACATAAAGAATTGGTCACTTGATGGGAGACACATTGTTTCCCATCACAATATTAAATTGCACATATTAAAATATAGACACAATGTACAATTCATTTGTGATTATGTATATCTAACTTTAGTAAAATCTATTAAAGGGATCCCCATGGGTAGGGTTATACCTATGGTCAATAAATATGTAGAGATGATTGGAGATATCTAGTTGTATCCAGATTGCATGGTGATTAGAATAGAAGGGACCTTAGTTCAACCCCTCAAACTAATGGTCCATGTGCCAACCAAATTCATAGAAAAAAAAGTTGCATAATTTTTTTTCCATGGTATAGATGGTGTGTGAAAGAATAAAAACAAGGGAATCCTTCACTCCTTTCCATTAGCCATCTATAATATTGTGTTAATGAATTGGGAGCATGTAGATGTCATCTCCAAATGTAGAGACTCCTTAAAATTATAATTAGATGATTTGAGGCAGTGGGACCCTCATGATAGGGTCATAAAATATTTGAAATCAAAAACAATGAACTACCCCTATGAACATAGGCTTGGTGTTCATGACATGATGTATATCATGGCCACCAATTTCATGAAAGTGTTAGCTAGGTTAAAGAAACATAATATCACGTTTAAGGCTAGGCTAGATAGAGATGAAAAACTTAGTGAGATATGGTAGATGGGGCCCCTACAATACTATTTGTTGCATGGAGCTTCTTCTAGGCCCCATTCAGAAGAACCACTACACCTGAAGCACAAGTTACCCAAGGAATTGAAAAAGAGAAATTGGAAGAAATTCCTAGTGAGGGGACATCTTCTTCTACACAACATAAAAGGCTAGAGTCCCCAATTGAGTTCTTTGACATGATTACACTATGTCTTGGGGAGACAATGGAAGATGTACTCAAAGTGCTTTTTGAGGCATATAGATCAGATGAAGAATAAATTGAGGAGCCTTCAAACCAATATAATTAAGTATAACTATAAATTGGGAAGGAGATAACTTTGGAACTAATTCAAGTTGCACCCCTACAGAAGAGGAAGGTTGAGTTAGCATTGGTCCCAGTTGGAAAGAAGAAGCCAAAGTTAACCTTCACTCATATTTTAAGTGAAGTTAGCTTATTTAGTGATGATAATACCATTCATGAGATAGTTATCCTTTAATGGTTAATTTATGGGAAGATGGAAAAAATCCCTACCCTACAACATTCATGGGTTATGACCAGTGCAATCAACCTCACTGTTCATGATGAGCTAAAGCCATGGATAGTGGCCCTGATGAAAGAAGAAGAGGAAAGAAAGATTAAAACCCTTAGGAGGTCAAGTGGAACTTATTTATACAATCTTGGATCCTTAAACATCACATATATGGAGATTATTGAACCTAAAAAAATCACAAATTCAATAATCAGTGTGCAATTCAATCCAGAGACAACAAGCCTGGAGAGGGTAACAACAAAATGACCATGTTTGAGAATGAGGAGTTTACTTTTCATATATTTGAACCTTTTATGGGATTAAATCCAATAGGAGGTTAGGGACCTGGTGAAAACCTAATCCATGAAGAAGACATAGTTATACTAGCTGATTCCCATTCAACCTAACTAAAATCAAGCATCAAAGGCTTATATCAAAATATAGAGAACCTATAGAAGAAAAATAAAATATTGAGACATAGGCTATCTTATAAATTCCTAAATAAATGATAAATGTGTTTGATCCATATTTTTATGATATGTTCAATTCCTTGAAGTAGATTAATACAAGATAGAGTCCATTAGCCCACCTAGATGCAGTAACTAAGGGTTCAATAGCCTAACGGTAGAATTTAAAAGATAAAATCAAGGAACTAATCAACATACTAGTGGAGGACCAGATTATTGGATTCAAGACCATCATCCTAGCCTTCATTTTAATGTAATAATGGGAATAATTCTTGATAAGATATAGGGTCTGATTACTTGGTTGAAGAACTTAGAAAGGGTCTTAAGGGATGATAAGGAGATGATAAGTAGAATTGAGAATCTCTTTGGAACCATACTTGTCATTCCTACCACACTTAGCTCCTTAGGAATAATTTTAGATGATGAGTAAAAGCATAGGTTCACCTTACTTATGCAAGAGGTTAGGAGTGAGATTCAGGGCTAGTCTGGGAGTGACAATAGTAGAGTCAAGGGCATGACCATGAGTGTAGAGAAAAAATAGCTAAGGCAAGAAGTATCAAGGAAGCAATGGCAAGAAATGACCAATATTTTGATGACTTCATGGACTAGGAGAATGAATTCCTCTTAAAACCAGTTGTCAATCTAAATCTAGTCGATGAACAACAATAAAAGGCCATGAAGATTCTTTAGGAATAATAAGAGGGTTTTTCAGTGCAAAGTCCACCAGTTAGATAATAATATTCCACGTTGTTAAGAAATTTTGTAATATTCAAAAGTAGAATATTCTTTTTTTAAAGGCATGCACTAGTTTGGTAGCACATTTTCCTATAGGTCAGTCCACTTTGGAAAGAGGAATGCATTTTAAAACTTTATAAAAAGGATAGTTATCCTTACCTTTGTACATTTGTAATATCAAGACTAACAAGTGTATTACCTTAGCATCCTATAAAAGGCAGTATTACCATTTTTTTAGGGGAGAAATTTTTTGAGAAAAAATAATTTGTGTAAAATTTGAGTAATTAGTACATGGAAGGAATTTTGAAAAGATTGTCCAATATTAGTTTGTGTGTTTATTATTATGGATGCTTTCTCAACTATTTGTTTGGATGTTAAGATTTGAATGGTTTTCATTGATTCTTGATGTGCACATATAAATTCAGAGTTTTTAACTTCTGATTATGCTAGGTTAATTAAAATATCTTAGGTTCATTTCACTTCCATTGCTTTTCTTGTAGATGTGCTAATGCAATTTTCTTATGAAATAAATATTTAAATTAAACATAGTTTCTTATTTGCATTATTCCTTCTTTTCCTTAGATATTTGACTGGTACATGGTGGGATCTATTTTATAGATATTTCATGTCATTTATTGGTTTGAATGTATGTCTTGATGAAATATAATCTTTGTCATAATGTGTGGACTGAAAATCAAAATACCTTCTTTCTTCCCTACCCTTCCTTTTGATTTTTCTTTAATCAAATAACTTTAGTTTAAGCTCCACTATAAATATTCATTTAGATTAATCTATAGTTTAGAACTTGATCACAAACTCAATAATAATAGAAAAAATATCTTAAATTTCACTTAGATTGGCCATGGTGGCTCCCAACCACCAATTAATATAAATATTATGAAATAGTTTATTGCTCTACCACTATTTCACCACAAGTAACCATATTACCCCAAACTAATACTCATACTTTAAATTCCATAAATTCTAAAATGATAATTTTTATTTAGACACCAAGAGATATTGTGATACATCTAGAGGAATAAACAAAGTTACTCTCAACCTACCTCCAAGAAGGGATAGTGTGGCCACATGTATAGTGGAATCCTTCATGGTTAATTCCCTCATAATGGTATACATTATTTATTATTGGGATAAGTATATTTTAGAGCCTAAAATATAAATAATTAATTTATTATATTACCTCATTATCTTGATTTTCTCAAATAATTAATTAAATTTTAGATTATTTATCTTATAGACTACATCAGCTAGCCTGATACAATTTTATATTGTGTTTGTGAACTATATCATCCAAATTGAAATGGTTTTGTGTGTTTTTGAAAATACATTAGTTATATTGATACATTTTTGTATTTCTCATTGACTACATTGACCAAACATATACTATCTTCAATCTAAATCTAATTATATTAGCCAAATTCATGAAGTTTATATAATAATGTATCAACTAGCCTGACACAATAATTATAGTCACCCATTTTATTACAAGTACACATATTTCTAGTCTTATTATAATTATATACCTTTTCACTAAGAATTATAAATATAGTGACATGATCTCTCATGAACCTCTTTGGTTCCATCTAATTTCACTTGATTTACCTACCCCTTGGGATTGTAGGATATGCTTATTTACCTTTATCCAATGTATGCCAGGGATCCCTTATTGTTATACCTATTTTATATTTGTTTTTTACCCCTAGACACTTATGTATATCATAGACAATAGAATCTAAGTTAGTGTCTATCTTCAATGCAATTGTTTAGGCTTATCTTTTTATCTTTTTCTATATTGTTTGCTTTATGATCAGTTTTTGGCCCTCTTTTCCCATCCTATGGTTGTATTTTCACATGTCACTAGGTTATAATTCAAATTCAAAAGGTTTTTATATATATATATATATATATATATATATATATATAAAGGATATTATCTAATTAACACACCTAATAGTTTGATAAGTCAAATATCTAATTATAAAGTAATATCTATTTCATGCTATCAAATTCTACTACAACACTGAATTAAATATTTGAAGCATTGAAAAGGTCAAATATACTATTGCATCACGTATACCAAGGGTTACTATGAGAAATAAAATATAGTCACACTGTTATGATTTTACACACATACATAAGAAGGAGAACTACATGTGAGTCTGATGCCCTCTTAGGAGTTTGGATATGTAGGTAGCACTTAACAACAATATAGGGTTGCTAGGGCTAGCTTGACTCATGTTACTAACCATTTTTATCAAGTTACAAGAGGAAAAATGTAAAAGAACTAAGGTTTCTTATTATCATGATATGACATGTACGTAAACTTGATTGAAGGCATAAAAAAATTAAATAAGGGGAAGCACTACCCTGGTCCAAATTTGAATTCACTCATGTGTATATCTCTCACTAGATAGGTGAATTAGATACAAACATCTACGTCATTGTTATTGTACCTAATCAACACAACTGTTTGAATGTTAAAAATAATCTAAATATAGAAAACTAAATTCTAGATCTCTAAGACAACCTTGTGATGAATCTTGATCACTATCATAGTCCATAAAAAAATAAAAAATAAGATACGCTCTCTTTATCCCTTAGTTTCTTAATAATTATTATACTTATTTCACATGCCTAAATGATATATATTATGAAAATAATGTATTGTAATTGTTGAAACCTAAGTATTTATTTATTTTATTAAAATAAATTAATTGTTTGTATGTTTCTCTTATGAATCTAAAATCACTAAAATAAGTGGTGAACCCATCCTATGTTTGTTGAACCAAAACTGTAATCTGTATATTAGGGTTTTCACTTTCTTTGAAATTTCATCTCATTTTTTTGTATTTTATTTTTAGATTTAATTTATCCCTCAATTATATGGGCATATATTAGGAATGTTTAGTTACATTCCTGTTTTGGTCCTCCTGGTTGTGTGCTTGGTAGTCATCTTAAAATATTTTTTACCTTTATGGTTATTTAGAAAAGATAAATTATGATATTTTCTTTAATCCATGTGATGATCAATTTATTACATATGAAGACTTAGAATAACACTAAAAACTAAATAAAGCCACTTTTGCTTACAACTATGAAAATAAAAGACTAATGATGTAAATGCAAATATAACTGATCAAAGTAGTGATCATGATGTTTCCACTCTTGGTTATCAATGTGATAAAATTCCTCTTGGTTATGCCACCTCTCTTATTCTTCTATTTTATGAGACTAAAGAACCAACAAATATGTAACATGATGCCATTACTAATGTTTAAAATCAAACTATTACATCCCCATCCTCTTTAGTTATTTCAACAAGTGAGTTTGATTTGCCCCTTTCCAATGTTGAAAATGTCAAATAATTTGACTATTCCTCCACTATCTCTCATAATGAAAATATTTATGAAATCAAGTGTGTCTCTCCTTCTTCAAATAATGCTATTTTTTAATATTACATTACTTATTTTCATTATTCAAATTAAAATAGTCAAATTTCTTCTTTCCCTCTAGTTTTTGAGGAACAAATTACATGTCCCATATCTCCCATTGTGTTGATAAAATAAAAAAATGAGAGTGCATTTGAAAAATCTTAAGGAAATAACCACACAACCTGCATTGTTTAGGGACACAACAAAAGTCCCAAATATATTGTATGAATCTTTTTAAAATGTAAAACCATGTAAATTCAAGAAAAAAAAAACCATGTTTCCCAAATATTTCCTAACAAAAAAATTTCCTAAGAAAAATAACAAGGATGCAAATGACAGTTATGTCAATATTCCTTTCTCACATAATAATGATGAACCTAAAGTACAAAGTGATATTGCATTAATTACTCCTATTTCTATAGGATGGGACACTAAAACTTAAAGTGAAAGTGACCTTATTACATCTCTTTATGTGGTACATGACATAGCAAATGTTTCTTCCCTTTCCTCCTTTGCATTTTCTTCTTAAAAGGAGTGTGTATAAAAATGAAATTATCCCTCCTACTCCTCTAGTATGCCATAGAATTACAATAAATGTATCACCTTGAAATGATAATAATATTAAACTTTGTGATATTACACAAGATAGACCTACAAATTTAGATATGGGCATTCCTTTATAGAATATTGAAAAATCATGTGATGAGCCTATTTTAGAGAATGATAAGGAGTACATCATTCCTATGTTCTACATGAATGGTAATTTACAACCAATAGAAAAAGAATCAACTTCTTATTATGACATGTTATCTATTATGAACACCATTGGAGATTTGTAGTGACAAGTCAATACTCTAAAATTTTAAGTTTATTCTCATGAATCTTTTCTTGAGGAGAATACATTAATAGAGAAAAATATTACAACGGATGTGTTTGAGTATCCTTATTCTTAAAACTTAGTAATTCATAAGTTTTACTTCTTTTATGGTTAATGGTATCCTACCATTCATTTATAATAATATACACACTCTTTTGAACATTAGACCCAAAATAATACCTTGTTATTAAAGGCTTTTTATCATAGCTTAAACCAAAGGGAACTTAACTAGTTTTATACTTTGTCAAATGATTCATTATCAACTTTTAAACAACTTGAAGATGTATTTATATTAGATTTTCATCATCATACCTTACATAAATTACCTTTTGAGCATTTTAAAACATTGACACAAATATAAAATGAGCCTATACAATATCATATTATTTAATTTAAGGATGTTCTGTATTTCTTACAATACACACCTAGATTTGGAAATATAATTTATATTTAGCAGATGTGTTATTTATCCACTAATATAAATAGAATTACATAAGAAATTTGATTCATTTGAGATATTATGTTGGGATATGCATAAATATGTGTGCACTCTAATGAATACACAAACTAGGTTACCTATTTATCCATTCAAATCCACACATGGTAAAAATCTTGTTTCCAAGATAAATAAACAAACTAAAAAAACTCTTGAACCACTTCAAAAACCTTATACAAAACCAAACCCATACATCAAAAAATAAATAATAAATATGTTAAATAAAATAAAAGAGCATGATTATATAGTATCTCCCATAGTTAGACTATATACCATTAACAAATGATAACTTATTTAGTTTGATTGGTATCGAGATAGACCACATGGCATATTATAGATGTTTTGGATAAATGGCTAATCAGACTCTATCCTAATTCATATTACCCACATTATAAATTTGATAATGAAAAAGGGCAACACTTATTCACTTATCATGGTATTAATGGTGACCAAGATAATGAGTGTTTTTCTCTCGAATAAAAGTTTATATAGTTAGCTGATCATGGAATCATTGCATGTCAAAAAGGCATATCTATAAATTTTACACATACTTATCCTAGATTCTCATCTAATAAGATTAAGACATGCCATGTTGATCCCTATGAGGAACACATTGTCCATCATCCTTCATATAAGATGAATTCTAGTAGAATTCATTTTCCTAGTGCACTCTCTCATAAGACTGATCTCTCCTAGAGTGATCTTACAAAGGAACCATTGGTCGATCAGGTCCTTTATAAAGAGACATAGGGAGAATTTAAAATTACATAGAAAATATGGGTACTAAATAAATACATACAAATTCATAGGGTATTTTTATATATACTTTAGAGAAACTTATAGAAACATAATTTGTAGTCCCATTTCCATATGATCATTATAGTCAAGCTTTCTTATATCCATCTAGATTTCATTGCATATAGTGATTTATTTATTAATAAATATAATACACACATATAAAAAATATACATGGTACTAAAATTTACTAAATCCTAACATACACCATGAACATAAATGAAATTAAAAACTATATAATGACCAATAGAGAATTAAACAATGTAAATCTATTTGATACCAAATAAAACCCATGTGAGCCATGTCATATATATAAGATAATAATTTTTCTATAAAAATAATCACATAAATCATAATTAGGGGCATATCCCCAAGGGTATACTCCTCATCACTATCAACATCTATAAATCTAACACCTCTATATGTATATAAACTAGGATCAAACTATGGTCCTCATGCATGTGATAACATGTGTACTCTCTCCTAAAAAACACCTAACTACTGCATTGTCTCCTTATTCTCTCATCTCAAATTATCATAACTATTAATGAGAATTTGCATAATATCAATAGAACTTCTCTATGGTATGTCTCATTTATCTAACTCTATATGCAACTACTCATGTTCTTTGGCTATAGTATGGTATGCTACCATAACTCTTATAATATGATCAAACAAAAGTGCATGTGCACTGATAATGTTAAAAACTCTCTGAATAAATCCATCTCTAGCTACATCTATACACACACTATTATTGATGGCCTTTATAACCTATTCCACCATGGTTGACTACTCTTAGTTACCTACACATATTTGATATATGACACCAATTATCAGCATATGTGAAAAATAAATAATTTAATAACCAAATCAAATATAAAACTTAAAACTATAGTACTAAAATGTGGGCCTAATGGCCACCTCATCTATCGGTGTTCGTCCTATAAGAGCACCATCTCATACCTCACCATTCATCTCTCCTCTACCACCACTTTGTGTTGTAATAATGACACCTAGAACTAAAACTACAATAAGAAATAACAAAGGCCATCTGGCTCCATACCACCATTTTACATACCCATTAGTACCCCCTACATCATCTCTTACTATTATGGGAACCATGGGATCTCATTCATCACCTAGTTATGGGGATAAATATAAAATAATAGGTGTTGGCCTATCATGTGGCCTATGACCACTCCATATCATCTAATGCCATGTATATGGTGCCAAGGGCACTCCTACTCAATCCCAAACTACCATAAAACTTGATCATACTAAAATAAATTATATCTACTAGAAAATTGATAAATCAACCATATAATAATGTGGACCCTCTATAACTCATGTACATCCTTGGCCACCCATCAAAATTCTTGTAAGGATGCCACATAATTTTCTCTAGAGATAAACCTTCTAAGGTAATACAGTACTCCATCATGGTATGAATTATACAATATGGGAATACCAATCACTTAGAAAAAACATGTGGATGAGCCCATTTATGGAGGGGACCACTAGTTAACCATACCATTGTGATATGATCATAAGCCTAGACTTGTAATAGAGACATCCCTCCAATACCCCCACCATGAATATCTAATGTAAACCTATAGAGATCCCTATATAAGTGGGCTAGTGTAGTACAACCCCATGAATACATATTATGGTTAATATTAATGTGATTTACTACTTGATACATTTGATAATAAATAATAACATTCCCACACTCCACAACTACAAATGATGGAAGTAAAATGTAAATAAACTTCCACAACCATGAAACATCACTGCTATTAATGCTATCAAACCAAATCTTGATCAAATATTCACTAGGAGCCCTATGACCAGTAAAATACAGATGGGAATGTTGAATATATCCTCAAAGACCATCTTTAACAACCTAAATTCTCTCACCCCTAATTGATAGTTAAATAATCTGTTACACATCCTCTAAGGTGATAGTCATCTCACCATTGGGAAACTATAATGTACATGTACCTAGATTCCACCTCTCAGCTAGGGATGTGAGGAGTGGATATAATATAGGATCTATCCCAAATAGACCACATGCCCCAATATTTCTTGATCAATAATAACCCAGTCAGCTACATTTAAACCCAACTCTGCTAATGTCACATAATGTTGTCCATGTCAAAACTCTCAAATATGAATATTATTATGTAATAAATATAACAAAATTAAAATCTCATTAGTGATTATATTTTTATGCAAAAAATATAAATATAAATTAATAATACACAAAATAAAAATATATTAGTGTCATATGCTAGTGTCCACATGGGATAGAAGTGTTAGACACTAACGTCTGTGCTAGACAAAAATGTCAGATGCTAGCATTTGAAACTAAACACTTATGTCAAGGTGATAATGAAATTATCTAGGAAACTAACACAAAAGTCTAAACTTTTATGAAAAATCCCTAAAAATACACTCAAAATTTAAAATTTTCAAAAAAATCAAAATTACCAATAAATTGTAATAAAGCTTACTTACCAGCTTAGAAAAATCTTGGCCATCTAAGGCACTTTGGAGCACATAAAATCAAATTGGGAAAATTAATCTTCTACATGGAATTATTTTTCTCTAAACTCATATCTCAAAATTTACAAAATTTCAAAATGTAAATAATTTCAAAATTCTATTACAACCCACCTAATATACCACTTTTGCACTAGTTTCAAATCTACATATCTTGAGTCTTGGGTATGCAAATTTGAAACCTCAAGTCATGTTAGGATATAGATAATGAGTCCTTTAATATTCTACCAAATTTTTAAATTTTAAAACATTACTAAAAATCACTAAGTTTTTTGCTACACAGATATTTTTCTAGATTCCAAATACTGATAAAAATAATGTTACAAGTTATTATCCATAATACTTTAAAAATAATATCAAATAAATTATATCAAGCACATCATCCATTTTCATTTTATAAGGAGACAAAAAACATTCACTATATCACCTCCTTAAAAATGGGGTGAGGGGTGGGGAATCTTAGTAGGGGCATGTTTATAAACAATTTCTATATAATCAAATATAATTTTCACACTCTCCACATTCAGTGGGGGCATTCTTTGGAAGAATGGTCTCCACACCTTTTTATCATCTCCAAATTATAGTAAGGTTATGTTTTAAAAACACATCATTCACATTGGTACTTATTACAAATTTAAAATTTTCTCCATAAATAGTATGGGTATGCCTTAGAAGCATGTTATCCGCACTTACATACTTTCCAAATTGGCAAAACATACACACATATGATTTAAATTCATAGTTTTGGCAAAATTCTATACATTAGTGCCATTTGATATACATAGTTTTAGCATGAGACATATCCAAGGTGCATATGTTATGTAATATGTACCTAATATTGAAAAATATAGACTAATTTATGATTCCAAAAAATTATATGGACTATTACAATAACACAAAACTTTTTCATAGTAGTACCCAGATGTATTGATACCTTGATCAAACTTTGATGGACTGTATTAATCCTTACCCATCTACAATGGTTGGTTCTTATTTTTGGTGTGAATAGAGGGATTAAATCACATGGTCTCACCAATTTCTTAGGTGAACTTGATTACGTCACTCACCCTATATATAGATACACATATACATATATTTTGTACTCAAGTTGTGCTCATCAAAAAATGATATTCTTGATGGCTAAAGCACCTCTCTTCCTATTTTGGGTTGGGGGCATGATCACCTCCCAACTCTCCCTAATCTAGGTATATCACCACCATAGTATAACACACTCAACCACTTTTAGGCCCAATCATATTCCCAACTAGAATATGGATGAGGTTACAAGACCCCTATCTATTTGTCTAGTTACAACACTCCAAAACCATCTACTATGTGGAAAAATCATAAATGTACTCTATCCATGCTCTTTCTTTATGCTACTTTTTATTATCACATATATATATATATATATATTATATGCTAATTTATTTTTTAGCATATTCTTGGTTGTGGGTGATGTTTGAACTAAATATTGAATAAAAACTCAAGTGAAGACAAGGTGTGTTGTCCATACCATGATATGAATTTTGTTTTCCTTTAAACTAGTAATTCTAGTTTTTCCTACATTACTAGATTAAAATAGGGTAAATGTAGATACCCATTTTTCTGACAATGAACATATTTATAGTCTTATTGTATTTATATACCTTTTCACTATGAATTATACATATAGTGACATGGTCTCTCATGGACCTCTTAAGTTTCATATTATTTCACTTTGTTTTACCTACCCTTTGGTCTTATGTGCTATGTTTATTTATATTTATCCAATGTATGTTAGGGATCCTTTCCTATTTTACCTATTTTGTTTCCCTTAGACACTAACATTGATTTTAATGGTTAGCTTCGACATAACTATCCAAGCTTATCTTTGTCTTTTTCTGTATCTTTAACTTTGTGACATTTTTGGTAGCCCTCATTTCCCATCCTATGGTTTGCTTTTGGCATGTCACTAGGTTATAATTCAATGCTAAAATGTTACTATATATTCAAAGGCTATAGTCTAATTAACACACCTACTAATTTTATAAGGAAATTATCTAATTAGAAAGTACTATTTATTTTAAGCTATCAAATTGTACTATAATATTGAATCAACTATCCTAAATAATTCAAAAGGTTAAATATACTATTGCATCACTTGTACCAAGGGTTAATAGGATAAATAACATATAATTACATTATTATAATTAAACACACATGAATAGGAAGGAGAATTACCTATGAGTTCAAGGCCCTCTTAAGAGTATTGACTATGTAGGTAGCACTTATAAAAAAATAGGGTTTCTAGGGCTAGCTCAATTCACATTACTAACCCTTTTTTACCAAGTTACAAGAGGCACAATGAAAAATAACTAGGGTTACTTCTTATTTAGATCTAGAATATAGGCAAACATAATTTGAGTCATAAAATAAGTACATAATGGTAGTGTAGGCCTAGTCCAAATTTGAAGTCACTCATGTTTATATCTCTCCTTGGACACTTGATTTAGATACAAACATATGCATCAACATTACTATCCCTGATCGATGTAATTATTCAAAGGTAAAAAATAATTAGAATACATAATGAATAAAGCCTAGATCTTGAAGACAAAACGGTGATGAATCTTGATCACTACCAAAATATAGAATATAATAATAGACAAGATACACTCTCTTTATCTTTTAGTTACTTAATAATTGCTATATATATTTAACATACCTAAATGAGATATATTGTCAAATTATTATATTGTAATTTTTAAAATATAATCAATAATTGATTATATTCAAACATATTTATTGATTGTATGTTTCTCTTATGAATCCAAAAGCATTAAAAAATTAATTTTACCTAGCCAGTAATAACATCACCTTTTTAATATACTATACTAGCATGCTTGATATAGTTTTAAACCCATACTCAATAAACCAATTGTATTGGTCTAGATGATAAAGTCTTTTTTATAGATATATAATCTAACTGTATTAGCCTACCTAATACCATTAATTTTATCTTACCAGCCTTTTCTCCTAGATTCTATTTATATCTTAGTTATCACCATGATTTCACCTATTATAACTTTCCTTGTAAGCATTAAACCATTCATATTATACATGGGTTGTTCTTTCATTCCTATCTTGTCCACCATTGAAGATAAGTCTTCATGGTACAGTTTTTCTTAGTTTTAATCTAGATCTATCAAATTTAATATGGTTGAAATAAATAAAACTAATAATCTATAGGACCTCAATAAGTTTGTTAAAAAAATTGATGATAATATCATCTATACTCAAAAAAAGAATGGTGGTCTTAGTAATATTACCTCATCTACTACTATAGTTGGGGTAACTAACACCAAAATTGGGAATGTTCCTCATAATAATAATATTGGGAATCCCCCATTTGATCCCCCATAATATTTTAACCCTCTTCCATCCAAATATAATCAAAATCTAAATCCTAATCCACTTTTATATCTAGCATAAATCCTTGCATAAATGGTCCAAAAAATGATCCTTATGCAAGCTTTTAATAACAAACATTTTCTATAAATGCAAAACCACATTTTGAAAATGTTTAGATAACCTCTTGAAATCATTATGAACCAACCAATGTCAAAATTATATCTCTCCTCCTCTTAGATATTCCAATACAAACATCATTCCTCAACCACCAATGAATAACAAGATGATTCACAGTCTTAAAAATGAAACTTTAGAGCCATTCATTTTGTCCATAGACATTGGAAACATTTATCAAACTATCACATATGATGGTAATAAAAATACTACTTTAAATTTAAAAACCTTTGGCAATATTTACAAGGAATGGGTTAAAATCAACACCTATACTATTGCCAAACTCCTAGCCAAACCTTTATTGGAGATACACTAGAATCGTGCAATCAACTCCCTAGAAATTCCATTACACAACTAGAGGATTTAGTCAATTATTTAGTTAAATAATTTAAACATAATTAACTTCTAAAAATAAACTTACCAAATTCATTAATGCTAAGCAAATCCCTAATGAATCTACTCATACTTTCATCAAACAATGAAAGTCTTTAGTACACAAACTAGATCATAACATGAGTGATGATATTGTTTTAAAACTCTTTTTTACCACTCTTAAAGACCCTCTTCAATTAAGGGTTAGGATATTATCCCCTCAAAAATTAGAAGAGGATTTTTACCAATAAAAATGACAAGATTTCCTTATGACTCATTTTGAACCTTCTAAAAATACTAAAATGAAATATCTCCAAACTACAACCAATGTAATCACCATTAATACTTTCCAAAATAAACCTTCCTAACCTAAATTAAGAGCACATAAATTAGATAACCAAATTGCCTCTTGCACTTCATTTAGTATGTATGAAATTATCTTCATCAAAACCATACATCTATACTACTACCCCTCCCTCATAGTACAATCCTAAAAAGTTTTGTTGGTTCCATTCTAACATTGGTCAGTCTCACAAAACCTATTATGTACTCCAAAAAATTATGGTTAGTACCATTTTGGGAGAAAAAATAAATCATGATACTATCACCAAAGATAACCATAATGAAAACCTTAAATAATCTAAACCTGAACTTACAATCCTAAAGCTACAAATAAAAAATCTTAATAAGCATCTCAACTATTAGATCCTAATACACAACATTCAAATAAATAAACTTGTGTTATTTATGCCAAATATGATCAATATTATAGTAATTATCAAATTTTGAATGTATTAAAGATTAATTACCATCGTATGCATGCCCATAAAGATCCTATCACTAAACCTAAGAAGCCTTCTCTCAAATACCAACTTCTTAATGATATTAATACTAAAACTACATTATATTTTGATCCAAAATATAGTGAGGAACCCATTTCACCATTATATCCTTAATGTGGTGATTCCAATCTTTTTACTACCATTCCTCCTAAAATTACTATCACCAATCAAACTAAAAACCATTATGGATCCCACCTTAAATCATAATAGAGTTTTCGAGATGAAATTAACTCCATGCCTTAAAAATATCCTCTAATGGAACTCATGAGAACATAATTTTATCATCATAAGTTCCTTATTCAATAAGTTTAAGACATCAAATAATCCCCATCTAGTGAAATTGAACTACCTACCCAACCCTTCAAACGTCCTACACCTATGAAAGTCCACATTATTGAAACCATTTCTAATTTTATTCATCTTATAAACTCTCCATAGAGTTTTATAAAAATTATTAATGATGAAATACTCTTTCAATATTATGATCCTTCTCTCTTCATTTATATTGTGATCAATAATACCTTAATAAGAAAAAATTTAGTGGATGAAGACTCATGAATTACTGTTACTTCCCTTTGGCTAATATAAAAAGTTGGATATTCTAAAGATGACCATAAAAAAACATGACAACCTTATTGGATAATTATAAATGATGTCATGGAGTGTTTGGGTGAGTGGATGAAGGGCCTTCATAGTCTAAGTGACAATGACAAAGTGTGTAATATGTTTATCTTAGTATGATTAAAGTAGACTTGGTTGATCTTTAGAGTTTATCTATTTAGAGATGATTACGAATGAGTTTGAAGTTTTTAACATGTGAAAGGTATCCTATTAGAGGTTAATGATGCATTGAGTTCTTATGTGCATAAGTGGAATTCATCTGGTAGTCCATAGTTCTCATCTAGACATTTTGGGTCCAATGGAAAAAATCTAAGTAGGCAATTTAATAACATCATAATTACCACATATGGAAGAGTCAGGGGGAGTTTTTCATATATTTGTGATTATATTTTTCATAGTTTCTATGTGGTAGATTCAATTCATGCAATTGGGCATAACATAAGATATGCAATTGAAAATTTGGGCTCTTAGGTAGTTTGACTGTGTTTTCCCATACTTAACCAAATTTGCAATGTGGTAAGAAAAGTTGAGTAGGAATTTTGATGGTGTTATAATTTACATGTGTGAAGGTGTTAAGAGAAAATGATCATATTGGTTTATTAAATTTTATGCCTAGTTAATTTTTTTTCAATTTCAAGTTATGCGATGAAGAGAATCAAAAGTTGTGCATGTGCAAAATTGGCCTTTCAGGTAGTTCTTGACACAATAGGCTCTGTGATAATTTTCTTTGAGTGAACAGACTAATGAAATTATATATTTCACATGTAAATTTTTAGGATTATATTGATATATGGTTGGATTATCCTACGTGAGAAGATCATATGGTCCAAATTTTAGATCATGCATCTAAGTGAAGAAAAAGTTATTGTGGTCCAAAGTTAGCCTTTCAGATAGATAAGCAATGGTCCCCATAGTTAGTTTTACATAATATTAAAGATCAAGACTAGATGGAGATCCAATGTTTCATGGGAGTTCATACATCTATATCTATGATGCATAATAAATCAAATGGGTCAAAGTGTTCATTGGTTAACAAAGTTAAAGGTTGAGCTCCTTATAAAAATAGCAATGGAACATGTTCATTCCAAGATGTTAGGAAGTAGTGAGATAAGGATAAGTGTTTGAGGTTTAACATTGAGTAAAGGTAAAGGATAAGGATCTAATGATGAGTAGGAGTTCATACATATTTATCAAATTATTTCAATAAAATTTTTCTTAATATCTTATTTAAAAAGAGTAAAACTTGAAAGAAGGGAGAGGTTAGTAGAACCTAGATGTGTTGTGCATGCATGAATCTAGAAGAGTGTTGATAATCCTCTTTGTATAGGGAGGATGACCTATAGATAAGAAATCAATCTAAAAAATGATGGATTAGTCAGATAGTAGGGTGGAATGCCTAGCATGAGCTAGATCTAAGAAGCACAATCTTCTTTGGAGGCTATGAATCCACACTTTTAAAATAATTAAGTTATAATAAACTAAAAATAAATACTTGCATGAAATAACATAAGTTACTAAAATCAAATATAATAATTTTTTGAAAAGAGATAAGTAATTTTGATTAAAAATAAAAATAAATGATTGAATACTAATACTAAATTACTCAAACTTGATTTAGAAAATAAGTTGAAGTTATATGATAAAATAGAATCTCATAAAATAAGATTTGAGTACAAGTTGATGGGTCAAATGAGCTTACTATTATGAAATAACACACAGTGACCATTGGTATTTAGGTATGAACATTAGTTTTTAGGTGACCATCGGTGGTTAGTTAAGTCCATTGGGGATTAGGTGACCATCTAAAATTACTATAGAATTTGGTTTGGGAAAAAAAGTCTATTGGGGAGAGTTGTAGAGAGGTTCTAGAAGTGGTGTTTGGGTAGAATGTTAGTTGTGAGATAGATGGTAATGCTCATAGGTATCTAGTTTGGGAGTTGGGTGTTTTCATGATTGGAATAGGCTATGGGTGGTTTTGGGTAAGAGATGAAGTGTTTGAAATTGCAAAACTCCAACATAGGGAATGAAGTATAGGGAATAGGAATGACCCAAACATCAAAATAAATAAATCTAATTATTGAATATTAATAAAAAAAAATCTACTTAGCTTTTAGGTGTTGCTAGTCTAAACGATGTTGAGGTAGGATGAAATATAATATGGATCCTAGAGCAATGTTGGTAGAGTAACGGTACCTTGGCTCAAGATAGTGAGTTATAAAAGCACCCTAAGTCTTTGACCTATTTTTTGGTTCACTAAAAAACTTTTGGATTTACCTAGAAGTCATAATATTTCACTTGAATGATGATTTCAACCTTATATTCATATCTTAATATAGAGGAAAAGAGTGTTTAAATAAAAGAGTTTAACAAATAGTCTAACATGTATTGATCATGTGAATAGTAGACTAAAAATAGACAGTTGGTAATTAATGAGTGAGTTGAATTCAAGTTGAAGTTGACTCTTTTGATCATGTAAGATTTTAAGAAACTTTTAGTGATATGGTCAACCATCAGTAGTCGAGGGTTGATCGATGGTAGTCAAGGGGACATAGTCAAATTAGATAATCCACCAATGATTGGTAGTTAATTCCATAGGAAATGGTTTATGATTAATAGTGGGAGCATTGGTAAATAATCTAACCCAAAGGGGGTCAAGGGGTGGTTTAAGGTTAATACAACATTTAGAACTATAGCATATAGTTTTTTAGCATATACATTTTCCTCTTTTTGTTATGCAATTTGTATCAACAAACTATAAAACGAAAATGGAAATTTGGTAGAAGGTTGGATGCACCAAGTATGGGAGGAGGTGTTTCCCTTCAAACTAGGAATTGATGAAGTAAAATAGAGGTAGGTGTAGGTTTGATAAGAAGATAAGTGTTTGTTAAATTTTATTGGGTGGGAATGTAAATGCGAATAAGCACATAAAATATGACTAAGTGTGATATCATAGATTATGCATAGAATAGGTTACCATAGTTGAGGTAGGTGGTAAAATAAGGCTGGACTAGTAGGACATGTGAGAGGGTAACTAGGCTACAACTTAGGCATAGTTGATATAGGTTACTCCTATAAACTCAAGTTTCCTAGGCAAGGTTGATGTATTTGTATGTATCCAAAAATTGAATGTAATCCTAAGAAAATAAAAATGGTTACAGGTGTCAGGATTGTAAAGGGTCATGTTCTGAGGCACCTAAATGGTTAGTGCTTAAAAGTAGCATAATTTCATTAAGATATGGTAAGGTAATAAATGTAGTCAAAATGACCAAGGCAAGGTTGGGTTGTAAAAACAAAGGTGATGGTAAGGTAAAATGGTGTGATCATCATAAATAGAGGCATACAAGTGGACTAAATAACCAAAAGGTAAACTAAGGAGGTAAAGGTGTTGTTGGACTAGGTATTCATTTGAGAAAAGGAGATGGTACGATGGCAAAACCCTATAGGGGTTGATCATCAATGGTTAAGGTTGAACATCAATGGTTACCTAGTGAACATTGATGGTCAAGAGGAAACCCTAAAAGGGTGACCATTAAAGGTCAAATGAGGATTTACTTTCTCATTTGAAAATATCAACATGTGGCACTTATATTGATTATTTTATGTAAAAGTGATAGTGATTTATCGTGTGTCAATTGAGTGTATATTGTGCATTTGACTAAGAGTGGAATATGAGTTGGATTTTAACCAAGGTGGGCATGAGTAGGTTAGAGAGCCAATGAGGATGTAACAAGGTAGAGGCAAAGTATAGAATTGAGAGGTGGTAGTGGTATTAAGGGATCCACCATGATGAAGGATGCATAATGAGGTAGGGGATGCCATGAATTTTATTATGTTTTGTGATATTAATTGTTTGGTGTATTAATTTGGGTGGGCAGGCATTAAAAATTGGGGGGTGGTTGATATTTGGTAAGAATTTGTTAAAGGTTAGATATTTTTGTTTAGGAATGTAGGTTAGGTAGGAATAAAGTAAGTTTATGCTTAAATTTGATGTTTTATTAAGGTTTTTAGTAGGTTTAAGTAGGACTTAGGGTTTTAGGGTCATTAAAAGTCTTTACATAATGATCATTGGTGGTTGTTATCAACCATCACTGATTGATAAGTGACTATAAAATGATCAACATGTGGACCATTGATAGTCCAACACTAAACCATTAGTGGTTGAGGGTTGATCGATGAAGGTTTGAAAAGGAACCATCACCGATCGACGCTCAACCATTGGTAATCACTATAAGGTGTGAAAATGGGGTATAACATGGATTGGGAATGGGTTAAAGGTTGGGAATGTATAGGAATGAGTTAAGGGTTTGATTAGGATGGTTTATGGGGTAAGGGTTTGGTTGGTGAAGGTAAGACTTTGTTTAGGTATGATAGGGTGAAGGTAATATGTTGTTTAGGTATGATAGGGTGAAGGTAAGACTTTGTTTAGGTAGGATTAGGTTAAGGTATGGGGTAGGGAAAATAGGTAGAATTCATAGGTTATGGGTGAAGGGTAAAGTGAACTAAGTTATAGGATTATTCTTATAGGCGAGGGAGTAGCTATAGATGCAAGACCGAGTGCCTCAACTCTTGGATGAGGTACATAGGTCTATGACAAAATAGGAGTGAGAGTACATGATAATGGTGGATATAAGAGGTATGATATTTTATTAGCACATGCTAAGAAATGTGGTGATATTGGTAGATCTCATCAAGAGATGGGAACTGACTACCAACACTTTTTTTCTACTAATTGGAGAGATTACCATCTTATCAGAGGACATTCATTGGATTTTATGGCTACCAATATGAAGTGAGTCAATAGATCATATTGATAGCGAGGAGTGAGATGTATATATGAATTAGTTGTTTAGTGTAGACTTTTTTCATACAAGGTGGCATGGAAGAGACTTCCATTATACACCTATGTATTGCATAGATAGGGGAGGGAGATGGCTTGTCATGATGATGATGATAATCATGACTTGCTATGCACTTCTATGGTAGTAGTGGATTTACATTTTTATTTCAAGGTATTCTAGTAGATATGTTGATAGATTGGACCATGTTTACATGGGCCCCTATCCTACCAGTTTATATCTATTAGGAGATCTAGGGATATAGGTCACATAGGCAATATGACATTAGTATCAAGTTTTTACTACACTGCTAGGCATATGAACACATCATGGTGATATGGCTAGGTGGATTGCCATGGAAAACATGGGGCCAAGTGGACTTTAAAGTGGGATTCATGAGGTGGAGAGGTGATTACACACTTATAGCACCAAGGGGAATGGCACAATATTTGGAGTGGTATAAGGCTAGGTTGGAGGCAATGGTTGATGGGAGGTTACGTGGAGTCCATACACTAGATTTTTAGTATACATGAGCTATATTAAGAATACCTTATCACTAAAAATTTATAGGTGGATTTATGGGAGATGGGAGCACAAGGTGGAGCTCATCCCATTCAACAAAGTCAAGAGATAGTTTGGGTTTGTTCAGGGTGATGCTAGTGCTTTACTAAGGTACATGAAAGAGGATGCTAAAGAACCACTACCTTCACTATAGCCTGAGGAGATAGAGATTGATTATGAGGATCTAATAATGGTCACATATATTTATGATACAAGGGTTATATAGTATTACCTTGTATGGTTTTAGGCACATTATGTAGTGATAGTGTTTGGGGAGATAATGTACAATAAGCTCCTAATGTAGACATGGTGGAGGGGAGTGGGGACCAAATAGATGTGGATGTCCCTGATAAGTAGACACTAATCATAGAGTTAGATCAAGTGAGGGAAACACTATCTAAAATATATACAAATCTAGCATCAGTGATTGTAAAGAGAGATACAACACAGGGCTAGGTCACTATCCTTATGTAGGAGAGGGATACAATATGAGCATAGCTAGTCTTGGTGACCCAAGAGAGGAATGATTTGAGACAATTAGGAGGGTGGGAATATGCACCTATAAGACCATATATGACCATCTATATGGTGAGTTATGTGGCCAAGGTCAAGGATCTTAGATACTATGAGGTACTGGTCTTTAGACATCTTCCAAATGAGCCTCGATATGCTGAGTAAATAACAATAGTTACCGAGGGAGCTAGTAACACTACACTAGGACATTGGGTAAAATCTATGGGTGAAAATATAGGTCCTATATAGGGATAGTCTATAAGGGGTGGTATTTCTCCTCCACCTTAGATTACTAGGAGATGCCTATTTTTATGGGCTATATGATTTTGATAATGTCTTGTGAGTTGATACAATTAGATGTATATATCTTTTGAGAGATATGGACATTATGTTTATTAATGATTATTTTGATTATGATATCATGACTTTATTATGGGTTATGGATGTTTTTTTTGATGTTCATAATGTGATGATGTTTGTTTATGATATGATGATGATGTTATGATTATTATTTCTCTTATTATTAGATACATGCTTAATTAGATATTATAAATGTGGATGTTTTAAATTAATGAATCTATGATTCCTTATCTAGATAGACATGTGATGGATAAAATATGTGGATGACTCATTTTATTTATAAAAAAATTTATCAAAAGGTTATAGATGTGAAAAATGGTTATGATTTGATGTGATTGGCTAGAATGGTGAAATGATGTTTGATGTATGAGATGGTTAATTCATTAAAATGTTTTTATGATTAAAACCACTTAAAAAAATAAGGTAAAAATAAATCACAAAATAAAACACATATTTTTTATTTAAATTTTTTTTATTGAATTTAATTTTATTAGATGAAGGTGAATTAATCTCAAAACACATAGAGTAAGTTTGGATAACAAAACTATATGTGAGAAAAGACAAAAAAAGAGGTGACAATCAAAATACAATCATCTTAATGAATGCATCAACAAGTAGGTATGAGAAAGAAGAATGAGACATAATGCTATTTAATCTATGAGGATCAAAATAAAATGAAGTTACATCAGATTATTAAAATAAGCCCTTCACATACTTTGCATCAATGTTCATTGGTTGGTTAAAAAAAATTCTTGATCACCTAGTGTCAAGTAAGCTCAAAATGCCTCGTTTTATAGATGATATAAAGGGAGATGGATAATAAATGAAACTTGATGTGAGGTTATCTTTCCTCTTTTATAGGTTACCAAAGAGCTAGTATAAATAAATCTATTCCATATATTATGAAGACTAATCAATGCAAGAAGTCTACTTATGAAAGCTGATTGCAACTTTCATGTTATTCTAGCTATATTTTTTTTATTTTGATAAGGGATATTTTGATATTTTTCTATTTATTTGAAAGGTTGGGGAAGTTTATTTATGTGTGAAGCTTCCAAGAAGTTAATTTCTTTCAACAAATGATTTTACTTATCCACCCTTCAAGGGAATGGTCTAAGCTTTTTGAGACTTTTGTTAGGCTTATTCATAGTTGTCCTTTAAGGGAGTAGTCTACTATATATGAAGAAAATTTGCTTAGTTATGGTAGCTATCCTTCGAGAGAGTAATCTAAAAATTATATGAATGACCCATAGGCTATATGATTTTTTTTTAAATTTTTTTTAGACATATACTTTCTAGGATTGAAGGCTTACCATTATGAAGGAAAAACTAAAGCACAAGAAGGTTGAAATAGTGGGTGAGAGGATGCTTTGAGAGACAATGACAATGGGATCCCATCCTATTAGGGATGAAAAGTATACATGAAAATCATGCCATGGGTAGAGCTATGGTACCCATATTTAGGATTACGGTTACAATTATGATGGATAATCACATGATTCTATACTTTAATCAATTATCCTCAAAGTGAGGGGAGTAAAGGGGAAAATATTGTAAAACAAGGGACGAGCTTAAGTTAGACATAAGGTGATATTGATATTATTTAAAAAAATAAAGGATGCATATGAAAATCATTGAGAGGATCAAGTTTTGGCTTCCCCTCAAGAGAGGATAACTTGTAAGCTCCTAATCCATACTTGTGCATAATGATATAAAGTCCAAGCCAATTGAAAGTAAACTTTCCCTGCTTATTTTTCTCCATAGTGGTTACATGATGATTCTCCTTTAAGATGATGTCTTAGATGTTAAATTATTTTTATCCTAGGTTTTTTTTAGAGGTGCATTTGATTAATTATTGATAGACACAAATATGGTTAAGCATGGCCAAATGATGCTCATCAATTATCTCAAGTTAGGTTAAACTTTCTTGATGATAATCATCCTTAGAAATGATATCCTATAGGGATATGTGAAGAGAGGGAATTTATAATTTGAGAGGAAAGATATCCTCTTCTCCAAATATAAGATAGAAATGGGTAACCCTTGTAGGGGTTCAAATTCTAGTATGATATGCCCATAAGGTGAAGGGGATGTGTAAATGCCAATCCTAACTAGATGAATTAACCATTTTAGTTAGCATTTTGTTAAGGTTTTTTTAAAAGCTTCAACCTATCCATTATCTTGTGGATGATAAGGTGAGGATAAAATTAACTTAATGTTGAACACATCACAAAGACCTTGGGCTCTTTGATTTTTAAAATATTTACCATTATCATTGATTATATTATGAAGAACATCAAAATGATAGATAATGTTATGTTTAATAAAGTTGATAATTTTTTTATCTTTGGTTGAAATGAGAGGAGTGAAATATACCCATTTGATGAAATATTTGGTCATAGTGATGAGAGAATGATGTTGTTGTGAATAATGGGGGATAATTTCACCAATAAGTTTTAGTCACCATTAGGATAAGGGTAAAAAATCCTTGGATACTTGGTGGTTATGACTCAGTGTGTGATGTAAATTAAAATGTTACTAAATTTTAACACACTTATTCACATAATAGTAATATTCTTAGTTAAGGGTGGGCCAATAGTATCCAAGGTGAAGGATATGTCTAGTGATAGCTAGGACACTAAAGTGTCCCCCATAATTCTCATCATGTGTTTCCCTAATCACATGAGAGGATTTGTGGTTATGTAGGTAATAAAATAGGAGACCATCAAAGATATATTTATAAAAAATTACCCTAAGTATGATATAACAAGAGGCACTCTAAATAAATGCTCTTTGACCATTATTAGAAAGATTCAAGGGAATGATGCCTAGGTTAAGATAGTCAAAGATCTATTTATACCAAATATCAGATGGGGCCTCTTCCACACTAAAAATAGAAGGAAGGTCTAGTTTGGTATAAGAAAGATTGCTAAGATGATGGATAGTGACAAATATCTTAGATTTAGAAGGTGTATATAGGATCTAGGAGGTAAGAGAAGCTATTATATTGGTGAATATATTTGTAGATCCCATAGTGGATTGGATAAGGTAATGTTCAAATAACATCAATAACATATTGACTACTTGTTTATAATATTATAAGACATCATTTTTACACTATTAAGAGCCATTAATTTGATTAACCATGAGTTTGGAGTCACCAAAAATACTAATCATTTTGAATCCTAAGGCTAAAGTAGTGTGGAGACCTATCACTAGGCCTTCATACTCAACCATGTTATTATTATAATCAAAATCAAGCTAGAAAGATAAAATAAGTGGTTCACAATCAAGGGGGATGATAATGATACCATCACCCTCACCATGTTTGTACTTTGATCCATCTAATAACATGTTCATTTGATAGGTGAGGTTTTCTTGAGAAAGAGTCATGATAGACTCATTGAGAAACTCAAGGGAGGATGGTTGGTTGTCCACTAAAATTGCTTCAGCCAATTGGCTAGAAATAAATTGATCTTTAATTAAATTCTATTAGAGGAACTCAAGATCAAACTCAGCTAAAATCATGATCCATTTATCCATACACTAGTTTTGGTATGGCTTGGAGTGCATATACTTACATGGGTTGATGTTGGTTATGACATAGGTTTTATTATTGGTAAGCTAATGGTGGAGTTTAGAGGCCATGAAGACTAGGGCAAGGTAAATTTTCTTGGTATGGGTGTACCAAGTTTCATAATCTATGAGTTCAAACTATATAGTAGACAAATTTCTCTTTATGTTAATCATCTTGATGCATAAGCATTGCCCCTAAAGAGTGATCGGTGTTAGAAATATAAATGTAGAAAGGTTGGTCATTTTTAGGAGGAATGAGTACATGTGGAGAAAGAAGGTATTATTTAAGTGAGTCAAAGTCATTTTGATAGTCTTTATTCCACTTAAAAGATATATCTTTCTTGATAATGTGATAGAAAGGTTTCCATCTATCAGATAGATGAGAGATGAAGAAACAAATGGATTAGAGTTTCCTCTACAAAATACAAATTTGATTGAGGTTAGTCAAAGGAGGCATGTCAGGGATTGATTTGATTTTGGTGGGATCAACTTTGATTCCTTAAAGAGAGATGATAAAGATAAGGAGCTTCCCTGATAAGGCCCTAAAAATGCATTTCTTGGGGTTACAGTGAACATGGTAATGGATGAGGCATTTGAAGATAACCTTGAGAATTACTAAATGATATTTACAACATTTAGATTTCCTAAGAAGGTTATCTACATAATATTATAAGGTCTTATGAATAAGGTCATGGAATATATAGGTCATGGCATGTTGGTAGGTTGTACCAACATTTTGTAGACCAAAGGGCATGACCTTATAGTAGAAGGTTCTCCATGGGGTGATAAAATTAGTTTTATGTTAGTCTTCAAGGATAATAAATATATGATTATAGCCTGAGAATTCATCCATAAGAGATAGCATCTCATGGCTAGCTATAAGATCAACAAACTAGTTAATGTTTGGAAAAGGGAAGTCATCCTTTAGACAAGCAAGGTAAAATCATGAAAATCCATGCAAATGTGAAGACCCCCTATTGCTTTGGTGATAGGGATGACATTCAAGACCCATTGGGGATAATCAATGGGTTGGATGAAATTTAAGGATAGGAAGTGTTTAAGCTCTTCTTTGATAAGAAGGGATATGTGGGGGTGCATCTAATGAAGCTTTTACTTGACAGGCTTGGCATCATGGGTAGTAATGATATTATGGGTGGAAATAGAAGGGTTGATTCTTGGCATGATGTTATAAGACCAAGAAAATTTTATACTATAGTCTTGCAGGAAGGAGGAGAAATCTTGAAAATCTGAGGAATATAGTGATTGGTTAATTTTGACAACGTGTGGGCTATCCTAAGTACCCAAGTTAACATCCATGGTGGATTTGTTCAACATGGTTGAAGTCTTAGGAAGGAGAGATTTGTGGATAGAGGAATCTTCTACACAAAGATAGGAAAAAAGGGAATAATCATCCTAACACTGAATGTCATTTATGGTGGGGGAGTCATCTTCTACTAACTCTAAATGAATTAGAGAAATGTTTATGGTCTCCCTATCCTTTTGATAAGTCAGGGGTCTAAGGCTAATAATGTCGATGAAATTTTTTTTAGGGGGAATGGCATATAAATCCTTATATTTTTATGGGGAATGGGTTGGTAAGGATGGAAATTCCTCATCAATGATGGTAATGGGAGGTAGATTGGTTGTCTCTTTAGGCATAATGAATCCAAGAACAAATTTCTCATGAGGCTTTTGGGTCTTACATGGAAAAAACTCATGTGGTCCACATTTATTAAACTAAATCCCTTCCAAGCAAATTTATGGAGGTATGTCTTGGTAAACTTCAATTTATCCAAATAATAGAAATTAGAGGTGAATGGTCAAGGAGAAGAGGAGGTAGAGGAGGTGGAAAGTAGTTGATCAATTACCTCATAGATAAGATTGGTTTGGAGATTAAGAGGTCTAAAAAGAATAATGGTTTAGACATTGGAATCATAATCAAGATTTTAGTCAAGGTTTTCATACTTTTGGGGAGTAGGGAAGGCATCCAAGGACAAGAGGTAATCCTCCCCAAGTGAGAGACATTGGAATGTTGATTCCAAGGTGTACTTCATGGGGATTTAGGTAGAAGAGATGTATGAGCTAGTGGAAGCTCGGTGGGTATAAGAGGTGGATTCATCATTGGTTGGTAAAGGTTTGGTTAATATAATAAGGAGAACATCATTTAGTTGGTACATCATGTTGTATGATATAAAAGGACTTGGGTCAGCTCGTATGGTAATTAATTAACCTTCATGCTCAAACTTGATGCACTGGTGTAGGGTAGATGGCAAAAAATTCATGGAACAAATCCAAGGGTGTCCAAGAATAACATTGTACTAAAACTCACCTTACATTACATAGAAGAGCTTAAGAAGCATGCAAGGTCCTAAATTAATGTGGAGGATGATAATTCCTAGAGTTATTACCATAGTTTCATTAAAGGAAAAGAGAACTATTGTGGTTTCTGACATAATGTTCTCTTGAAATTTTAGTTGGTCATTTACATGAGAGGAGATAATGTTGATGCTATCTCCTCCATCAATCATAACCCTTTAGATACATGTTTAGTTGATGTACATGGTAATGAAGAGGGGAGGATACAAATCATGTGGATGAATGGAGGGTATTTCTAGATCTTTAAAGGTAACAAGGGTGGAAATATGAAGAGCTCTAACAAGGTTACTAGAGGTTGTGGATATTTTGGTTGAACCTATATGGAATGCAAAGCCTCTATCATCTCTTAATGGTGATAGGGTGAGGTATTGATTAGTTTATATAAACTCATCTTAATTGATGTTTGGTGAATTTGTTTTAGAACTACACTTTGGATTGACTTATAAGGGTTAGGTTGGGAGGCACCTAAGATAGACACCTTGGGTTTGGGTGAAGGTGAACGTGTTCAAGTTTGTTTGGGTGATTTGGTGGTGGAAGAAGGGCATGTCTATGGAATAGATACCTTCTCCTTACCCTTATCTTTTTTTTGGGTTTGTGTTTATGTGATTATATCAATGATATGGATTTGGGAAAGATTTGGGCTAGAGGACTGCTTCGATTCTTCCTCACTCTTAGATGATAGTGTGGGAGTAGGTAAGTAGTGGGTGATTACTTTTGGTTCTCAGATTGGTGGTGGGTTAATGGGAGGCTATTTTAACAATAAGTCATCCTCATCACATAGTTAGAGGACTGTGACTTAGAGAACTTTTCAATTATTTGTGTCATGTTTTGGCTTTCTATGGTATGAGTAAATCATATTATCATTAAAATATGATGGATTAGGACTATGGGGATCAAATGGTTTGATACGAGGAAAAGTCAAATAAGAAGCTTGAAATAATCTTTGCAAGATGGTTGAGTAAGACTCAAGAAAAGGTGGCAAGGGTGTTAGGGTTTTGGTTTTGACTTTTGGGGTAGAAGCCTTCTTAGGAGTAGGCTTCACAATATGAGTTTTGGGTGGTGTAATATTCTTGGTGGGTGGCATTTTGGAGTTTAATGGATTGGAGGTAGAACGTTTAGAAATAGAAGGCTTGGTAGTGGATGGCTTAGAATTAGAAGGCATGGAAATAATAGATATAGGTATAGTTAAATAAGGAGGTTGGGTTTGGGTTATCTTTGGGAGATTTATTTTCTTAATGAAAGGATAAGGTCCTAGTATGGAAGAAGTATGAGGTCCTAAAATGGAAGGCAAGGTAGAAATGGGTGGCAAGGTTTTGGTTTTTGTGATCTTATGTGGCTCCACTTTCTTGGTTGGCTTGACTTGGGGTTTATTTTTTGGGATAGATGGTGCTAAATCTAACTTCAATGGAGGGTGAGTAAGGCTATAAATGGGGAACATGCCCAAGATTTTTATGGGATTTATTGGGATGGTATAAGGTGCTTGGGTTACTTTGGGTGAAGTTGGATTGGTTGGTTTAACTATGGTTTTAGAGGTAGAGGTTTCTAATGGTTTGGTTGGGATGATAGTGGGTTCAATAGTGGAAGTGGAAGGTTGGGTTGATAATGGTATGGTTAAGGGATCTTGCTTGGTTGGATAAGGAACCCAAGATGGTGCCAAAATGTGGCCTGATTCATGTTAGGTTGGGATAAGAACTCCAAATTTTGAACCAATATAGAGAATGACTTATAGATGGGTTTGGTTCCTTAAATATTAGACTCAAAAGACAAACCCATGGGTTGAGAAAAGTAAGTAGTTTCCTTGTCCTTTTCCTCAATCAAAGGCTCTAAGGTTTTGGAAGGTGATTCTTCCATAGGAGGGGTAGGTAAGATGACCTCTTCCTTTAGAATGATTTCCAAATGAAGAATGGATTTCTATATGATGGAAGAGAAAGGTATGGTAGTAATGGTTTCCTCCATTGGTATATCTTCCAAAGGAGAGGTTGTTAGTATTGGGTGAATATTTTGTCACCGGTTGACTGACGGCAAAATGGTTACATCAACCAAAACATAAGGAGATTTATGTGGCAAAATGGGTGTGGTTACCATAGCCACAATGAGATAAATCTCTCCTCTCAGCAAAGGCAGGTTCCCTATAATTTATAGTGTGTGTGTGTGTGTGTGTGTGTATATATATATATATATATAAGCTGAAAATACACACAGGGGTGAAATCATACCATCCATCTCTCTTTTTTTAGAAGTGATGTTTAAATAACTAGAAGAAGACTTCCTAGGTAGTAACTGTAACCAAAAGAAAACCATGAAAGCACAAAGTCTCTCATTACTTCTCTCACTGATTAGGATGGACACCGTAGGATTAAGCACAGCCCAAAGTCTCTACCTAAAACTACAATAGAGGAAAGGATTACGAAGGATAAAGAGAGCTCAAAGTCTCTCTAATATCCTTTACACAAAACATACACTAAAGACAATTATGGTAGCACAAAGTCTCCCATAGTCAGCTTCAGGACATCTTCCAGCTTATTTCCACTTATTCTACTTGTTTGATTAAATGGACAAGACTGTATTTAGGAAAAAGACATAAGAACAATTTCCTAAATGACACAAGCTATTTCAACACAAAGTTTGAAAGGTCACTTGCTTTCTCATTCACTTAACAAAATATGATTAATAGTCTGAGCTCAAAGTCTCAGGAATGCCTTTCAATTTGGGTAGAGCTTCACTTCTGATAACAGAGAGATATCCCTTATACAAAATGAGAGATTACAATATATAACATCACAAGAAAGACTTGGGTGCTTGTTTTCATGAAAATAGCCCACGCTAAATTGAATGCATTGAATATTTATGAAAGGGCCATGCTGGAATAGGTCATCAGCCTTGACTTTGACATTCTAAATCATCTAAACTATCTCCTCCTAAGTATGGGTTTTTTGGTCTTCTTTATGATTCTTACACAGCTGTCTATTCACCTTTACTTAATGTATAAAAATAGGCCACACCTTTGAATGTTTTCTCTTTGATGTCCACCTGGTGGACTATTCCACCTACTAGAATAACTCTCCTATAGATATTTATAGATTTCCTATAGTTTTTCTCTCTTTCCTTACCAAGTTTTGTCTCTTCTTGGTGATCTGATCTCTCAGGGCTATCTTCTCATTTTTGATGGCTCTTTTGGCTCCTTTCTAGGCTAGTTGCTGAGTTTGTTCTCAGGTATTTTGAAAATCAATAGTTATTCCATTACCTTGAATTTAAAATCTATAGGGAGATCACCAATTGCTTTGAACCTCTTTGAACCTTGAACCTTTGAACTCTTTTGGTTCAAAGGTTCAATGGTTCAAAGGTTCAACGGTTTGGCGATTAAATGTTTTGTAAAGGGCTGCATTTGCTCTCTTTTTTTTCTTTAGCTGAACCATTTCTTTGAACCATTTGGTTGAACTCCTTTCTAGAATATTATATTTCATCCATTCTCTTGAATCTTCCACTCAAACTTTTAACTCTTTGAACCCGTTGAACCTTTGAATCTTTGAACCATTTTAGTTCAAGGTTCAAAGGTTCAATGGTTCATTCTATTTCTTTGAATCCTTTTATTCTCTAAGTCCATCAAACTCATTGAAATCATTAAACCTTTTAACCTTTCAAATTTAAAGGTTCAATGGTTTAATGGTTCAATCTTAACTCTTTAAATCCTTTTATTTTTTAAGTCTGTCAAAGTCATTGAACCTTTGAACCTTGTGGAGGCGGGGTTCAATGGTTCAATGGTTCAAAGTGGTTAATTCTAATTGTTTGAAGCCCACCGTTAAGTCTTTTGATTGAACCTTGGTGTTGAACCATCCTCAAAACACTAATAAAATGCCTTAAGTGTTTTTAACTTCCCTTTGAGAAAGCCCGCCTGTTGAACTTGTGACTTCCTTAGCTGAAAAGGCTTGAATATTTTGAAAACTTAACTTCTTAGAATATTTTGAAAGAAAGAAAGAGACCATTTTGGCATGTAGGACCAAAATGATCAGCATGTTGTCCACAAAAATAAGTGATGGATTTTGGGAACAACAGTTAGCTCCGCTACCTCAATAAGTGGAGAAAGGGGAATAGTTGCTTCCTTTATTTTGGTTTCCAAAGGAATAGAAGGTGACTCCACTAAATTAATAAGTGGATGGGAATAAGTGGTTTAGGTAATGGTTTCCTCAATAATGAGCTCACTAAGAACCAAATTAATATTATAAACATCATGGTTGTGAGAGGATTTTGCTTTATTATTTTCATTATTGATGGAAAGGGCATGGTTAGGGAATGGCTACCTAAAAATATCAAGGGATTGATTTGGGGGTGTATTGGGTTTATCTAAAACAAGTTCCCCATTATCAATCAAACCTTGGATAATGATTTTTAAAGTATTGAATCTACTAACATTATTCCTAATGACATGGTGGTAACCACATAATTCATCCTCCTTATACCAACTGGGTATGGGATGAGAGGAATCAAATTACTATGGGGGTTTAATTAGAAGAATTTGTATGATTTTTGATTTCAAAAACTTTTACAATACTAAATCATATGACTCCCATAGTGGAGTATATTTCTTTTGGCTATTACAAATTTAGTTTTAGGTATTGGAAGAATTAGAAGAGTTGGGTTGGTTAAAAATTAGAGGGGTAGTTTTAAGGATAACTACATTCATGGTTCCCTTTATTTTAGTGTTGGTGTTGGAGTGGTTGGTGGTTTTTGAGGAGGAAGATTCATTTGACTTAAAACTAGAGTTCTTGTTTCTCAATTTTAGCTTCCCCTCATTAATGGATCTAATCTCTAATTTTCATGCCATGGTAAAAGCCTCATGAAAGGTCTTGGAAGTCTGAACCTGTAAAGTGTAGGAAATATATTTGTCACAAGTCTAAGAGAAAATCTCAATCATCTTGGGTTTGGTAAAATAGAAAGAGATTTGGTTTATAAAACCTCTCCAATGAGCTATGAAATCAACAATTGACTCATCTTTAAATTTCCAAATGGAGTAGAGGTCGGTGATGGAAACTTTCTTAGATATATTTATGGAAAAATGATCTAAGAAGGTTTGAGCTAATTAGGAAAAATAAAAGAGGGAGTGCTTGGTAATAAAACTTTTCCAATCTAATGTTGGACCAGATAGGGACATGGGAAAGGTGCAAAGAAAGATAGAATCATCATAAGCAATCAAATAGCAAGAGTGTCTAAATTATATAAGATGTTGCTAAGGATCTTCCTTTCTCTAAACTTTTGAAAATTTTGGAAGTTCTCATTAAGGAGGATAAGGTCAGATTAGGATGGATGGATGAATGGGTTCATTGAAAATTTCATTGTATGATAAGAAGTTATGGGCACTAAAAATAAATGACTCAAAATTAGTCATCTTTCCCATTAACATCTTAACTAGATCAATTTGTGGTTGTGCACTCTTATAGTTATAGAATATTTTATGTTGGGGTTGGGTAGGTGTGACATATAGGTAACTAGTGGAAGGTTGAGAGGATGCCACATATTGGTATGTGGTGATGGATGGTTGGGAAGATTCCATGTATAGGTAATTATATATGAGGTTAGGTAGAAGGTGGAGCCATATACCCTTGTGGGTTAAGAATATATCTTGGGTTGGGTGAAATGGGAACTTATTGAGGAAGTGATATGGGTTGGGTTAGAGCTATGGTTGAGTTGATAGGTTGTGTATGTGTGGTAACCTTGGTACTAATGGGTAGAAGGGTAAAAGGTATAAAACACCAAGATTTGGAATGGAGTGGAGGTTAGTAGGTTGGAGGTAACATGAGGAAGGGTGGCAACACTAGTATAGTGTAATCCAATGGTAAGTGAAGTATAGGTGGCTAAAGGTTGGGCTCCTCCTATACTAGAAGAGTTACTAGTTGGGGTGGAAGGTGTTTGGGTGTTGGTTGGCTAGATGGGTTGGTTTTGGATGGTGGTATTAGAGGAATTATTGGTATAATAATATGCTTGGGTGGAAATGGTGGAAATAGAGGTGATACCCATAAGATGGGATGGCATACCATAAGGTAGATCAATATATGGAATTGAAGTGAGGGTATGGTGAGATATGGTGTTAAGGTAGTGATGGAGGGATATGAGATTATTATCCAAAAAGGTGGTGAAATCCATATCACTTTGGATGATCATCCAAGGGATAATAGGACTCCCATAAGGATGTAGAGAACCCTCTATATCTGACATGTACTTCATGGATGATGAAGAAGAAGAATATGGGTGGTTAGGAGGTGGATCATGATTTGCTTAGTTTCTTAGTTGCTATCTTGTCAACACCATGTAAAGGAGGAGGAAAGAAAGGAAAAAATGATCTCACAAACTCAAAAGAGAAGAAATTAAAATAAAAATATATTAAAGAAAACAAGCATACATGAAAGCATATTTCAATCCTATAATACCTTTTATCTCTCTTTAGACTTATGGCTCAATTTTAAGAAGTTTTGAAGACCAACTTGGGCTTGTAGAGTGGGTAATAGAAGAAGATGTATAAGTACAATTTTATGTAGTTAAAGGCTCTGAAAATTTATGCTATAATTTGTACATGGATTGATATTGGGGCCTACCCCCTCACTTTCCACACTATAGTGATAAGGGTCTCAAGTGTTTAGCCAAAATATACTGAGTTGCTAGAGATTATACTCATCTAGTATACTAAGTTGGTTCTCCTCTTAGTTTTTAAATCTAAGATAACCAATGAAAGGTGATATCTAGGTGATGAAATCTTAATTGATCCTTATGTCAATGTTTTAATGTTTGATTGAATGTGTGGTTTGGTATTATGTGTGTGATAAGAAGTGAGACTATGATTAATTTACTTGATTAAATTAGGCTATGTGAGCTAATCAATACAAGAAAAAAATGGATGTAAAGTTAATTTTAATCCAAAATAAAATTTTGGTGTCTTTTAAAATGAATAAAAAATAACTAATATGCACCTAGATACACTATGATGATAAAAAGCCTAGGCCTAGAATGAGTACTTTTATTTTTTAGAAATGAAAGAAAAAATGACAATTTATACTTTTTTCTAACAAAGAAAAAGAAACTAAAAATTGTGTTTTGAAAAGGAAGAAAGAAAATAAATAACATTTAATTTTTAGAAAAAAATGAAATGAATGAATCTTCTCTAATGCAAATAAATGTCTTATAACTATGAACCCAAGAAAAATCTCAAGGGTCCCATCAGGCTTTCCAGAATGTTTCACTAAAATTTTGATTATTTTCTTGTTTAGAAAGAGTAAAACTTGAAACAAGGGTAAGGTTACTACAACCTGGATGTATTTTTTGCATGTGAATCTAGATGATTTATATACTCCTCTTTGTCTAGGGAGGATGACCTGTAGATAAGAAAATAATCTAGAAAATAGTGGATTAGTGAGATAGTAGGGTGGACTACCTGACATGAGCTAGATCCAAGAAGAACAAGATTCTTTTGAGGCTATCAATACACACTTTTAAAAGAATTAAGTTTTGATAAACTAAAAATAGATGCTTACATGAAATAACAGAAGGCACTAAAATAAAATACAAGAAATGCTTGGAAAGAGATAAGTGATTTTGATTAAAAATAGAAATAAATGATTAAATACTAATTCTAAATTACTCAAACTTGATTCAACAAATAATTTGAAGCTATGTGATAAAATAGAAACTCAAACTACGATATGGGTATAGGTAGATGGGTAAAATTAGCTTATTACTATGAAATGACACATAATGACCATCAGTGGTTAGGTATGATCATTAGTGGTTAAGTGACCATTGGTCATTAGGTAAGTTTGTCGATAGTTAGGTGACCATCAATAGTTACTATAGAATTTGGTTTGGTAAAATGAGTCTATTGGGGAGACTTACAAATAGGTTCTAGAAGTGGTGGTTGGGTTGAATGTTGGTTGTGAGATAGAAACTAATTCTCAGAGGTATCTAGTTTGGGAGTTAGGTGTTTGGGTGATTGGAATAGTCCATAAGTGGTTTTGGGTAGGAGATGAAGTGTCTGGAGTTCTAAAGCTCCAAAATAGGAAATGAAGTGCAGATATTGGGAATGACCCAAACATTAAAATAAATAAAGATAAGTATTGAATCTTGATAGAAAAATATAGATACTTAGATTTTATGTGTTACTAGTCTTAAGGATGTTGAGGTGGGATAAAATCTGCTATGGATTTTAGAGAAATGTTTGTAGAGTAATTGTACCTTAGCTCAAGATAGTGAGTAGCAAAAGCACCCTAAGTCTCTGACTTAGTTCTTGGTTCACTAGGGAGCTTTTGGATTTGCCTAGGAATCAAAATATCTTTCCCTTGAATGATGATTTAAACCTTATCTTCATATCTTAATATAGAGGAAAGGAGCATTTAAATCAAAGATTTTAACAAATATTCTAACATGTATTGATCATACGAACAACATAATAAAGTTAGATCATTGGTAATAAATGAGTGAGCTATAGTCAAGTTATAGTTGAATCCTTTGATCATGAAATATTTTAAGTAACTATTGGTGGTTTGGTCAACCATCGATGGTCGAGGGCTGACCACCAACGATCAAGGGTACATATTCAAAATTGGCTAATCCACCAATGACTGGTAGTTAATTCCCTAGGAAATGGTCTGAGGTTAATAGTGGGAGTATTGGTAAATAATCTAACCCAAAGTGGGCCAAGGGGTGGTTTAAAGGTTAATGTGACATATAGAGATATAGTTTATGGCTTTATATCATCTACATGAATGATGATTTCTATAAGATAAAGACCAAACAAATCTACAAAGATGGATGTTGTTTATGTGGTCAAGATTGTAAGATTGCACAAGATGAGGTCAACTATTCAAAGTTTAACATTTGGGTAGTAGTGAACTATGAGTTAAAGTTATAAGAATATTGATGGTGCATAATTGATATAAAAAATAAGGACATGAGATGTGATCAAAGTGATTGAGGTTTAACTGTGACCATTTACATTTGAATATTTGAATTTAATAAAGGAAAAACCAATTATCTGTATTTTGGCTATAACTTTTGATAAATGTAGGATTTTTTCATTGTGTAAAAAGTGAAATTGTAGAATAATCCAAGGCACACATATAAATATAGATTAAAATATCTAAAAGTGTTTAAATTCAAAAATATTAAGGTTCAAATTTGACTATGTGTTTGTGCATGTTCTACAAGTAACTTGAGAAGGGTATTTGAGTTGTGTTTATTGGTATCTTGATGTTTCATGATGACTTAACTATTAGAAATTATTGTGAAATCCATGTGGATTATATGTATGGTATTTTTAGGTTTTACCAATCAATATTTTGTATGAAAAAAGATATAGAAGTTGACTATGTTTGTTAAATGCATGAACAGTTTGAGTGACCATCTTGCAGAGGTAAGTTGAAGGTGTTGTAAGCAGAGTTGAAGAGCCAAATGAGAAGAGAGATGATATATAAGTCTCTAAAGACTATAATAAGGAATTGGTTTTGATTATATGCCTATTATTAGATATAGAGATTCAAAATATCTTGATTATATTTTGACTATATACAACTAGTCTGAGTGGTCATTTTGTGTATATTATTTTAAGTTCTTAGAACATATGTTGATGTGTCTAAAGCACATAGAGGTATATTGAGGTAATTAAGGGTTCACCAATTATATATAATCATATGTATATGTTAAATTTTTGAGTATGTGGTTCAAGTAGTCTCATAGGTAATGTGTGATTTTGAAGGCCTAATCATTTAGGTCTTACCAAGACCTAGTGGTGGTTTGGGGATAATGAGGCATTAACCGACCTATGGAGTATGTGGTTCTTACATGTAAGGTGTATGTGGACCTATTTCAAAGGTATAACAGGTTTTTTAAGCATCTTAACCAACCAAGATGGGTTATACCAAGACCATGGTATAGATATAAGGCATATTTAGCCTATTTGTTCTAGTTGGGTATATATGGAGCGAAACAAAGGTGAAAAACTTTGAAAGAGAAGGTAAAATAAATTGAGGATGATAAATAAGTGAATAATATCAATCATGATTTTTTGATCAAGTTGGTGTAGGAGGATACATAGGTCATTGGACCTAATGAGCTTGGTTGAGACAAAATGAGTAAGTAAGCCCTAAAGGCTGGTGTGAGAAGAGTGATCATTGAAGTGAAGAAGAGAGAATAAATAATGTGCCCAATGGATGGGTTAATGAGAAAAGTATATTGAGGATTATGTGTATGACCTATAGGTCATATTTATAATGTGAGAATAGTGATTTTTTAGGTTGAGGATGAGTTAAAAAGTCTAAGTTGATCCAAAAAGATATTTTGGATGATTTGTGTATGAGCAAAGGAAAGATGAAGTTTATGAGCTTGGTGGTTAATCTAAGAGGCATATTAGAGTGTGGTCTATGTGGATGACCCCATGATCATTTTTTTTTATTTTGATAGAGTTTTTATAAGTTTGGTGGCTATATATGAGTTGATGATGAGTTGAGGAGTGGAATGATCCAAAAGGTGGTTTTGGATTCATTATAAATGTGTGAAAAAGGTTGTGTTATCAAAGGTCCATCATTAGTTGTTGAAGACATCAATTATAAGGTGGAGGTGTTCATTAAAAAGGAGGGTATAAAGGACTTGATCTTCCTTAGGGGTATTTTCTACTTGTGAAATAGGTGTTTCACTAAATCCCTTTGTTTAAAAGGACCTAACCAAGGTTTTGGGTCAAAAGGACTTGAACATTAGGTGGTCAAAATGACTTGATCATCTTAGGGGTTGGTTCTCCTTATATAAATTTTGTTTCACTAAATTCTAGTCAAAAGGACTTGATCAGTCTCTCATTTTTAATACCTTATAGGATAAGTAGTACAAGTGTTTACAAGCTTGAGAGTGGTTTTTATTGCCTAAGAGGGTTTCCCACATAGATGATGTGTTGATGTGATGTATATTTTTAGTCATGCTTTAGATGAATGTGCTTTCATGATTATGTTTCTAGATCAAGTTGATTATGAGGGAATGGATTTGAAATTGAATGTGCATTATTTTATACTGATTCACCCCACCCCCTCTTAGTAGTTAGTTCCAACAAAACCTATTGTGGATTTTACAAAATTGATCAAAATCCTCTTAGTTGCATTTGTCTCCTTCTCACTATTGTACCCAAAACATTACAAACCAAGTTGATGGTTTTATATCTTCCACTTTCCTAAAATATCCTTTTAGGCCATACTTGGACTTATTGCATGAGATATATTACATCTTATACTATACAATGCATCAAATTAAATCACAATGGAAAATTATACAATCATGAAGTAGATCCAAAATGATGGGTTCTTAAGCTACCTAATCCTAAAACATAGTATTGCATTCCCACAATTTCTCACATACATAGTCTTCCTCTTCTTGAGTTTATCAACATGCACCTGATATTGAAGTAACTTTATAAGAATAAGATGATAACAAACCTAATGAGTTTTAAACTATTTGTAATACCAAAAAATTACCACCTTACATAGTGGAATGGATTCCTTATTCTCTCTTACCATGAGATCTAATCATTCCTTTAATCAATGACAATTCTAAAATTCCTCCACCATGAAATTTAAATGAGGATTCTTACATAGAACATGACTTTGCATGCAATGATTTTAGGGTATCCAAATTATTTCAAGATCCTATGTCCTTATCCCCTCATAATTTTAGTAAAATTGGCATATCAACCAAGGATACTTCCACTAAAACTACGCAGTGAACTAATCTTTCTTGTAATATTTATTCATCATATGATGATGAATATATAGTCACCTAAGCCTAATCATGGTGCTTGAATGTAGTTCATTTGCTTCATATTTCCTTTGATTCTAGTAATGATGATAATGTTCTATAAAATCAAGGTTATTTCCCTTTTATCAACCCATAATTAGAAAATAATCCATGGGATATCCAAAAAAATTATGACTTTCCCAAAGTATATAATGGTATTGACCAACTTGATATTATTTAAAATAGTTTCAACATTAAAAATGGCATTAAACAAACCAATATTGTTCAACTTTCAAAATTTTCTGGTTAGGATAATAAAATCCAATGTTAAATTCATAAATACATCATCTAATCATTACTAAGTGTTGATATAGTTTATCTATCCTACATAGTTTCTACCAATAATACTAGCCAAGCTGATACAGTCAAAATAAAGCTTATTTATGATAACTATATTATGTATATTGATATAATTTTTCTCAACTCTTTTATACCAAATGATATTAGTGATGATGATACCATATAGCTAAAAACATTAACTTCTACTTTAGAGTCTATAACTAACTTATATTCTAAAGACAATGTTACAAGATAAATCCATTCCAAGTTTGACAACAACATTATATGATTGTATATATTGAATTAGACATAAAATATTATGTTCCTTTACCTAATATTATTAGTGAAAATATATCCTATAATTAATCCATGCTATAGAGCCTCAAATTCACACCAACATCATAATCTTTCCCATTTTGAGAAAAAGGCTCCTCGCTTTAATAATTGTTTTGTTAGTGTCGATCCAAAAATAGATCCCATTTCTAGCCTTCCTTTAGTTCCATATCATTTTCAAGATAGTTACTCCATGCTTATCTAATAAATTCTAATTATCAAATTTAGTATAAATTCCAAAAATAAATTAGTTTTTATCTCTAAGGAGATTCATCCTAAAGATAAAGATAATTACAACCTATTTTTTGATAAATATAGTGATTTTTTGCATGGTCATAGGAAGACATGCCATACATCAACCCTAACATAGTTACATATAACATAGTGACATATCTAGCTTCAAAACCTATGCACCAAAAAAAAATTAAAGTTTCCCCTCTAGGTTTCCACTTTATATCACAAATAAATTATCATGCTCCTAGATGTTAAGTTAATTAAACATATAGATTACTCAAAATGGGTATCCAAAATAATATTCATTCATAATCAAGTCACCATGATTATATGTATCTGTATCAATTTTTTTTAGGTCAACATAGCTTATCCTAAGGATAAATTTTCTTTACCATCAATTGATGCCATTGTTGATTCTACAACTAGATATGATATGTTATCTCTCATGGATGGATTTTTGGGATATAACCAAATTAAAACCACCCTTGAGGATCAATATAAAACCACATATACTACTGATAGGAGATCCTATTTCTATGTGAAGATACCCTTTGGCCTTAAAATTTTTAGATTAACTTATTAGTGCGTAATGACCCATAAATTTCGAAATCTTATCCATAAAATATTTTAAACCTATGTGAATGATCTTATAGATAAATCAAAGAATCATGATAACCATATACATTACCTTGCCATCATATTTGATCATCTTATCAAATAAAAAGTTAACCTTAATTCTCACAAGTGTGTTTTTGATGTTACCTCTAGAAAAATCTTAGGATTATTAGTTTACTTATGAGGGATTGACATATATCGTACTTAGATCAATGTTATTATCAATATGCCTACACCTAGGTCTCTTATTGACATTCACACTTACCTTGGGAGGCTTAGGTCAATTCAAATATTTTCCCTGAGTTAACTTACAACTTATACTTAGTAAACTCTCTCCTAAAGAAAGGTGACAAAATTGAATGGATAGATGCATATTATAAATCCTTTGATAACATGAATAAATAATTAAATAATATTATTATAATATCACCTTAAAATGATCATTATTTTATCTTATATATGTATTCTACCTCTATATCAGTTGGGGAAATGCTTGTATAACAAGATGAGTCAAGAAAAGAATACACATATACTATATTAGTTGGGCCTTGATAGATTATGAGACCCATTACATGAGATTGGAGCATGAATATCCTATAATATAATTCACAACCAAAAATATTTGGCATTATATGATTTATTATACCACTTATGTCATTTTTCATTATATCCCACTTTGCCATATCTTCTCCAAAATTTATTTCTTGGAGATAAAATTTGTCAATGGATGGTACTCTTAATGGATTTTGACCTAAGAATTATTACCTTAAAAATAGAAAAAGGGCAAGTGATCTTCGATCAAATTTCCATTGATCCTATCCCAGATATGAAACTCCTTCAAGATAATCTCATAGATAAATATGCCATCTTAATTAAAGGTATTGACCAAGTTGTTTCCCTCAAAGATTAATTCCAAAATTTCATAGTTGATCTTGAGGCACAAGCCCTTAAAGAGATACAAATAGTAGTATATAAACATAAATCATCTACCAAAGTTACTATAGAATAAAGACCCAAAGTTACCATTAATTTTCACATGGAAACCTAGACACTCCACTTCGATAGAGCCAAGTGTCTTCAAGGAGCTAGGGTTAGATGTGCTTTAGATAACCCTTATGTAAAAATAATTCCTATAGCCTTTTGATTAAACTTTAAGGACACTAATAACATGGTTAAATATAAATATCTCATTCATGGGATATTGGTAGCCATGGATCTATATATCCCTTATTTACATGCCTTAGGATATTCATAACTCATATGAAAAAAAATCAATGGTACATATTAATGAAAAAGTGAAAATATTATTGCATACCATCATCTCTCCTCAACTCTTACCAAAGAGTTTACACCTTTTACAATTGAAGCCATTACTAAAGAGAAAAATGTTATTACAAACTCTCTTGCTTCTTAGACCTTTTTTTTTCATCCTTATCAGGCACTACATGATTCATACATCCTCATCTACATGAGGGAATCATCATCTGCCTTTACAACTAAAGATTATTATCTTAATTACCATTTAAAGGTTGTCGCCACTCAACAAATCCCATGTTACAAATATATCATCTAATTAATTTAACATTATACTTATCCTTTTGAGGTTGACTCTAATGAAAATACTAAAATCCATAAGAAAGTTTGAAAGTATGTCCTTAGATAAAACATCATCTATTATTTTAATACCAAAGTTATCATACTCCATTGTGTCACTAAAAAAGAAGTACCTTCCCTTCTTGATAAAGTGTATGGGTAAGTTTTTGAGGTAATTTTATAAGATTTTTAATAGCTTGAAAAATTCCTATGGATGGGATACTACTTGCCTACTCTTAAAAAATATTCATCAAATTTTCCAAGAAGGGTAATCCTTACCAGCTCCATGATGACATAATCCACTCTCCTTTAGCTGAGCTTTAGAATTTTGAATCTCCTCGTACATTATCTACATGGGAATTAGATCTCATTAACAAATTACCTTGATTGAAAGATGGCCATGTCTCCATCATCACCATAAAAAATACTTTAGAAATTAGGTAAAGTCTATACTCTTTGTTAACATCACTAGAAAAACTATATAAAAATTAATTTTCAATAAAATCACGTCATTTTGGGATTCTCACTATTATATTTGATAATGGTGGGAATTTTAAAAAAATACATGAAGCAGTTGTGTGTAAAATTCAACAAATAAATTTTCAACACCCTATCAGCCTCAGTATAATGACCAAGCCAAAGGTACCAAAAAAATCCTTAATAAAATATTGAAAAAGACTATTAGGGATTCTATTTTAGATTGACATCTCAAGATATACCTTACACATTAGGCTTATCATACTAGCATTCATATGATAAAGTTAAGAAGACTCTTCAACCAAGATCTCTTCATGAATCCATTATTATAGCCATGAAGCTAATGCATTGCACACAAAGAATAAACTATATATTATCCACTCTATGTAAATAATTTACAATAGAGATGGATAACTAAGTATAAGATAGTATAATCTTAACCATCCCATGCATGTGGGACTAACTTCCCCTAAATATGTGGAAGTAAATCATAAACTCATCATCCTCATGAATGTGGGATAAACATTTCCAATGAAATAACACCTAATTAAGCTAAAGAGTAGGAAATTAATATCCTACACCAACACCCCCCCTTAAGTGTATCTTATGTGGGTACAATAAAGGATGTAGTGTGAAGCCATGTGTCCCTATGGATTCCAATCCATCTTGATAGAGTACATGTATGTTGAGTCACTATAATCTCCAAGTGAAAGTAGGAATGGTGTTAAATATGAGGATCACTAAATATGAACACTATACATTAAAATACTAGGTGAAGTGATAAACTTGAGAAAGTACTACTTGAACACCCCCCAAAAATATGGTGAGATGTGAACACAAATATTGGTGGGGATGCCACACTAGTGTCACTATAAGAATCACCAAGAAGGCTATAAAGACAAGTAAAAAATCCTCATATGGGTTATGACAAATAAAGTGACTAAATAAGATACCCATATACAAAAGATGAATCCAAAAAACACTAAAAAAGTACAACATATACATATAACTCTCATAAAGTGGAGAAAAAAATCAAACCCATCCCCCAAAAGAGAAAAAATAAGAAGAGAGAGATCAAAAGCCCCCCAAAGATGATGTTGAAGTAGTCTACATTCCAAGTACTAAAAGGTCACAAAGGAACTCAATCTACATGAGTGGTCTAAATCCACTACTTGATCATAAAAATAACTGACACTAGGCTTCACTAGAATAGCTTTGATTAAGAATACTATCAATGGTGACAAAAATACAAAAGAGTATTGCATGTGAAAGGAACATTCAACACCTAAGAAGGAGTATATACACCACACCCCCATACTACTAACTAGGTAGAGTGATGATTTTTTTTTTGTATGAACACCCCCCCTCAGCCCCCCCCCCCCCCCCCCCCCGCCCGCCCACCCCCCCCCCCCTCCCCCAATGCCATAATGTTAAATGGGTGGAGTGGATTAAAAAAGGTATGCACAAGTGGTCTGAATCCACTACTCCAACACTAGACATGATGACATTATATGTAGTATAATAACTCCATATGTTATGAGATACTATTAACTATCCAAAAAGGTGTCAAAAATATAGATAAGGTCTCTCAAAGAGGATGGTCCTAGTGGTGATATAAGAGACAAGCAATTGAAAAAGTGCCAAGAATAGAGTACACAAATGAATGGAGGTAGACAAGAATGAATCAACAAAACTCCCATGACACTTTATAAATCAATACAAGTATAATATATCCCATGCATAAAAAATACCAAATTAAAAAAAGGAAGACACTAGGATTCACCAAGGAGACTATTGACATGTCAAATAAGTCATCACCAATCATGAGAGATTCTCTAAAAATAAGGGAGTGAAAAAGTGTCTCCATAGAAGAAGTCAAGGCACTAAGAAAGGGGCCTTGATGGTGACATGACACAAACTAAAAGGGTGTCAAAGTGTTCATGCACAAAAAATAATAAAGCATGTCATGGGTTGATGGAAGAGTGTGGAAAACAATAAAAAGTTCATCATTTATGAAAAAAAAACACCTAAAATGATCAAATACCAAAAAATGACAACCTATAAAGTATGATCAAAGAATCCAAAGAGGGTGGTTAGATCAATGAAATGAACTCAAAATGAAATTAATAACACGCTAACATGCATAACACTACCTTGCCTAGATCAAAGGGAGGATCACGGTGAAGAAAAGCAAATGAACAAAGCATATCTAAAATGCAAGAAAATATACCTTTCTTACCTTCCTTAAATGCTCCAAGATGCTTCTTCATTTGGCTTGCTCAGATTGTGCTCAAAAGGTCTTCATCAATGGAGCTTTATTATCTCCATATCCTCTTGGAAAAATTATCATGGTTTTGATTTTGATATGGAATTAAATTGGCTTGGCTTGGCTCAAATTTGGCATTATAACACTATGCATTTGCTTCATGAATCAAATCATGCATTATAACATACTCTATCCAAGCTCTCCAAATGAATAACTCTAGACTTGTATTTATAGGCTTTGAAATCAACTTGAAATGGGTTAAATCTTAACCTTGGTTTGCTTAGTTAACCCCAATAGGGTTAAAAGGTGTCAAATGGTCATGATTAGCTTGGAATAATCATGGGTGAGATATTTTCCAAAAAAGACAACTCACAAAAGCTAGTGATGAAAACCAAGGGTATTCATTGATTTTTGAATTTCCATTTTTGATAATCGATTTAATTTCTCATGAATGAATTAAAATAGGATTTTATTAGGATTTGCATGTTAATTAATCTCTTTTAAGGCTTTTCAACATTTTACAAGTTTTGAATTAAATGATTTGGGTATTTTCTCTATTTAGTTTATTTTTGGGCTGAATTGATTTAATTGCATGTGATGAAGCCAAATTTGCAATGTTTAGAAATTCTTAGAATAGATGTTTAATGATTGGTAAGAATTGGTATAAATTTAGGTAAATATCCAGTGGTGGCCAATTATAGATGTCTATAGTTTTCCCCTATTTGGGAAGGTGTTGCAAGGTATAAGCATAGTAATGTCTTCTCATATAACAAAGTTTTTTTGTGTGTTTATGACTTTAATAGTGATGGATGAACTATAAGGTGCCCCCTCAAGGGATCAGTTGGCAAAGGGATCAATAAATAGTTCCTTAAAATAAGGAAACAAGGGGACCAAAAAATGAAAATGATGGGGTGATAAAAAAATGATTTGTCTAAAGTTGGCCAAAATCACTAGAATGCAAGTGGGATGGTGTACAATGGTTTATCCAAAGGTAGTTATAAGAATTGTACCTTGATTATGGAAAATATGGTATGAAAACACAATGATTTTCCCAAAGGAAGTTATAATCATTGATAAGATGGAGCTACCCTAGTTAGGACATAAAAACATGATAAAAATGTGCCCTAAGTGGGCATAGGAAAGTGAATGATTTTTCCAAAGGTAGTTATAATCATTAACCCTCAAATTGGTGATAACATAATGATTTACCCAAAGATGTTGAGAATCATTGAGAATTCAAGTGGGATAATATAGAATGGTTTTCCCAAAGGTGGTTAGAATCATTGTACCCCAATTATAGCAAAAAAGATTGATGGCTGATGATTAAAAACATGATGATGACAACTTGATACAAAGGATAAATATGAATTGGAATAAATTACTAGTAGGTAGAGGCTCGTTCGAACTAAAAAAGGTTGAAATTATTTCATTTTTTGATTACTCTATTTGGGATATGATTGGGATTATTGATGGTGTTGTTATTGAGGAGATGTCATTTGTGCCATTGTTATGTAGACTTTTTTAATATTATTTTTGTTGTAACACATGATGGTAGACATTATGATAGAACACCATGAGGACTTGGCTGAAATATACATAAGAACTAACTCCTATGATCTAATACTCAAAGGAAAATAATACACCAATGATAAAAACCAGGATGACAATGTTTTAGATAAAGGTAAAAATAGGTTTTGATGGGATCCTGAAACCCAAGTACAAGGAAAGAAAGATAAAGCTTCAACTCCCACAGGTAGAACCTAAAAACTACTACAAAGAAGTAGCAAAAATAGGTTTTAAATGGACCTGAAACCACCAGAGAGACCACTGGTCAAAACCTAGATTTAACATAGATTTGGCTACACCATAGATAGAAGATTACAAAAAGAAACCAGAGAATAGGCCCAGAAAACATAACCAACAAGAAGAACCAGACTATTCTTCCAGTTCCAAAATCATTTTCACAGTTTTTGTACCTTTCACAATAGTATCCTGAGTGGTAGTTTCTACCAACTTGGCTCCCTCTTGTGTAGCCTTCTTTTTTGAGCTTTGTCTCATCCTTTTGCTAGGCCCCTCCAAAGATTTGGTCTCCTCACTAGCTCTTTTTCCAATATTGGCAGCTGCAGCACAAATGTTGGACATTACTTCCTCCATTTTCATCTTGTTCTCCCTATTGAGTTCCTGAAGGTTATTCTCATAATCTTTGAGCTTGACTGGGATATCTCTTATCTATTTTTCCATGTTGTTAATTTTGTTCCATGCAGCTTCTGGTTATCTTCCATAATTTCCACTTTCCTTTTGAGATCCTTAATCTCCTTACACATCCAAGAATCAAGTTGGAGAGAAGCCTCTGCTTTGTAATTAACTGAACTCATAGGTGTGTGCTTTCCATCATTCTGCCTTTTGTCTTTCCATTCCTCAGAATTCTTATTGGGACTGTTCCCGCCTTCTTCAAAGTGATCCTCTCGGCCCCTTTGATACTGTTCTTTTGTTCTAGTTTGAATTTCCATGTCCATTTCTTGATTGTCATCCTAAACTGTATTTTCCCTTTCATTTCTTGAAACAGGGTCCTCAACAGGGCCATCCTGGACAATATCTTCCTTCGACACTTTCTAATTTTCCTCAGTTTCTTCTTTACTATTTTTAGATTCCTCCTCTTTGCTGACTCCTTCTTTCTCATTCTTCTCTTGACATTCTTCATCCTCTTTTGAATTTGTATTCCAGCTTTCAATACCTTCTTCTTCCTCCAAATTTTCCTCCCTAGGTTTATCAATTCTCTCCCGCTCTGTATCTTCTTCTACATTCTGATTTTTAGCACTGGGGAACTTGATTTTGTCTTTCCCTTTTAAAATTTCACTCTTTCTACTCCTAGACTCCTTATTTTTACCCTGGTTAGGGTTCTTAACCATAGCTTTATTCTTGTAGTAGCCTTCGATTAGCAGAATTAGGCCTTCATGCAGGATAGGACGCGTTTCCTTCTTCCTGTGAGCAAATAAACTTTGGACCAAAGAGAAGCATAGGTAAAAGGGAAAAGACAATCTTACCTTGTGTCTGAAATGATTAAGGAAAACAAAGTGGAATTTATGCACTCTCTTGCTTCTTCCGTCCAGGATGAAATACTCCCTTATACAACATAAGACATCCCTCCATATCCCCTTAATCTATTCCAATTCATAGAAATCCCCATTCTTGACTAGCTTATGATCTTCCACATCCATCTTGGGGAACTTACAAAAGGCCTCGTTCAAAATGCTTGTCTGCTTGGACAATTTAAGTCCATCCGTAGGTAGCCCTATAACCTCTGCCATAAAATCCTCAGTTAGGTTCACCGTGATACCATGAAAAGTGACCCTTTCATCAATCCAATTTTTTAAAAAAGCCGTAGTGATATGCAGTTTTGACCCATGTAGCCTTTCCATATAGTTCACGACTTTTCCTTTTTGAAGAATTCTCCAAACATCTTGTTTCTCTCTCCATTCATCACAGTTTTTAGGTTCCTGCTTCCTTGGTTCTCCCTTCCTTTCGTGAGCCATACTCATCTCCTTTGAAACCCAGTCACTATGAACTTTACAATGATCCCACTTGCTACCAATTTGATTTGAAAGTCGGCTTTGGTTGGGCACGTTTAGGATCCGCTTCTCACTCTCAAGAGCCTTCCTCTTTAATGATTGTATACCTTTCCCCGCAAAGCCACTCCTCCTACTCATTATATTTATATTACAATCTATTATTTCCCTCCTTTGCATGAGTTGCATCATGAAGAATGAGCACCCTCAGTTCCACATTCTTTTCTAATGTTTCCTGCCACCTCACTTTTTGTCCTATCCAGAATGCACAGTTTTCTAACCAATCTGCAACTCCATTGGCTTCACGATAGGTGTGGGTTATAGTCACTTTATCAATTTTTTTATTAAGGTTTTCATCTCCATTACCATAGCCTCTATGGTCCAAGACACAGTATTTTTATTGTTAAGAATATTTATGATGTTCAATGAGTCTCCTTCTAGCCACAATTTGGGATATCCCAAATCCACAACTATTTTGATGGTCTGAAGGGTAGCAGTAGCTTTGGAAATGTGATAATTCGATTTACCGATGGGGATTGCAACAACATCAATAACCTTTCCCGTATGGTTTCTCAAGACTCCACCACAACCTACTTTCCCCAGATTCCCTTTAGCAGCTCCATCAAAGTTTCCTTTAATCCACCCTTGAGTGGGAGCATTCCATGTAACTCCTAATCTGGGATTATCAGGTTTACCTTTAGAATTTTCTATACTTAAGGGATTATCCACTTGGAGAGTTGAGCTTGGATTCTTTTGTGATAAAAAATTCTCCTTAATAGCTCTAATGATGTTCTGTCCTACCACCCATCCAGGGAGTTCTTTATTTCTAAAAATTTAGTTATTTCTTTCCTTCCATATTCCCCACCAAATATGGGGAAGAGTAAGTTTCCATAAAAAAATTACTTCAAAATTCTTGGAGGGGCAGTACCAACTTTTAAGAGATAATTCCATGTTTTTATGATGGATCCATGTGATGCCCCACAGATTGAGGATCTCTTTCTAGACTAACTATGCAAAAGAATAGTTTACGAATAAATGATCTCTATCTTCAAGGCCCTTCTTACAAAGAATACGCCTATTCATAATATATATTCCTCTTTTCTGTAAATTGTCCAAAGTTAAGATTTTGTTTTGGAGGAGGGTCTAGAAAAAGATTTTGATTTTAGGGATGAGCCCCTTGATCCAGGCCTTCATCCACAGCGGTTTGTTTCCATTTCCCTTTGAAGTGAAAATGGAAGAAACTTTAAACTATCCGCTTGGCTCATTGTGCCAAACAATCTTATCTTCAAGATTAGGGTATAGAGATATAACATTTAGGGATAGTTGAATATCCTTGAAATCTTGATCATAGTTAGTGAGGTTCACCTAGGAGTTGTTCTGCTAGTATTCGTTAACCATTATTCCCACTCTTTGCTTGCAATGGTCTATACCATCTTTATCTTGGATTTCATCTTGAAAAGGTTTTCCTTTTAACCAAATATCTTCCCAAAATTTCACCTTTTTTCCATTGCCAACTTTCTAGGAATTTCCTTCTTCTAAAACATGTTTAGTCCCCTGGACTGCCCCCCATATGGTAGAAGGATGGGAAATGTCTGGATTAGAAAAGAGTTCAGGGAGTGACTTTGCCTTAAATAAGTATTTGTGCTTCCATATTTTGCTCCATTCTTTATTTTCTTGATAAACCCTCCAACCTTGCTTAGCTAAGAGAGTTGTGTTCATACTTATAATTTTCCTTATTCCTAGTCCACCTTCCCTGACAGGTTTACAGATGTTATCCCATGCTATTAAAGGCATTCTTCTTTTCTCCTCAGTACCTGACCAAAGAAAGTTTCTCTGAATTTTTTCAATAGCTTCAGTAAATTTAGTGGGGATTTTGAAAAGACTCAAAGCGTACGTGGGTATGCTTTAAATACTTGCTTTGAGGAGGGTGAGCTTTCTAGCTTGGCTTAGAAAACTACCTTTCCATCCCGCTAATTTCTTACTAAATTTGTTAATAAGTCCTTCCCAGAAAGCTTCATGAACTTTCATCCCAAAAGGGAGACCAAGGTAAGAGGAAGGAAAAGATCCTATGGAACATTCAAGGATTTTTGCTATTTTGTTTTGTCTGTGACTTGGGGTATTAGTAAAGAATACTACACTTTTGTTCTAGTTTATCAGTTGTCCAGAGGCAGAAGAATATAAATTTATAGCTTCCTTTAAATTTATAGCTTCTGTGACTTTAGATTGCCCCATGAAGATAGTGTCGTCAACAAATTGACAATGGGAACATATTAAAGGATGTGAAGAGGGTTTCAGGCCCTTAAATAAACCTTTACTAACTAAGTCCCCTAAGTATCGCCCCATACTATTAGCCATAATTATAAACAGAATAGGGGAAATAGGATCCCCCTGTCTTAATCCCCTTGATGGATTGAAAAAATGAGACGAAATCCCATTTACCAACACAACAATAGAAGTAGTAGATATCAACTGCTTGATCATGTCAACCACTCTTTGTTCAAAGCCAAAGGCAGTAAGGCTTTTAGAAAGGAATAACCAATCCACCCTGTCATATGCTTTAGCAATATCCACTTTCATTATGAACCCCTCATTGTTTGAGCTGAACAGGGAGTGAATATTCTCATGCGCCGTTATTACATAATTAAGGATTTGTCTGCCTGGGATGAATCCATTTTGCTGATCAGCTATTATCGACGGGATCACTTGAATTAATCTAGTTGTTAGAACTTTGGATATTATCTTATAGAAGGAGTTGCATATAAACATGGATGGATTTAAGTATAAATGTGCAAGGAATCATTTGATGAATATACATACACTGAATTAAGTCAACAATACTAAAATAAAATAAATAGGCACATAAAGAAACAAAAAACAAAACAAAAGATAGTCCTAATGTTAGTATAAATAACTTGACACAAACAAGATGATGAACATTGTCCCTAGAAAATAGAAGATAATTTAACAAACAAACATGATGGGGGAATAGAAGAAAAAGTAAACAGGTGGCCGAGATGTCTCCATATGTATTAAGCAAGTGAATGCTTCCTACATAGTTCCATGGATGATATATCCAACAAAACTTCAAGCCAAAGGTAGTTCTCTTAAGAAATGGGAATAAAATGATGATAATAAAAAACAAATATAATGGATGTGATATATTAATAGGAATGAAATTAAAAAATAGCCAAAGTGTGGTATAAAAGGACAAAAAAATGGGGAAACTAAGTGACAAGTGATTTATTGTGACTTAGTGAGGGTTCCTAGAATTTTTAAGGAAAAGAAGTGATCAATGTTTTTAGTTTTTCTAAATCAATTTTCAAATGTTATTGGAATTTTGGGAGTGTTTCAACTCAATCGAGAATGATGAGACACTAAATGGTTTAAGCTCACAAAATGGTGAGAGTGTGGATAACTTGAAAGGATGGTCTCAAAACAATGAGAACATAGTAAAAAGGGGGTTTGAGATGACCTTAACATGAATTGAGCACAACCCACATAGTCCTAAAATGGCCCTAGGTCATAATAGTTGCACCTTACAGTGGAAGAATCTAACTAGTGTAGTAACCAATTCAAACAAAACATGCACAGTTGGTATGATGTCATAGTACAACATAGGAATGGAAAGTTGGTATATCAAATCATAATAAACAAATGTTACCCCTAGTTTTCCCATAGGTGGTTATAAATAGGATACAACTAATCAAATCAATGATACTAATTTTCCCATAGGTAGTTATAATTAGTAACAAGACTGTTGAAACATTGATTTACCCTTGTAGGCTAATATAATCAAGCTCATATAAATAAACATGATAATAAGGGAACAATAAATGAATGATGCAACTACCAAATCTTCTATTATACTTATCCAAAATACTACCTCTATTTGGAATGCTTGAAACAACTACTGAAACTAATTTGATTCTTCATGCTAAAAATGTGAAACCAATGGATGAACCAAGGTTAAATGGAATAGGATAGGATGGATCGAAACATGCTCTAGTTGATAGAATGGAATGTTATGATGGATTGGTTTGAATTTCAAAGTGATATTCTAGTAGAATGGTAGGATGATAGGATCACAAAATGGTATGGTACAAAGAAGAATATTGATAATATGGTATAACTTGAAATGGTCCTCATAGACAATATATAGTGTCACTAAAGTGTAGTACTGCTTGAGGTGTATAATGTTCATTGGCTCATCAAGCTCATCCCCATATAGTGTGGTGAGCCTATATGCTCCTATGCCATAGTCTTCAATAATGATGGAAGGACCTACCCAGTTAGGTTTGAACTTGTCTTTATGCTTCTTTTCAACCATGGTATTATTTTGGTTTTCTTTGAGGATAATATCACCAAACTCAAAGCCATTATATTTCACACACTAATTATAGTAGCCACAAATTTAATTATGATATGCTTGAATATTATTCACTACATTCATGAATTTATCATCAAGTAACTCCAACTCTTGTATATGAGGTACTTGATAGTCTTCATCATCCAAGACATGTTTGAAATAGATACATAATGAAGGTAACTCAACCTCAATGGGAAAAATGGATTCAATACTATAAACAAGTGAGTATGGAGTTGCTCTTATTGGGGTGTAGTGATTGGTATGGTATCCCCAAAAGGCATGGAATATCTAAAGATACCAATCATGACTAACATCATTGACAATATTTTTAAGGATATTAACAATGGTTTTGTTTGATTCTTCAGCTTGGTCATTACCTTGAGGGTAATATGCCATGGAAAAGTGTTGTTTGATTTTTTATTTATCACATATATTTTTGACATCTTTGTTCTTGAATGATCCTCCATTATCAGATATAATGTCAGAAGGGATACCATAATGGTAGATGAGATGGTTGAATATGAATTTGGAAATTTTATTTCCAGTCACATAAGGGGTATAGCTTCAACCCACTTAGTAAAATATTCTATGGTGGTGAGGATGTGTTTATGGACATCTGATGAGGTGGGGTTTATCTTACCAATGAGATTGAGGACCCATGTAGTGAATTTCCATGTTTTCAACATTAGTTTCAGAGTCTTAACTATGGCATGAATCAGATTGGCATGACATTGACATTCATAAATGATTTTTACATATGCAACTACATCTGTGTCCATCATTAGCCAATAATAACCATTACACAAGATATTTTTGGATAGTGTAGACCCACTAGTTTGGAATCCACATACCCCTTCATGAACTTCTTGTAATGCTAGTATAGATTATGTCAATGGTAAATAATGAAGTAGAGTTCCATCAAAACTATAATAGTACAGGGTTGGTTTGAATAAGGTATAATTTTGGACATTATAGATGATTTTTTTTTAATTTTTAGGATAAGTTAGGTGGCATAATTTGGTCATGTAGGTAATTTTTTAGGTCTAAATACCAAGTAGAGATGGGACCAACAATATCATAGATAATTACGACAAGTGAAGGTTCATAAGTTGGTGCTAGTAGATTTTGAATGAGAAATTAGTATTTCTTGGCTATATATTTTTGTCAAATCAAAAATCCAATGGTAGATATGACATCAATTATTCTATTTATTTCCCTTTGTATATTTTAAAAGTGGATATCAACAATCTACTACTTGAGAGTGTCGACCATCGCTTTATAGGGAACCAACTTGTCATATTTTATTTGAAAGTGGCCAATAACCTAATTGATGATTAAATGTGAATCACCATAAAACTTTAGATGATGTATATTCCATTATATTACTTTTAAAATCCCTAATACAAGTGATTCATATTCATCCATGTTATTAGTATAAAGAAATCAGATTCTAAATAACTTAGGGATTAGATCCCCCTGTGGTGTTATAAATAAAAGGCATACCCCTGATCCATGTGCTGTAAATGATCCATAAAAATATATCTTATAATGATTCTCTTCAAGATGTGTTTTAATGATGGTCATGATGGATTCATCAATAAATTGATATGTGAGTGACTTTATGTCTACAAGAGGTTCTTCAACAAGATGCATTGTAAGAACGTATGCCTTGATAGATTTTTGGTTCACATACTCTATCTGAAACTCACTAAGAAGCATAATCCATTTGGCCATGTGGCCTTTTAAAGATATTTTAGATAGTAGATAATTTATTATATATAATTTTTAAATAACCATGGTCTTATTGTTCAACATGTAATGTCATAGTTTTTGAGCTATGAAGGCCATAAAAAGACAAGATTTTTTGATGGGTGTATAATTGTGTTCATACATGACTAGTGTAAAAATTAGATAGTACAATACATGATCTTTTACATTGTCATTGTGTTGAGATATAAGTGCCCCCAGGGAAATGTCAATAGATGATTGATATAACAAGAATACTTTCCTTGAATGGGAGACAATAAAATTGGTGGATTCATAAGACAATATTTTAGATATTGAAAATCTTTTTGATAATAATTATCCTAAAAAAATGTTACACTCTTCTTCAAATAGTGTGTAAATGGATGGAACTTATCATACAATTGAGATATGAAGTGTCTGATACATTAGATCTTGCTCTGTAAACTATAGAGCTAATTTAGATTGGTTATTGGTGGCATTTTTATTATGGCTTATAATTTAGATGGATAAACTTATATGCCCTTGGAAGACACAATGAAGCCAATAAATTTGTTTGATGTGATGCCAAAAACACAATTAATTGGGTTGAGTCTAAATTTGTATTCAGGTAATTGCTTAAATATCCTCCTCAATATTGCTAGATGATCGACCCTAGTCTTTGATTTACTTAGTATGTCATTGACATAGTATTCAACAATGTCATGCATCATATCATGAAATATGAACATAATGGATATTTTATAGGTGGCCCCTAAATTCTTAATACCAAATGTCATAACTTGATAATATAATGTTTCCCATGGAGTGGTGAACATTGTCTTATGTTAGTCTTCTAGTGAAATTTTGATCTGATTGTATCCTGAGAAACCATCCATCAATGAAAGCATCTCATAACCCATTGTGGAGTCAATAATCATATTAATGTTTGGAAATGGAAAGTGATATTTATGGTAAGCTTTGTTAATTTCCTTAAAATTAGTATAAATTTTTATTCCTTCTAATTTTGTATTGATTGATATAACATTGGAAATCTATTTAGAATAGTCAATTGGCCTGATACATCTTGCTTCTAAGAGATTTTCCAAATATTTATTTACAAATATAACAATTCAAGGATGAATCTTTCATAACTTTTGTTTCACTAGTTTGGCATTAAGATGTACCACAATGTGGTGAACAACCAAGGTGGGGTCCAAACTAGGCATGCCATAATAGGCCTATGCAAACATATCTACATATTACCTCAATATGGTTGTAAGGACTTTACACTCCTCCTCTATGAGGGACATACCTAATTTGATCCATTTTGGGTCATCTAGTGTCCTGATGTTAACCTTTGATGTGTCTTTCACTAGAAAGGTAAAACCATCTTCAAGAATCGTGGGCAAAGATTTGAATTGATTGGCTATGTTAGAGTCCTTTATTAGGACTAGTTGTTTAAGTTCTCCTAGACATGATGGATACAAATCCCATAAAGGGAGAGATGGACATGTAAAAATTTTTGTCAGAAACTCCTAAATGATGTGATCAAATGCGTGTTATTCTTCAAGACTGAATTTGGATCCATAAATAATTTCATCAGCATTGGTACCCTAGATGATCTAATCAAAATCTTGTTCTTCTTCAAGACTAAACTTGGACCTGTAAACAAGTTCATTATTAGTAGTCTCTTTTTTATACTTGAATAAGGTTTAACACCCCTGTCTAATGGTGCTTGAAACATGTTTTCACCACTAGGCTAGCTTTATCTCTACTTTTTCCCTAGTCTTAAAGCACCTCAAAGTTGTTTACACTTTGGGACCTCAATGTTTTATTTATTTGATTTTGGCTAAGGATGTTTTACCATTCTCAAAAATAATATTTAGGATCTAATTTGATTAATAACCCTAATTTATGGTCTTCTAATAGAACATTGTCCCTAAGGCTTAGAAAATCACAGAAAGCTTCATCATTCTAAAACTCATCAATTGGCAAGCTAGATTATTGTTAGTCCTAGTTTATTAGTTGGTGATAATATAATGGTAGTGTATTATAATGAATGACTAGTTGAAAGATACAAATGGTGTTATGGTCAAATAGGTTGGTTTGGGTTAAGTCATCAAATTGGCTATGATTGGACTTTACTTTGCTACCATCATCATCATCATCACTAGTCATTGGCAATAGAACTCAAATAAAATATGTGGGGTCACCCCCAAGTGACTTATATCCTAGTCCATAAGTTCCTTTGTACTTAATCATAGAAATGGATCAAGTGTTCCCTATTGATTTGGCCTGAAGCCTCTTCCCTCATAGTCTTGTTTTTCCATGATCTGATTAAGAATAGGATACTTGGAGCTCTTGTAATAATTAACCAATTTATCATTATATAACCATGATTCATCATCTTCTAGATGGTCTTATATTTGGCTAGAGGCTAGTATAAAAGTGATAGGTGCTAGACTGTGCTGATGGCCTTTGCCCTTTTGTTACCATTGCATAAGTGGTTTTGCTTTTGGTCTTCTAAAGGACTTGGGGTTTTGTGTAAGATTTACAATGTGAAAGGCATCATTGGTTAAGTATTCTCCTATGCCATTATCCAAAATAGTATAATTATTGGATATCTCAAGAGGTGTTATGTGGGAAAACAAATTAAGGGTATTAGGGTCAATGTAGTTGGCCTTTGGTAGATCAATAAGTATGGCTTTCCTTTTATCCTATTTGGCGACTAGATTTATGCTAAAATGGTAATTATAGCTCTTGAACTCAGCCTCTATATGATTACAATGATCATATGGATGTAAATCTCCTAGAATACTAACCTCCATCCCTGAATGGGAGAATTTGATACACTGGTGTAGTATTGATTAGATTTCATGAATCTCATGTAACCAAGGTTTACCCAAAAGCATATTGTATGATAAATCAAGATCTAGCACATGGAAAAGTATATCATGGATCAAAGGCCTAATGATAAATGGTAAGTTGATGGTGCCTTATGATTCTCATTCTTTGTTATCATAGGATTTGATGGTGATTGTGTCTTCTTGGAGATCTATTGAGTTATACCTGAGAAGCTTGATGAGCTTTAGAGACATAATATTCAGAATTGATCCATTGTCTATGAGGGCATGTTTCACTTTATGCCTCTTTATGTAAACTTCAATGTATAATGGATTATTGTGAAATAGGCTAAGGGATGACATATTGATTTGGTTAAAAGTTAATTTTTGGGTTAGAGCTAGATGTATAACCAAAACATGAAATTTATCAGGGGATATGTCATTTGGAACTATGGATTGACCAAAGAAATTTGTTAAGGTGTTTTTATAGATAGTAGATGTACGCAATAAATCTAAAATGGATATTTGTGCTGGCATATATTACAATTTTTCCATAATGTCAAACATCTTTTATTAGATAGTGGTAAATGGCTTATTCTAAGGTAGAACAACTAGTTAGATGATGGGTGAAGTAGCAGATGGTTTTAAGCCTAGTATGGTAATCTTTGACCACCAGGTTGTGATTACATAATTAGGATTAGAAACAAGACCATTATTTCTAACAAATGATGGTAGAGATTTTATAGATAGGATAAGTCTTAGTTACTAATGCACTTATATGTGGTCACATGTTAACATTGATTTATTAGTATAAGGTCCTAACATGGGAATTCCTACTTGTTGATTTGCCTATGTGTGGTCCTAGGTTAAGGAAGTATTACCAGAATGGTTTGGTTAATATGGTATGACTAGTAACCATTTTTTTGATAAATAATTGGTATTGGATTGAATTAAATGGTGGTAATGTGACCTCTTACAATATGGCCTATAACTAAGTTTTAGTAATGTAATACTACATGGTAAGTCTGTTGGTTGTTACCATCATTCTAACCTTGGTTTTATCTATTGTTTTAACATTTTTGGTTATGTTGTGGGTTCTATTGAGTCTGTTGGTTCGGCCTTGGTTTTTGATACTATTGCTATTGTGGTTATTGTTATTGTTGTTGTTGTTATTGATTTTTATGTTGGGGAAAAGGATTCTGATAGATGCCAAGGCTTTGATTGGAGGTGGAATCTCCACAATCCTATATGATCTCTCTATTTCCATCATATTCTAAATTGAATGTCTAATTTTCAAAAAATAATGCAAATTATGGCCATTGACCCTATGAAAATAATAGAATTATTCTAGCTTATATCAGTCTGGTATGTCAACACCCTCATGAAATTATTCTTTTAGAATAGGCCATATAATCAAATTAGCTACTATGAGCTTGTGAAAGACTAATTCAATAGGCTCTCTAATGTTAGTAAAAACATGATGTGTAGTTACATTTCACCTTGGAGGAGGAAGGTTTTGAAAAGGCATAGGCATTTACTATTTTTTTGCATTTGCTATGATGGTATAGGTTGTTATACTTATTATGCATGTTATGGTTACATAAAAGATTATTGGTTTGGAGTAAGATAGAAAGGCATCATAGGCTAAGAAGATGGTGATTATACTATTTAGACATGCCACAAATCTATTACTCCATTCCCTAAAACATTCTTGTTATGATTAAATTGTTTGGGTCTATCATTATTATTAGCCTATGTCAGTTGTGACGCTTGTACTTGGACTAGATGTTGAGTTTGACCACTATTATGGTTTTGATTCTAGCCATTGTTTTAATTTGACTAGGTTAGTTTAATGATCCCTTTGTTAATAAGGGCTCTTTATATCACTAAACCTTTTTCAATGATTTCTTTGAATGTATGTGCACATTAAAAATCTAGATAGTAAGATATTTTATTGTGTAGGTTTTTGGTAAACATAAAAACTAGTTGCTTGTCTAGTATACTGTGAGTAAAATAGCTTGCAAGGGCTCATCATAACTATAGATAGTTTACAAATCTTTCTATTGTTTTTTTTTATTGTGTTAAATATACAAATGAAATCTTTTGCTCAATATTTTAAGAAAAGTGTTGTACGAACTTATATGAAAGATCATTGAAATCAAAAAATTAATTCTTTAGTAATTTTAGGAACCATTCTAATGCTTGTCCCACTAGACTTCTTGGAAACAATAACAACAATTATATGTCATTATAGGCCATTAGTTGGTATGTAACAAATAATTCCATCATATGTTCTTTGGGGTCACCTTTCCCTTTATATTTTTCAAAATTTAGTGGTTCATACCCTAGATGAAATGGTATTTATAAGTACTCCATATTGAAAGCGTAAGAACATACATAATCTATCTTAACTTTTTTGACTTTTTTCCTAGCTTGGATGGTGGTAATTGCATCCTTCATTTTTTATAGCTATTGTTCAAGGAAACTTATGGGAATATTGTCCTAAAGTGATGGTTGAGTGGTCATAAGTGGATTACTTTGATCGAGGTATGATGGAGGTATTTTCTTAGGTATGTTGTATTGGATAGGAAATAGACCATGAATATGCATACATGGATTAGAGTATGATTGTTAAAATTATACATACTACAGTGAAATATTCTAGTTGGGATTGGGTATGTATGTTTGATGTTAGGAATATTGAGGTTGTATGGTAGTATATGGTTGTGTTGTGCCTTCTGAGGTTGAATAGGGACATAATTATAACTATTCATAATTAGTTTATTGAGAGGGACTTGATAACCAAGACCCTATCCCTAAAATTATGGCATATTCTACATGAAAGGTAATTATTTCCTTGTAGGTCCTTGAAGAACATTGGAACCTCTTTGTTTCACAAATACTTATTGGGAAGTGGATACATGTTGGAGATTCAAAATCTATCACTGACTAATATTTACATGGTTTTCATTATAAATCATTTGGATTTGGATCAATATATTAGTCTATGACTGAAGAAGCATGTTTGTTGTTACCTGGTGAGGTGGAACATTGATTGCCCCTTGTCGAGGTGATAGTATGTTTTGAATTTGATGCATGGGTTGATTGAATGGTGCTTGTTATTGTGAAATATTACTAGTCACTTATTAGGGTAGAATAATATTTGTCACATTATATTATAGCATGATACTAGTCCTTGGCTGACTACTTAATCCTTGTTGTTGGGTGATAGAAGAAGCAATTGGTTGAGGATTAGAGGTAGTTGGTTGAGGTTGGAATGTAGAAAATCCTACTCATTGAGTTTGTGAACCACTAATGGTGTTAGTTAAAGGCACATTTTGTTGTTGACTATGTATTTTTATGCTAATACCACTTTGGTCTAAATTGGACATTTATTTTGCATTATCCACTAAGTTTTGCTCACTAATCTATATAGAAGTAGAAGACACTTCCTCAATGGTTAGGGTATTGAACAATTTTTTGACCAAAGTATTTTGCATAAGTAGGTTAAAAACCTGATTTTATTAACCTATATACTTAGATAAGACTCATGTTGAGGGAGTGATTGAATAATAATTGCATTTTACATGGCCAAGTTGCTAAAATTATGCACTAGGTTTTGATATGATTGGTATGATATTTGTATTTTCATTAATTGGTCCTTTATGAGGCATATTTGTTTGAAAAACATATATAAATCTAGATATGGCATAGGTACTATGGCATTAGGGTTGTTAGAATAGGCTCGATTATTGTTTAGATTTTCAAACATGCTACAAGGCCCTCTTGGTAGATTTGTAGAATTTCCATGTCCTACCTCTATGGCTCTATTAGTATCATAGGTTGATGGCATGGTCATTTAGTAGGGTTACTATTAGGAATTTTTTACAATCGTAAGTATGCTAGAAAAATATTAGGCTATCTATTCTTGATCTTGCTCTATGTATGGAGGTGTGTTATCTAAATAATTGACCAAAGGATATTGACTCTATTCCACTATTTGAGTGTTGTATGGTGTATATGAATCCATCTCCCAACAACATCATATTAATAAGGGTTATAAACAAAGTCTTCTTATGTGCTAACATTTACATATCCTAGATTGTATATAGTTCTAATACATGTATACTGATCCATGGTTAAATCAATGATAAATGTTTCACAACAAGATGGACTAGAGTTCTAAAAACTCAGAAAAGCTATGTCTAAAAAAACAAAGGTTTAAAATTTTATCTAACATGGTCGAGGGTGGAGCTAAATCTCCAAAAAGTCTATGCAAAGACTTGGTAAAAATAGTATAATTTAAAATGTCTAATTTAAAATGTTTTACACAAACAAAGTCAATTAAAATGACCTAAAAACAAGATTCCAAACTCTAATGTCTAAAGATATTCCAAATAGGTCTAAACTAGGAAAGGGAAAAGTTGCTAGGTCTTTTGTCTAGACACAAAGTTAAAAGCTAGGATTAAACAGACTATCCTAGGACTTTTTCCCAAACATGGTGTCAAAATATAGTCTTGAAATAAAATATGATTATGATTAATATAACAAACTTGGAATAGTTTGGCAAAGACTAGACACTTGATTCTAGACATAAACGTGATCTGGTTGGTATAGAAACACAAAATAAAAGACACTTTGAAGATGGAATATTTATATAAATAAAGACATAAATAATAAAGTTTCTAAATTTTAGTAATCAATTAACCTAATTTACGTAACCCAAAAGAGAAATATCTATGTATCAGCCCCTACGTGTCAAGGCCTAAATAAAAATCAATCAATGTTTGGATCCAAATTTGTAAAAGTTAATCAAAAACTCAACTAAGGTAAACTAGGGTTTGATGAAAACAAGTTAGGAAAATTTAAACAACATGAATATGATTAAACAAAGATCCAACAAGTCTCAAATGATTGGTTTCAAAAAATGATAATTGAGACACAAGACAAGATAATTCTTTTGAAACAATTTGGGCAATGTAATAGCATTATCACTTCCAAGAGATGTGAAAAGGGTTTGTTGTTTCAAGACTTGATAAGGCATGAAACTTGAATTGATTTGGGTAGCATAACATCACCCATTTCAATTTTGTGACACACACAATGTTTTGACATAAAAGTTTTCTAAGTTAAATCAAAGTGTCAAATGGATGGCAGAAGGCCTCCTCAAATAATGGAGTAATGTTATATACAATACTCATTCATGGCATGGTTTAAAAAAAAAGTTTTCGATCTAACAAACCAAAAAATAAAGAATAAATGAAAAATATACAACTAAGTATATCATCCTAAATCCTATCAAGGTGTGGCAAAGTGGGGTTGACTAAAACTTACAAGTTATGACTGTCTGGATTGATTCCATGTGTACAAAATTTCATGTTTGCACACAAGAGAAGAAACATATAAATTGGATACACATCAATTGGCTTATTGTGAAAAGGTATTATCCTTTTCACAACCACTACATCCATAAATTTCTTGGTGTAGTATGATGTCTTGATTGATCATATATTTTGGTCTGGCTTGCCGCTAATGGAGATGGTTTAACTACTCAAACCACCATCCTAGTAGATTGATCCTAATATATATATCCCCCCCCATGTATAGGGGTTAAAATAATACTAGGATATGAAGCCCCGGGTCAATGCTTCCCTAAAGAACTCGAGAGAGGCAATGACACCCCTTCACAAGCCAAAATGCATGAAAATAAAAGACAAGTAGAAAGACTTTAGGGTTGATTTTAAATCACCTAATACTATGCGAGTTTGGGGAGAACCTAGGAAAATTTATTTCTATGCCTTGGATTAGGAACTAAAATTTAATGGAAATGTATTTTTTACCCCACGTGTTCCCTATAGGGGATGGGGGAGAGCATATACATGCGATTCTTTTTGTAAAACAAACAAACAATAAATTTTTTGCAAATAATTACATGTGAAGTTTGATTTTTAATCACCAAATTGAATATGATGTTGTTAATTACTAGGCCCCTTAGCTTAAGTGGGAAAATAGAAAAATTACACAAAGTCAAATGAAGCAAAAACATTTAGGTTAATTTTAAGCCCAAAACTGGAAGGTTCAAGACTTAGCCTAGGTTCATGTTTAAACACCAATTTGAAATGTTCAAGATTTAAAGATTTGTTTTAAACACCAAAAATGAAGTGTTTATAAACTTTAGAAATCCTAGTTCATTTTAAACACCAACATCTAAATGTGCAAGATCTAACATGTTAATTTTAGGACCCAAATTGAAATGTACAAGATTTGAATAGATTATTTTTAGAAGCCTAAAATGAAGTGTTATTTAGTCAAAATAAGTAAAATTGTGTTCCAATCAATCCTTGAACCTAAAATTATTACCTAATAACACCCTGATTTAAAGCACTTTCTTGATTAGGCAAATGATGTTTGAAAGATGTGCTCTCAAGTTAGCTCTATGTTATTACACAATGAATCAATCTTGATTCATGTAGGGATTGGTGTTGATCTATTTGAATCAGCATCAATTCTATCATGTTTATAAAAATACATAAAATAAAAAATATTTACCATAAGAAAAATTCAAAATGAAATGTTAGATAGACAAAACTTTAGCAAATATGTGTTCAAATCACGTCTATGACTTGAAATAACATTCTACTTAGAAGTAATTTTGGTTATGAGTAAATAAACTCTAAAAATGTTGGTCTTAGTTTTTTTCTATGTTTTTACATAGTGAACAAACGTCTATTAATGTAGGGATCTACATCGATTCTATATTAATTGGTGATGATTTGATCTTGTCTGTACAAACACATAAAATAGAAAACATGTTTTTATTCACAAGGAAAATGGTTAGTAATATGATCCTAAATCCAAGAAACAACACCAAAGTCTATAGTAAAATGGTCATCATAACAACATCTAAGCCTTTAGAAATAGAACAACTCTAGCAAACTAAAGAGATTCAAAAAACTAGTTCCCACCACATCATGTTTTTACACAGAAAGAATCAATGTCGATCCATGAGAATTAACATCAATTGATGAAAGAATTAACATCAACTCATTGTCAAAATTGAGTGTAATTAAAAAATAGAGTATGGAAAATCAAAGTGAAAAATCTTATTTTTAAGGAATTCAACCATTCATATGAAAATTTATAAGTTGCATTTTGATCTTCTTGGTACATGAGATGCTTTGGGTCTTATCGGGTGTGCCATTTTTGATCAATGAATCCAAGGAGGGTGGTTAGATCATATGTTATCTTCACAATGAAATCAATGAAATCAACTCAAAATGAAAACAATAACACACTATCATGCATAACAATACCTTGGATAGATCTAAGGGAGGATCATGATGAAAAACACAAATGAACAAATCACAGCTAAAATTCAAGAAAATATACCTTTCTTACCTTAAATTTTTCAAGAGGCTTCTTCATTTGGTTTTCTCTAACTATGCTCAAAAGGTCTTCATCAATGGGGCTTGGATATCTCCATATCATCTTGGCATCATGCTCATGGTTTTGGATTTGATATGGCTTGAAAGTGGATTGGTTTGGCTCAATTTTGGCATTATAACACTATGCATTTGCTTCATGAATCAAATCTTACATTATAACATTATTCTACCCAAGCTCTCTAAATGAAGAGCTCTAGGCTTGTATTTATAGGCTTTGAAATCAAATTGGAATGGGTTAAATCCTAACCTTTATTTTCTTATTTAAATTAAGTTGGGTTAAAAGGTGTCAAATGGTCATGATTAACATGTAATAAGCATGGGTGGGATATTTTCCAAAAAAGACAACTCACAAAAGCTAATGATGAAAACCTAGGATATTCATTAATTTTTGAATTTCCCTTTTTGATAATTACTTTAATTGCTCATGGAGGAATTAAATTAGTATTTGATTAGGATTTTCATGTTAATTAATCTCCTTTTAGGATTTTTGACATTTTTCAAGTTTTGAATTAAATGATTTGGGTGTTTGCTCTATTTAGTTGATTTTTGGGCCAAATCGATTTAATTACATGTGATGAAGCCAAATTTGAGATGTTTAAAAATTATTAGGTTAGATATTCAATTATTGGTAAGAATTGGTCTAAAGTTAGGTAAAAGTCCATTGGTGGCCAATTTAGATGTCTACAAGCAAATGCAAAGGACATCAAACTCAAACAAAAATGTATCTAAGGTAGTGCAAAGTGAAATAGTGGCATAAGAAGCAAACCCCCATAGACACATTAAGGTAGACAAAGCTAAAATAACAAATCCCCCATGGTTGTGTATTAGTCCCCCCCTTAAATTTAACACTTTATATTTTAGTAAATTTTAACAAAATAAATGACACTAATATATTGGACATAAAAAAACATATACTTTTGAAAAAACTAGCACTCAATTTCGAGTTATCGATCAAAATATATAGTTTTTACATTTTTTCACATAATTGAATGGATGAAAAATAAAATTGCACTAAAAATATTAAATGATTGGATAAAATTAAATTATTTCTACCATATCTATAAAAAGTGTTTTTGAAGGAAATTTTTAGTTAATAAAAAGAGCAATCTTCCACATAGATCAATCTTCCATGCTGATTTTTAGTTTAAATACAAGATCATATTTTTTTTCTTTGATCGTGCATAAAAAAATTGCAAAAAAATAGAATCATAGGGTCAAATTCAGAGCCTCATATATCCTTGGATATTGATAAATTTTTTTATTATGACCACTTTCTGGAAACCTATTGATGATTCCATAAAATGGCTCATTATATCCATAAAATAACATCTTTTTTATTGCATAAGAAGTGGATCTAAATGTAGTTTCTGAACTTATGGTCTATTTAAAATAAAATAGTAAGTATATATCAAGGTCATGTTTATATAATTCATTATTATATATTGGTTATCTATTAATAATGATTATTGGGAAAAAGATGTCAATGAGTGCATACATAGATCATACTAAGCTAAGAATGATTCAAAGTATGAAGAGTAACCATTCAAGAATAGTGTTGGAGTAGTGTCAGAGTCTTATACAATGGATATAGGATTTTGGTCAAGTTATGGACTCCTACAGGCTTGATATAAACTTTCATAGTAGCTACAAATTATAGTAGGCTTGTTACAATAGCTATAAATTACATCATACCAGCTATAGACTAGATATAGATTTCATTATGCTTGCTACAAACCAATTATGAATTTCACTAGGATTGCTAAAAAAAATTCCAAGCTTGCTACAAATTTCAATAGGATTACTATAGATTTTAACAAGTTGCTACAAATTTCAATAGAACTACTACAAACTTCAACAAAACTACTACATACTTGTTTGAAAAGTATTTCTAAATTTATTTTAATGTTCTAGCTATCATAAAGAATGCTTTCCATTTGGATTATTTCTATATATATATATATATATATATATATATATGTATAGACTTTCCATTATATATTATATTTATTTATGTAATATCATTCTAATAATTATCCCTCTCCATATTTGGTGGAGATCAAGATTAGGCAATAATAGATTTCTTTATTAAATAAATATCTCTCTCCATAATTTGTGAAGATTGAGATATGATAGAATATCTTGGTTGTTACTTATAAATAAGGTGTTGGCTGGAAACATGAAATCATAAATGCAACCTTCCTCACCTGAATGAATTAATCAATAAAACTTAACTTTTTCTTCTATTATTCTAAGCAGTCCATCTGAAACTTATTTTTTGAATAAATCCTCTTCTAAGGGATGAGTTGGCCACTCATTCCAAGGAATATGGATCCATGTATTTTTATTTTATAATTATCATTCTATTTTAAATTCTTATTTTATTTCTTTATTACTATAAACATTTATTTTTGTATAGTTTTTTGTAAACCTACAGGTGGTTTATTTATCATTTATTTTCAATTCAACAATTTAAATGTTGCACGTGTGATTTACTTTCTACAAGTGTGATTTAATTTCATGCAAGTGTGCTTTGATTTTTTCAAGTGTGATTTTCAATTCTAAAAAGTATGATTTTCAATTCCTACAAGTGTGGAGTGTGATAGAAGGAACCATTTTCCACATGTCTCTTTCTCCTTTTGAATACATATTTCAAACACTAGCCCTGGATTGAAATTATTAAATGAAGAGTATTGACTAATATCATCACCTATCTAAGTCCTCTTTCCAATAGTGAAATAATGTTTTGAATTAGACACTTATGTGAAGAGGAATTTGATCTACAAGATAGTCATGATTTTTTAAATTTTTTTAAATAATTCCTTCAAAAAAATGTATGGTCAACACAACAAATGTAAGAAATAGAAATAAAAATTATTATGACTGATTATATATAAACACAACAGATCTAAAAATAATCAAAACCATAAATTCTTCACAATAGATGTGTTTTGAATATGAATAAAAAACATAGATATGGAAAGGAACCATACAACTTATCTCCAAAGTAGAAAAACAATGCAAAAAATGGTAGTTGGAGACCGATATAATACCATGATAGAGTTAAGAAGACTCTTCAACCAAGATCTCTCCATGAATCTATTATCACAACCATTAAGCTAGTGTTTTTCACAAAAAATAAACTATCTATTATCTACTTTATTCAAATAGTTTACAATAGAGATGTATAAATGGGTAAAAGATAGGAGTATCCTACCCATCCAATGTATGTGTGACTAACTTACGTTATATAGGTGAAACTAAGGAATAAACACATCATCCTCATGAATGTGGAATAAGCATCTGCAATGAAACAACAGCTAAGTAAGCTAAAAATTAGGAAAGTAATATCCTACACTAACATTATACTTCCACTGAGGTAATTCCATTCTCCTTAGTTTATGGTTTATAATCTATCTTACCATTAAAAGTGGAGTTACCCTCCTTGCACATCTCTCTTAATGACCATTCTCAACAAATAATTTTTTGAATCACACCTTCATGCCTTATACCTACTTAGTGAATGATGCATGTGTTTTTTATAATATAATCATCAATAAAAAATGCACATAACTAAACAACACAAAAATAAATTTTTTTCAATACTTTTAATGTTAGATACCTAGTGTTAAATTTGTATTATGACCATGACAAAGAGGGAAAGTACACCCAAAAGTGGTGGGGTCCCTGCCTAGTAAAAGACATCCTTGGGCCTAACACAAATAATTTTTAAAAAAATAAAGGAAATACTTTCAAATAACCAACTAATTCTTAGTTTTTAAGAAATATTATTCTTAAATTATGTTATTATTAGTTCAATTTCATGCATGATTTTCCATTTCTATACATCTTACTTGCATGCTTATTTTTAGTTTTATATATGCTATGAAGCTAAAATTTATTTTAGGTTATACTTTGGCTCTCTTATTTAAATTTATTATTAATTTATCTACAAAACTCTATGTTTCCATTCACATTATCCCTAGTACCTATCTCTATTCCTTAGGTCTTTAGTCTATTTTACAACTCTTGAATTTTTAGTTTGTGGATTACATTATAACACCTAGGGAATAGAACCATGCCTTCCTTATAAACTCCCATGTTTTTTATCCATTATTTTTACTACATATACATTTTTGGTGTTTACTATCATTTTTATCTCATACTTAAGCCTCTTAAATTTTCAATTAGTGAGTTACATGGTAAGACCTAGGGAATCAACTAGGTCCTCCTAAATATTCCCATCATTCTATTTTTATAGATTACTTATACTCCCAACCTTAACTAGGTGTCTTCTTAGAAAAATAAGGTAATGGCTGAAAGTATTGTTTTTTCTCAATAAGTGTTAGTAATATTCTCTTTTGGTAAAATTATATCAATCTATCTTCATGTCCCCATATATTTTTTACCTTATCTCATGATCACATTTCATATCTATTTGTCATTGTACCATTTCCCATATACATTTTTTAAGATTGAGGAAACCCAATAATTCTATGCTCATTTCCATCATTACCCATTTTTCGTCTCCTTTTGGATTTTCCAAGGTTAGTTTTGAGATCTCACTATCTTCTAAGGTGCAATTCTAGGAGTATATAGGATACAGAGTCCTTAGGTTATCCTCTCTAGTGACTAAGTGTAAGATCTATTACGATAGTAATATTTGGCATCCATGGTTGGTTTTTCCAAATCTGTATGGAGGATAAAACTAGAAAAATATAAAAGAGTCAAAAGCCATAATTTTATAAAAGGTAATGTTAAAATGAAAATTTAATTTCCAAAGTCATCAAACCAAAATACGTGATCTTCATTTGGCACATCTCTTATTCTACTCAAAACTCAAACTCCATAGTTGGCCTCATGATATATTTAGGTTCCATTTTGGTGTGGTAGGTCATATATTGAGCTAGGAGGTCTTATTCTATTCAATCATTTTTATATATCTTCCTAGATTCTAGTACCATCTACTTTCTCACATGAGTACATAATATTTTTAGTAGGTTGATGACTCTATAAGGGGTCCTAAGGATTGTGAAACATGTTGTGATAAGGTAGGATCCTTTTAATTTTCATGCATATAACCTTCATGGGATGATATTTCTACTTCATTAGTTAGCCCAAGCTTATGTTGTTATGTATGGTTTTCTAGGGCCATTGATGTTGAAAATTATTGGTCTTAAAAAATTTATACAAGTGTCTTATTTTTGGTAAAGATAATTATTTCACCTTGGTGATCCCCTATTTTCCTTCATTAAATATTTTCTCCTTGATAAACAAGTTTGTTTATAAATATTTCCACATTCTTAGCTCCCTATTCTCCATCTCTTTTAGACATGGTGGAAATATGGTAGTTCTATATTTTTAATCTTTAGAATAGAATTTTCATCTTTAAAATATTTTGAGATGCTCTCTTGGTCATTGCCTTATATTTATAGGATCATTCTTAGTTATGTTTAAGACCTCATATTTTCTATTAGTTTTTTTGTGGGATGTTTGGTCATGTTTTTTCTTTTCATGTTTTCATCTCTTGTTTGAGTATGGCTCGTTACTTATCTTACATTATTATAAATAAGTTATATGTGTCATTTATTTTATTTGGATTGTTACTTATCTTAATTTTCATGCATTTTTGGGGTTTTCAATCCTAAATAGCATTGGCATTTCATCTTATCAATTTTCCTTTATTTTATCAGATTCCTTGGTATTTTGGTTCTAATGTAGCCTTATGGATCTCATTTTGAAAATTTTACAAGTGATTTAATAAGTTTTGAGAGTTTTCCATTTACATAAATTTATTTACCATCATTTATATTCACATTTTTCTTTTATATTATTCTAGACTTATAACCCTAGGGTTTCTAAAATGCATTTTTTGTACCATCTATGATTGAGACTATGTTATTTGCATGTATCCATTCAATGATAATGTAAGTCAAGGTATATATATGGTAGTTTAAATTATTCATTTTTTCAATAATTCATTTCAGCATTTATTTTTAGTTATGCTTTAGTTTTACTATGTTTATTTCCTAATGCACTATCCTGCATTACACTATTGTGACACATGATGAGTTTCAAGTTAGGGATATATATACACATAATATTTTTCACTTTATCATGTACTAATAATTTCTATTATAGTGTCTTATTGATGAATTGATATACATAAGTGCACACCTTAAAGGGTTCACGAGGGGATGGGAAAGGCTCATGGTGCTTTGTAATTGATTTTTCTATTTTATCCTAATTATACCATTACTAATATCAGTATGACCTCCTCTAAGTATCTATCCATTTTATCTAATTCCTACCCATATTTACTAGCTTCAATATATCCTATGGTATCATCTTGGTTTATATTATCTATTTTGTTCCTTTATCTGTATTGTACTATATTAGTCTATCTGATATAGTTTTGAGTATGTTTCATGACATTTATACTATATCAGCATGTTTGATTACATATTATTTCAGATTACATATTAAAATTATATTATCCAAGCCAATATAATTGGATTAGAGTTTAGGGTTGCTTTTGGGTATTGGAACCATATATATAAGGCTAAAATTTCATTCATATCATGTTATATCACACTCATTCTCTCTTCTTAGACTCACACATCTACCCTAAGTAAAATTTGGGAGAATTAGTGCTTAGAACCTTACCTTGAGAAGTCTTGTCTTATGGTGTCATTGAAGCTCAATAAAAATATTCATTGGGAGTTTTTTTGCTAAGGATATCTAGTATTCATCCAACCATTTGAGGTCTTCAATTTACAACATTCTCTTGTAAAGCTCCACTTGAGACAAGGGGGATATTTAAGCATCGATGGGTCCACCCCAAGGTAATTTTTTATTTCTATACCCTCTTTAATTTATTTACTTAATGAATTAGTTATTTATTATTACTTTTTAAATGAATTTATGTGTATCCTTGTTTAGGCTTTCTCTATAATTGAATAAGCTAGTGTAAACATAATATATCTTAGAATTTATATAAAGCACTTTAGGTTCCATAAATCCCATTTGGTTGACCCTAGCAATTTAAAACCATTATAACCCATCATTTAATTTAATTTTTACCCCTTTACAATAAACTACATTATTTGCATTTTTTAAACCATAGTTATAACCATTTACCTTTATTGAGGTGTAGTGAGAGCTATATCCTTGTGTCACAGGCTTAGGCTTTGTAACCATTTTTATTGACATTTAAGTTTTATGTTACCCTCTATTATGCCTATGAGATTCATTAATCCTTACCTAATCATCTAAGTATAATATTATTTATTTGATTGACCTTATTTAAGTTCTAGTCTATTGAGATAAAGAGGATTATTGTAGGTCATCCTAGCTCGTGCATACAAATTATATGTCATTATATTAATATATATGATAAAAAAAGAATGTAGGTAATATATGTAATTTAAATAATATAAGTGTCATGCATAGATGGGTGTATCAATGAATAATGTAATAGTAGGATGACTAAAAAGATAATTGAATAATATCACATGATAAAAGTGCATTATATGGATCATGATACCACTCAATCTCATCAAGTTGAACAAGATCAATAATTAGTTTCAAACATAAGGCTAAGGATCCACATATAAGGTAAATGATTATGCCATAACAAACAATGTTAAAAACCACACACAAGGGATATAAAGATGTTGTAAGCAAGGCAAAGAGGCCACACGCAAGGGTCACAAAGTTTTTGTATACAAGACCAAGTGGACACACATAAAAGACAAGCATAACTAGCCTTTAATATAAGAGAGTAAAAACATCAATGTAGATATAAAAAGTAAATACTAGTTTAAACCATCCATAAATAACAATGTCACATCTTAGTAAAATAAAAAATGTGTAAGAAATCTAGATAGCTCAACATGGTAAAGAGGTCATAGAAAGATATAACATGTGACAGTGAAACCTATCAAATAATATGTTCATATTATTGGTTTGGACATTGGGTATAGGATAATCCAACATCTATATGTTCATGTGTAACCTATATATCTTACATCACACTCATATACCTTGAAATTTATGCGTGCATGAAAAAATATGACATTTTAAACACGTGACAAATAAAATATGTAATTAGTATAATACATTAATCATGTCATGCTCATGTATTATTTTTTTACTTTTTAAATATTTTGAATGTTTTTATATTTCTTGAGAATTTTTTAAATTTTTAAAATATTTGGAAGTAGTACTCATAAGCAAGTGAGTAGGTCATATTCATTGGAACAAATGTCAATATCTCTTACCTTGTCCTCGATAATATGTAATCATATTTCCTCCTCTTAAACTTCTTATTATTCATATCATGTAATTTATGATATCTTGAAATATTTTGATTTTTTATGGTAAGCATCATTGTCAGGTCGAATTGTGAGTACTCTTCTTACATGTGAGAATTTGAGACACTTATTGGTTTCATAGACTATAGCTTGAATTTGTTGTAAGTATTATTTTCCTAGTGTAAATGACACTTGATAATTAGGAGGTATGACCCATATGCGTGTATCAACCAATTTTATCCCACATGCTATTGGTAAAATGATATATCTAAGGGGTTATTTCAAATGTGTGTTATGTTTTAATTCATTTATATCATGTCTCATATGTAATAAACCTCTAACACTATATATGATGTCACATTTATTTCCATAAAATTGAATGTGTATACAATATTTACCTTTCATGAATACTTTAATGGTCAAATCCTCCAATCAAGAATATTTTTTGCTTGCTTATTTGTAAATGGTGTCTTTGAGGAACTTTATGTGAGTTGTTCCTATTGATTATATATTTACTTAATAATTCATTCATTCTTATATTTATATATAGTATTTTTTAATGCATTACAATGTTTTGTACAATATGATTTGACTTTTTAATGTGAAAGATGTCCCACACCTCAATGTCTAGGATATGGTAATGTGATGAGATTATGATCAAGCAATATATGCAATATTATTCTTAATTTATATTGAATACTTCTTATTTGCAATGGTATTAAAGAATTGGTATCTAATATCTCCACATTATTTACTAAAATGTATGATTTATTATTTTTCCAAGTCATATTTGAATTAAGTGTGTTTGTGCCTAGTGTGAGATAATATTTCAAATAAAATTTAAATTTAGAATGTACTAATGTTATGTCATTATTGCATTTCATTTTTATTTAGACAACTTTTCCTAAATATGAATTTTGTATTTATATATTTTTATTATATATGAATTATCTTGATATTTTCCAACTCCAATAGGTATGAATAGAGCATGAGATAAATACTCATTTCGGGTTTAGATTTTAAATTATGTAATTTATCATATATCATAACTATGATGTTAGTATCATTATCATCACTATCATAATAATATGTGACCATGCCATTTTGATTTTCAAAATTCCCCACTAAAGAAAGAGTATGAATAGGTTTAGGTTTATCTATATTAGCTTGTGGTTCATGTTGTGTTATTTTTTTATATGTTATGATTAGTTTCATTTTATTTTTGGTGCTTGATTCACCCACCTCATATGTATGCATTTGAGATAATATAATGGGTTGTGATGGAGGAATGATAGAATGATCTTCCAACTATGATTGTGATTGATTTTAATTGGTGGATTAGTCATATTATAATATCTTAAAGGGTCATGATTTTCTAGTTGTGTATAATAATAACATTCATACATGAATTTGATACATCTATGTAATGTTGATGGTAATAATTACATAGCATGTATCCAAGGTCACCCCAAAACTAAATTTTAATGTAACTATTCAAGAATATTATGGAAGGTAGTAGGTACCATCTTGGCACCTAACTTTGTAACCAATGATATGGTCCCAAGTATTTGACTCAAATTATTGTCAAATCCTCTTATGATTTGATTATATTTTTTAATAGTATCTAGGTTTATCTCTAATTATTATAAGAAGGAAATGTTACAAATATTCATTCAAAAATCATTATCTACCAACACACATTTGACCATTTTGTTTTTCACTTAAACTTGAGTGAATAATGGTATATTTTTATCTCTTGTGTGTTTTATAGGTAAGTCTTCTTTTTCAAATAGGATGAATTTGTATATATCCTTTAATGTATTAATTATGGAGGTACATGATATAGGTTGTGTATCACTAGAGATAAGTTTTTATCACAATGCCTTATATAAAATGTATTTTTATACCATTGATATCTTGAGTTACTCCAAGATATACATTTTAGCATGCATTTTATTTATTTGATATATGATTTCATACCCTTTTGGTCACTTGTCTTAGTTTTTATAAGGTGGAGGGGGTTGAGGAGAAACATGTTGATACCTTCATTCTGTTGTGCATGATGGGGCACCCTACCTCATCTAGTGTTGACAACATGGACAAGATAATATAAAATAAGCCATGGGTGAATAATGGTAGTGGGATGGTACCTAGTAAAACCTTGAGGTCTAAGGGAAGGAGCTATGTAGGGTTAGTTTTATTAGGTAAATCTTAGTAATGAAAATCGATATTTACTTGTAGTGGTTGGTAGAGACACATGTATAAAAATTTGTGTGTTACTATATAATCACCTTTGACTATCTATAAAATATTTTTATGTGCAATTTTGAACCCTTATGATGCACACAAACTCAAAAATTAGCCTCCTTCACTTTAAAACCATAGGTGTGTTTTTTAGGGATAAAAACCTACAAAAATAAGGAAACTATAATAGGATTTATTTAACCCAATAACCCCCATTGATGATTGACCAATGCCTACATATCTAATACTCTAAAGAGGGAAATCAAGCCACACATAGTTTTCCCACCTAGTGTGATTGTGTAATTGAGTTATTTTGATATATGAATGTAACTAATGATTTGGATTTGATACATGAAAATGCTTTTTTTGAATTCAAATTTGGTATACTTGAGACTTGGCTTGTGATTGTTCCTATTGATTAGTTTTGAGTTAGGCAGGAATTGGGTAGTTTTTATCAATGTGAAATAGTCTATATATGTGTAACAAATAATTTTCAAGTCCCCTATCAAGTAAAACCTTTATTTATATATATATGATTCCAATTAGATAATTTATCATGCTACACTATCTAAAAAATATGTGCTGACCCATAAGAATATATTAGATTTGAAAAGTGTTTGTTGTTGGCATAGACACTTAAAATTGGACACTTTATGTTGATTTTAACTATCTATTAATTCTTAAATAATATTATCCTTAAATAATCTAATATTTTCTTCTATCCACACTAACATCTCTAAAAAATTCATTACTCATCCCCCCTAATCAATTAATCATTTTTCCCTTGAACATATTTCACCCCCAAAAAATAATATCCTATTCTATTAGCTAATTAGTCTTAATTAATTAACTAATCCTTCCCTAATGATAAATTCCAAAGATTTTATGAATTCATATTTATCTAAATTCATAAATCCAATAAATCCTCACATCATGACATCATCCCCATTTTCCAAGGAAAATTCAATGCAAAGAGGCAAGTGTGCAAGTAAGAGCTATGACATGTTCTGACATAGTCCAAGCCTTAATATTTTAAACCTTTTACACACTCCAACCTTTTTATTATGTAACAAATCATCCTCAATTATGATGAATATGAACAATCCTCTACCATTGATCTCCAAACAAGAACAATGTCTCTCATCAATCAACCAAAGATATAAATATTGGGCTCCTCCTCTATTATTAACAAGATTATTTATGTAACAAAGTGATGTTCATTTGTGAATCAAATATTCAACCCACATCATCAAGCCTCCAACCAAATTATCCACTTGTAAGGGGAAGTTTTATTTAATTATCTATGTATATTGACCCACATTTGAAAGAACATCACATCCAAGCGCATCCAAATTAATTAACTTGATAAAAAAAGGTATAGAAAGTGTTGTTTCCCAATTTTAATTGCAATCATTTTGTTTTGATCAATATGAGGAAACATTATTAGATTAGTTTTATATTTAAATTTCATTTTGATTTATACTAACAAATACTAATATTTATTTCATTATGTTACATATGACATACCCATTAGGACTATTTGCACCCCAAAATTCCCTTTGAAGTCTTGTAAGTCTGATTAGAAAACCATTTTTTATCATTTTAGTTAAAATTTCTCTAAAATTTCCCATAAAGAATTCAAATTTTTGTTTCCAAATTATTGGCAAAATTTTCTTATGAATTAACACAATCATCTGCAAAAATGGAACGAACCTATTAATTGGTAGAATCCTAGTTGTTCAAAATACCTATATTCAAACTTTATTGGAATATGGGAAACTTTGGAAAAAATATATTGTCTTTTGGTGAAAATGCTTCTATATATTTTTTTCATATTGGTGAAATCATTCCAATTTTAGTGGAATCATCTTTTTTTTTGGTAGTCTATGTTTTTAGGTTGACATAATTATCTAAATTTTGGTAAAATCATTCACATTTCATTGGAATAATTACTATTGTTTTAAATTTTGTTTGCAGGTTGGCAAGATCATCTTAATTTTTATGACATCTCTATTTTTTATGATATTTTGTGTTTGTATATGGAGGAATCATATTAAGTTTTTTGAAATATTTATTATTTCAATGAAATCATTGGGATTTTAGTGAAATCATTTTATATTTTCTAACTACGTTTTCTATAGAGTAGTAGAATCATCTTGTGTTTCATTAAAATCATTTTAATTTTAGTGGAATCATTAGAAGATTGTAATCTAAAAATTTTATGTAGGATTTTATACTTATCAGATTTATATAAAAACAAACTAGTAATCTATCATTTGTAGGTTTTTGACCATCAAAGTCTTAAATCAACCAAAAAAATCTCAAAATTCTTTTTAGAATTAACAATTTAATACACATTTAAATCTGGGTATAAAACCTTGTTTTCTTTATTAATTTTATATGATTGTGTTTATAGTTTTACAATTTAAAACTATGTATGCTCTTCCCTTACATCATGAGGTGAATTTTTGGAATAATAAATGAATTTGATTTTTTTAATCCCAGATGGATGCTACATATGTTCTTCCCTTACACCTTTGGGTGATATTGGGAATAAAAAATAACATGAGTATCTATTATTTTATTTATTCAACTTGGAATTTGATCCCCAAGTTCAAGTATTTAGGGTTTGGTGACTGAGATTTCATCCACCAACATTAGGACCAACCACATGTTTCATTGGGTTATAAAAATTGAGGGAGGATATATCATTACTAGCTAAGCAACTACATGTTTTAAGTGCATCATGAAGTGAAGGGATTTCATGATCCAATACATAGGCTTTAGAAAACATACCTTGAAAAACAATTTTTATATCAACACTCTACGGAAATCCTATGGATGGATTGGACATAAAGGGACTAGATCCTCTCACTTATCTTATTAATTGACCTATTCCATGGAACTTGGCCCCATTATACTATGAGGTATATATGGGACACACTTAAGAAGCCTTGTTTATGCCTAGCTTAAGACACTTCAATCATAAAAAATTGTCAGTGTAGGGGACTAACATCTTTGAATATTACTCACTACATACATATGTAGAGTGAGGGTTAGGAGACCAACCTAGTCACCACTTTATGTGAGTATATTAGTGGGTTGTTATTTATGTGCCACACCTTTTATACTAAGCATAGGGATTGTCATTTGCATGCCTTGGCTTGATTATTGTCAATATGCATATTATAAACCTTAAACACTTCAAACAAAACCAAATATATCAAAATTCAAATATTAAATCAAGTCAACCTTTAAAATAAAACTATACAAATTCAAATATCTAGTTAACTATTTAAATTTAGCCTTTCAAATTAATATTAAGATAGATCATGTCGACCTTTCAAAACTGAAATGAAGTTAGAATTCTAAGTCAAATCAATTCAACTATCTAAATCAAATAAATTCAACTTCAAAATTCAAATGTTAATTCAAAGTCAAAGATCAATGTTAATTAAAAGTCCAAGGTCAAATAAAGTCCAACTTCTAACAATAAGTCAAACATCTAAGTGTATTTTGAGTCAAATAGGTTTAAAATCAAAGTCAAACATTATCAAAGTCTTAACTTAAGATCACATCAAAAACAAGTTAAAAATGAAAATTCAAGAAGCAAATACAGATCAGGACATCAAACCAAACCACTTCTAAATCAGTATACAAGCCAAGAATCAATCAAGCAAGATAAATAGGATTTGATTATCATCCAACATACTTAAATAAAATTCAAGATCATTTGACATCAAACAAAATATTTAAAATTCAACTTTATTTCAAGTTAAAGTTAATTCAAATCTTAAATATGAATTCAAATTAAATAAAAACAAACTTTCAACACCATGCCTCATTACACATGAAGTAGAACTAGATGTAATCCTAGCTTTGATGATGATTTTGGTGGAAATTTATTTCATTTTGACCAAAACCAAGAACAATTACATATTCAAAAAAATGCTAACTTTAAACACATGATAAATAAAATATGTAATTAGTATAATACATTAATCATGTCATGCTCATGTATTAATTTTTTACTTTTTGAATATTTTGAATGTTTTTATGTTTCTTGAGATTTTTTTTTATATTTTTAAAATATTTGGAAGTAGTAATCATATGTAAGTGAGTAGGTCATATTCATTGGAATAAATGTCAATATATCTTACCTTGTCCTCGATATTATGTAATCATATTTCCTCCTCTTAGACTTCTTGTTATTCATATCATGTAATTTATGATATCTTGAAATATTTTGATTTTTTATGGTAAGCATCATTGTCAGGTCAAATTGTGAGTACTCTTCTTACATGTGAAAATTTTAGACACTTATTAGTTTCATACACTATAGCTTGCATTTGTTGTAAGCATTATTGTCCTAGTGTAAATTACACTTGATAAGTAGGAGGTATGACCCATATGCGTGTATCAACCAATTTTATCCCACAAGCTATTGGTAAAATGATATATCCAAGGGGTTATTTCAAATGTGTGTTATGTTTTAATTCATTTATATCATGTATCATATGTAATAAACCTCTAAAAATACATATGATGTCACATTTAGTTCCATAAAATTGAATGTGTATACAATATTTACCTTTCATGAATACTTTAATGGTCAAATCCTCCAATCAAGAATATTTTTTGCTTGCTTATTTGTAAATGGTGTCTTTGAGGAACTTTATGTGAGTTGCTCCTATTGATTATATATTTACTTAATATTGCATTCATTCTTATATTTATATATAGTATTTTTTAATGCATTACAATGTTTTATACAATATGATTTGACTTTTATATGTGAAAGAAGTCCCACACCTCAATGTCTAGGATATGGTAATGTGATGAGATTATGATCAAGAAATATATGCAATATTATTCTTAATTTATATTGAATACTTATTACTTGCAATGGTATTCAAGAATTGGTATCTAATATCTCCACATTATTTACTAAAATGTATGATTTATTATTTTTCCAAGTCATATTTGAATTAAGTGTGTTTGTGCCTAGTGTGAGATAATATTTAAAATATTATTTAAATTTAGAATGTACTAATGTTATGTCATTATTGCATTTCATTTTTATTTATACAACTTTTCCTAAATAGGAATTTTGTATTTATATATTTTTATTATATATGAATTATCTTGATATTTTCCAACTCCAATAGGTATGAATAGAGCATGAGATAAATACTCATTTCGGGTTTAGATTTTAAATTATGTAATTTATCATATATCATAACTATGATGTTAGTATCATTATCATCACTATCATAATAATATGTGACCATGCCATTTTGATTTTCAAAATTCCCTACTAAAGAAAGAGTATGAATAGGTTTAGGTTTATCTATATTAGCTTGTGGTTCATGTTGTGTTATTTTTTTATATGTTATGATTAGTTTCATTTTATTTTTGGTACTTGATTCACCCACCTCATATGTATGCATTTGAGCTAATATAATGGGTTGTGATGGAGGAATGATAGAATGATCTTCCAACTATGATTGTGATTGATTTTAATTGGTGGATTAGTCATATTATAATATCTTAAAGGGTCATTATTTTCTAGTTGTGTATAATAATAACATTCATACATGAATTTGATACATCTATGTAATGTTGATGGTAATAATTCCATAGCATGTATCCAAGGTCACCCCAAAACTAAATTTTAATGTAACTATTCAAGAATATTATGGAAGGTAGTAGGTACCATCTTGGCACCTAACTTTGTAACCAATGATATGGTCCCAAGTATTTGATGCAAATTATTTTCAAATCCTCTTATGATTTGATTATATTTTTTAATAGTATCTAGGTTTATCTCCAATTATTATAAGAAGGAAATGTTACAAATATTCATTCAAAAATCATTATCTACCAACACACATTTGACCATTTTATTTTTCACTTAAAATTGAGTGAATAATGGTATATTTTTATCTCTTGTGTGTTCTATAGGTAAGTCTTCTTTTTCAAATAGGATGATTTTGTATATATCCTTTAATGTATTAATTATGGAGGTAAATGATATAGGTTGTGTATCACTAGAGAGAAGTTTTTATCCCAATGGCTTATATAAAATGTATTTTTATACCATTGATCTCTTAAGTTATTCCAATATATACATTTTAGCATGCATTTTATTTAGTTGATATATGATTTCATACCCTTTTGGTCACTTGTATTAGTTTTTATAAGGTGGAGGGGGTTGAGGAGAAACATGTTGATACCTTCATTCTGTTGTGCATGATGGGGCACCCTACCTCATCTAGTGTTGACAACATGGACAAGATAATATAAAATAAGCCATGGGTGAATAATGGTAGTGGGATGGTACCTAGTAAAACCTTGAGGTCTAAGGGAAGGAGGTATGTATGGTTAGTTATATTAGGTAAATCTTAGTAATGACAATCGATATTTACTTGTAGTGGTTGGTAGAGACACATGTATAAAAATTTGTGTGTTACTATATAATCACCTTTGACTATATATAAAATATTTTTATGTGCAATTTTGAACCCTTATGATGCACACAAACTCAAAAATTAGCCTCCTTCACCTTAAAACCATAGGTGTGTTTTTGAGGGATAGAAACCTAAAAAAATAAGGAAAATTTAATAGGCCTTATTGAACCCAATAACCCCCATTGATGATTGACCAATGCCTACATATCTAATACTCTAAAGAGGGAAATCAAGCCACACATAGTTTTCCCACTTAGTGTGATTGTGTAGTTGTGTTATTTTGCTATATGAATGTAACTAATGATTTGGGTTTGATACATGAAAATTCTTGTTTTGAATTTGACTTTGGTATACTTGAGAATTGGCTTGTGATTGTTCGCAGTGATTAATTTTGAGTTAGGTGGGAATTGGGTAGTTTTTATCAATGTGAAATAGTCTATATATGTGTAACAAATAATTTTTGAGTCCCCTATCAATTAAAAATTTGATTTTTATATATATGCTTCCAATTAGATAATTTATCATGCTACACTATCTAAAAAATATGTGTTGACCCATAATAATATATTAGATTTGAAAAGTGTTTGTTGTTGGCATAGACACTTAAAATTGGACACTTTATGTTGATTTTAACTATCTATTAATTCTAAAATAATATATCCTTAAATAATCTAATTTGGTCTTCTATCCACACTAACATCTCTAAAAAATTCACTACTCATCCCCCCTAATCGATTAATCATTTTTCCCTTAAACATATTTCACCCCAAAAAATAACATCCTATTCTATTAGATAATTAGTCTTAATTAATTAACTAATCTTTCCCTAATGATCAATTCCAAATATTTTATAAATTCATATTTATCTAAATTCATAAATCCAATAAATCCTCACATCATGACATCATCCCCCTTTTCCAAGGAAAATTCAATGCAAAGAGGCAAGTGTGCAAGTAAGAGCTATGACATGTTCTGACATAGTCCAAGCCTTAATATTTTAAACCTTTTACACACTCTAACCTTTTTATTATGTAATAAATCCTCCTCAGTTATGATGAATATGAACAATCCTCTACCGTTGATCTCCAAACAAGAACAATGTCTCTCATCAATCAACCAAAGATATAAATATTAGGCTCCTCCTCTATTATTAACAATATTATTTATGTAACAAAGTGATGTTAATTTGTGAATAAAATATTTAACCCAAATCATCAAGCCTCCAACAAAATTATCCACTTATAAGGGGAAGTGTTATTTAATTATCTATGTATATTGACCCACATTTTAAAGAACATGACATCCAAGCTCATCCAAATTAATTAACATGATAGCAAATGGTATAAAAGTGTTGTTTCCCAATTTTAATTACATTCCTTTTGTTTTGATCAATATGAGGAAACATTATTAGATTAGTTTGATATTTAAATTTCATTTTGATTTATGCTAACAAATACTAATATTTATTTCATTATGTTACATATGACATACCCATTAGGACTATTTGCACCCCAAAATTCCCTTTGAAGTCTTGTAAGTCTGATTAGAAAACCATTTTTTTATCATTTTAGTTAAAATTTCTCTAAAATTTCCCATAAAGAATTCAAATTTTTGTTTCCAAATTATTGGCAAAATTTTCTTATGAATTAACACAATCATTTACAAAAATGGAATGAACCTATTAATTGGTAGAATCCTAGTTGTTCAAAATACCTATATTCAAACTTTATTGGAATATGGGAAACTTTGGAAAAAACATATTCTCTTTTGGTGAAAATGCTTCTATATATTTTTTCCATATTGGTGAAATCATTCCAATTTTAGTGGAATCATATTTTTTTTTGGTAGTCTATGTTTTTAGGTTGACAGTATTATCTAAATTTTGGTAAAATCATTCACATTTCATTGTAATAATTACTATTGTTTTAAATTTTATGTGTGCAGGTTGGCAGGATCATCTTAATTTTTATGACATCTCTATTTTTTATGATATTTTGTGTTTGTATATGGAGGAGTCATATTAAGTATTATGAAATCATTATTATTTCAATGAAATAATTGGGATTTTAGTGAAATCAATTTCTATTTGCCAACTATGTTTTCTATAGAGTAGTAGAATCATCTTGTGCTTCATTAAAATCATTTTAATTTTAGTGGAATCATTGGAAGATTGTAATCTAACAAGTTTATGTAGGATTTTATACTTATCAGAGTTATATAAAAACAAACTAGTAATCTATCATTTGTAGGTTTTTGACCATCAAAGTCTTAAATCAACCAAAAGAATCTCAAAATTCTTTTTAGAATTAATAATTTAATACACATTTAAATTTGGGTATAAAACCTTTTTTTCTTTATTAATTTTATGTGATTGTGTTTGTAGTTTTACAATTTAAAATTGTGTATGCTCTTCCCTTACATCATGAGGTGATTTTTTGGAATAATAAATGAATTTGATTTTTTTAATCCCAGATGGATGCTACATATGTTCTTCCCTTACACCTTTGGGTGATATTGGGAATAAAAAATAACATGAGTATCTATTATTTTAGATATGCAACTTGGAATTTGATCCCCAAGTTCAAGTATTTAGGGTTTGGTGATTGAGATTTCATCCACCAACATTAGGACCAACCACATGTTTCATTGGGTTATAAAAATTGAGGGAGGATATATCATTACTAGCTAAGCAACTACATGTTTTAAGTGAATCATGAAGTGAAGGGATTTCATGATCCAATACATAGGCTTTAGAAAACATACCTTGAAAAAAAAATTATATCGACACTCTACTGAAATCCTATGGATGGATTGGACATGAAGGGACTAGACCCTCTCACTTATCTTATTAATCGACTATTCCATGGAACTTGGCCCCATTATACTATGAGGTATATATGAGACACACTTAGGAAGCCTTTTTTATGCCTAACTTAAGACACTTCAATCATAAAAAATTATCAGTGTAGGGGAATAACATCTTTGAAGATTACTCACTGCATACATATGTAGTGTGAGGGTTAGGAGACCAACCTAGTCACCACTTTATGTGAGTATATTAGTTGGTTGTTAGTTATGTTGCACACCTTTTATACTAAGCATAGGGATTGTCATTTGGATGCCTTGGTTTGATTGTTGTTAATACCCATATTTATTTTAAACCTTAAACACTTCAAACAAAACCAAATCTATCAAAATTCAGAGTTTAAATCAAGTCAACCTTTAAAATAAAACTATACAAATTCAAACATCAAGTTAAATCCAAAGTCAAACATCTAGTCAACTATTTAAATTTAGCCTTTCAAATTAATATTAAGATAGATCAATTCGACCTTTCAAAATTGAAATGAAGTTAGAATTCTATGTCAAATCAAGTCAACTATCTAAATCAAATAAATTCAACTTCAAAATTCAAATGTTAATTCAAAGTCAAATATCAATGTTAATTAAAAGTCCAAGGTCAAATAAAGTCCAACTTCTAACAATAAGTCAAACATCTAAGTTTATTTTGAGTCAAATAGTTTTAAAATCAAAGTCAAACATTCTCAAAGTCTTAACTTAAGATCACATCAAAACTATTTAAACATGAAAATTCAAGAAGCAAATACAGATCAAGACATCAAACCAAACCACTTCTAAATTAGTATACAAGCCAAGAATCAATCAAGCAAGATAAATAGGATTTGATTATCATCTAACATACTTAACTTAAATAAAATTCAAGATCATTTGACATCAAACAAAATATTTAAAACTTAAATTTATTTCAAGTTAAAGTCAATTCAAATCTTAAATATGAATTCAATGTAAATAAAAACAAACTTTCAACACCATGCCTCATTACACATGAAGTAGAACTAGATGTAATCCTAACTTTGTTGATGATTTTGGTGGAAATTTATTTCATTTTGACCAAAACCAAGAAGAAGTACATATTCAAATACACACTAAGGGAGGGGTTGATCCAAGTTTTCACAATATTGAAACCAACAATGATCCACTTAGAATAGATTTGAGAAGGGCCTAATTCAAACAAAAACTTTTTGAACAAAAATATGAGCTCCACTTATGATTATTAGAGCTAGGTGTTAAATTTATTGTGGGTTATGCCCCAAAAAATATACAATATATTATCTATGCATAAAAATAGGATGTGATAACACAATAGTGAGACAGATATTCTTCTAGACATGACCAAAGTTAAGATCACAACATTGATCAAAATCCACATCCAAATCTTGAGTTTTATAACAAAGGGAAAGTGACACTTGTACAAACACCACCTTAGGATACTAATTAGGTTATGTTTGATAAATTAAAAAATGTGAGCCAAATGCTTACTACTTTAGCTTTTAAATTAAATACCACTTAATCTAACACACATCAATAACAAATCCTAGCCAATAAGTAGCAAATCTTGGCCAATTAGCAATAAATTCTTGCCAATCAATAGTAAATCATAGCCAATCAACAATAAATCTCAACCAATTAGTAATAAATTATGGAATTATCAACAAATCTAAACCAATCAGCAATAAATCCTAGTTGATCATATAAAAAACTTGGCTAATCAACAAAAAATCCTAGCCAATCAGTAACAAATCCTGACCAATCAACAAGTCTCATCCAATCCACAATCCCCTTTAATTAGTAACAAGTCTGATCCAACTAGTAAATCCTACCTAAAAAATAACAAGTTCCTATCAATATGGTGAGTATTCCTACTAAATCCAAAAAAAATGGTATTTATTCCCATAAAATATGGATCTAATCTACCCATCAATCCTAATACATTAGTCAATCCTAATCATCCATTTTATGCACATCAACATGCATTTCATTCATTACAAAACACTCTAAATGCTCAATAATAATAGGAAAAGAAGGATGTTCTTATTTAACTAAAAGGGAACCAAAGTAAAAAAATTAAATCTAAGGAGTTATGTCCTTATCCTTTTGACAAGAGTATTCTACAAGTCCCTTTCCATCCTCATTTTGAAGTACAAAAATTTGATAAGTATAAAAAGAAAGAGGACCTAAGATAACACATCAAATAATTCTTCATGGCATGGTAAAAATTAACATTCAATGGCATTTATCTACTTAGATTGTTTTGATGGATATTGGGTGACCAAGCCCTATAATGGTTCTTTTAGTTTCCCAAAGGCTTGTCCACTACTTTGTTGAAATATCAAAATTATTTTTGAAGCATTTCTCATACAACATGGAACACAAGTTGACAATGATGGACCTTTAAAACTCAAAACAACAAAGCGAGAAGAGATTTTTAACCTTTTTAAAACTATGGAGAAGCTTAGTCAATAGTTTTTCCTCATTTTCTCCTAGAAAAACAATTATAAACTATCTTCACTTCAAATATAAATTTAGAAATGGATTTTCATTTGTGACTACATTATTAAAATACATTCAATGTAATCATTGAAAAGGGTGTATAGATTGAACTAGCCCTTCTTGAGAAAGGGTTGATCAAAATATACTCTAGGTATTATCCACACACACCTCAAGATAATGTCCAATCACAAACCAAAAATCCCAAATTTTTAAATAAGAATAAAAATGTTGTGGGTGATGGAGTTACAAATCCCAAGCATGTGTAAATTGTTCAACCAAAATATATCCAAAACATCCAATCTGCACTAGCAATAACCCTTCAAAGAGTACCACTTAATAAATGATATTAGTGAAGGACACTCTCCCCTCTTGAAGAAACATTATAAGTTGTATTTTAGTGGTTGGTTGCTAAAAAAATGGTTTTATGTCCTATTACCAAACCTTTTTAATAAGGTCAACTCAACCCAACATGGTATAAAAATAATTAATACTATGATTATCATAGAGGCAAAGGCCATGCTACACACAGATGTATGTAACTCAAAAATTATATGCAATATCTACTTGACTAGGGATAAATTTAGCTTGATAATAATGCATCATCATCTTATCAAAATATGGGCATATTTAGATACCCATTCCAAAAAAAATTAGAACAATTTGGGTCATCAACAACAACAACATCATTATCAAAATCAAGGTCAAAACTCCCAAAATAACTACTTTGATTAATAAAACATCCAAAACAACTATGATAATTTTATGGGTAGGATCATAGATAATCATGTTAAACACTATCAAAATTAACTCCCATCATACTCTTAACACCAATTAGTGTGTTAGGACCACTATGTTGGGACCTCTCCATCACATTTTGTTAATCTTAATGAAGCTAGAGAATGTGTTGTTACTAATCAATGTTAAAATGTTGTCATCCAAGGTCATTTTACATCAAAATATAATAATCAAGTCTAAGGTCACCCTCCTTCCAAGTCAAAACCATCCACATCCTCAATTTAAAAGTTATATGACCTTATTAAATAGCTGGAAGAAACATAACTCATATAACCATATTGGATATTCTATGAGTATCCAATGTCCATACATATATTTCATATAATATTCTACATTAGACAAAGGTCCATACTCATAATGAACCCTGTAAGTTTCAGGTTCTAGTAGGATATTTATCCTTGGGGAAACAAATCACCTTTGACCCAAGTGATATTTTACTTGTAGGTCCAACCTAAAATGACCCCATCTATATCAAAGAAATTATTACAAGGCATAAAGTTAAAGGGTACTCATATACAATAGATATGGGCTAAAACTTTGTACACTCAATTTATTTAGACATCTAGGGTATTTAGATATAGATTTTTAGGCAAACACCATTATAATCAAGGCTTATGATAACATAGAGAGAGAATAAGCTGGCACCATTTATTTTACCATCATTATTGGGTATGTCAACCATCAGAATCTTTTCCATGTTATTTAATCATAACATATAAATAATATCCTTCTTAGGCATACATGGATTCATGATATGCACGTAAGACCATCCACTTTTCATCAATTCCTTAAATTATCACATGCTGATATATAAGTCACAATACTTGGTGATACACATCCCTATTAGTATTTCAAAATTCTAAAATATGAATATAGTAATGCCCATATTTGTCCCATTATAGAGTATGCCCCTAGAAAGGATAAAATAGGCTTCATGAAAATACTAAATCATCTTACATTCATCCAAACAACCTTGTATCCATGTCCAATAATATGTATCCTAAGGCATCATCACACTTTATAATCAAATATAAGGGTTGTGGAGAATATGAAGTTAAAGACAATTTTCATATCAATAAACTTTACACATCCCCCAAAACCTATGGTAGGCCCAAAATGATTTGGCATAAAAAGGTTGATTCTTGTAAAGTGGGAGCCCTCTCCTTCAACAACAATATTAAACCAAGAGTATATCAACAATCTTAGAGAATCCTATTTACACAAAGATGGTTTTACATTATGGTATCAAAGCGATAAATATCACAGTCCACATAAAATATTAGAGCATCTTGCTGAAAATGAAATGGATTGGGGGAAAGTAAATAAGGAATTATTGAGCCAATTCCCCCTACTAAATAAAAAGTAACTTGATGCATTAGATTCTCACCACTTGGAGGTGACCCCTTCGATCTTGAAAGTGATGACACTATAATATCTAATGAGGAATTTCTTGGTAGTGATATAAAGTCCTTTTATAGTTTTTATGATGAGATTGTTGACACTAAACTTTTTAATAACAATTCCATCTTTACCATCCACCTAGACCTCCACTATCCTAAACTCATTGACTAAGACAAAAAATATTTCACACCATTGTATTCTTTAATGAATGATGAAGCCATTATAAAATGATTGGTATTTTTAGATAATTTACCACTTAGGGACCATAATATAGGATTTTAAATCAATTTGGACTTTACTACAAAATTTGTATAGTAGGTGTCCTTTCTCAGTCATAAAAACAAAAATAAAAATCAAGAATTAATATCTTCTAGTGAAAACCTCTCTGAGGTGTTATTAGTCAGTGAAAAAAGTAAAAACAAGTACATGTTTGATGGTGAAAACCTATTCAAGGCACCAATTAATGGGGAAGTCTATTCTTTTCATGAAGAATTAAAAATTTACCATAGTCAAAAAATAAATAATGTATCATGCCTTAGTCCTATTGAGGATAAAACATTTGTAAAATTGGCATATGAATTTATAGATACATTTTAAAACTAGCCTTTGCCCAAGATGAATTATTTAGATTCTTATATTATGGGTGAAATTGATGATCTAGTTGAGACACAATCAAATAAATAATATCATATTCCTTTGATGTAAAAAATATTATATTATGGTTCCACACTACTTATGGAAGACACTATTAACATTAACATTGATACTAAAGATAATCCTCATATCATCAAGCTCATTTCTTCTCTCACAAATGAAGAACATGAGATTATAATTTCCCTCATCAAGGAATTTATAAACATATTTTAATGATCATATGTTGACATGCATGTATTGGAATTGTATTTAGTGGTCTATTGGACTTATCTTTAGTGGTCCATCATCTTATGGTGAATCCCAATGCCAAACCAATCAAGCAAAAGTAAAAAAAATGCATTCATGCATAGTAATATTGGTCAAGAAATATCATGAAAAATTATTAGAATCATGATTTGTCTAACTAATCAAATAATCTAAATGGATTTACAACATTATCTTTATCAAACAAAAATCCCATGGGCATTCACCTTTGCATAGATTTCCATGATATTAACAAGGCTTTCCTAATGATGATTTTCCCTTGACAAACAATAATATGATCTTTTATTCTTAAAAAATTTATGAAGCTATATCACTCATGGATGGATTTTATGGCTACAATAAAATTATAATAACACCTAAATTTCAATGTAAGATAACATTCACAACTCATCAAGGAACATTTTTTTTACTAGGTCATGCTTTTTAGCCTTAAAAATGTAGGCACTACTTACCAAAGATCCATGATAGTTACATTTCATGATATGATGCATGATATTTTGGAATATTATGTATAAAACATCTTGGAAAATTCTAAAACAAGATCTAAACATCCAAAAAAATTGTGCAGAATATTTAAGCAGCTATGGAAGTGCAAGGTTCACCTTAACCCTAAGAAATCTATCTTTGGGATTACATTAAGGAAAATACTTGGCTTTATCATATCTCATATAGGTATTTAATTTTATCCAACCAAATTTAAGGCCATAGTAAACATGCCTTCCCCATTAAATCTCAAGTAGTGACATAGTTTGTAAAGAAAGATCCAAGCTATTCACTGATTCATTTCATAGCTAGTTCATTACTATCATCCATTTACTCATCTCCTAAAAAAGGGTATTAAATTTCATTGGAGAACTAATTGTTAGTAATATTTCAAGAAATTAAAATATTACTTGTAAAATCCACCCATACTAGCCCCTTCAACACCAATACAACTATTATTGTTTTAAATTTTGGCTACTCAACATGCCTTGTGGGAAATTTTGGGTTAACATGATGTAAATGGAAAGGAACAAGCATTTTATTATTTGATCCAAAATTTGGTGGAACATGAGCATAATTATTCCTCCATTTAAAAATATTATTTAGTGGTAGTCTTTTGTCTCAAAAATTATGACATCACATGATAAACAATAAGACCATCCTCATTACCAAAGTGGATCTATTAAAATATTTTCTATCAAAATCATCCCTAACAGGTTGAATGAAAAAGTGGGTTATGTTGTTAAGTGAATTTTAACATGAATATATAAATAAAAAGGCTATTAATGGTTAGGTTATTTTCAATCAACTTGTACAATCCCTATTATATAACACACAACCACTTGCCATGAGATTTATGAGTCCATCTTGACTTTTGATGAGTAACAATAATGGAATTGTAGACACCAAAATTATGTCACACACACGTGCATAACTCCCAATATTGAAATGCCCATAAACCCATTTTAATAATAAAAAATAATCTCCTTAAACCATACTTTTACCCCTCACACATTTAATTAATTTAAAATACTTAATTAAGTTAATTAAATAAAACCCTATTGCCACCTTACCTAGCCACCTCGCCTTATGACTAATTCTCCCCTGATGAGCCACCTCAAGACTTAGTCCCCTCATCCTAACTACCCAAGACTTATTCCCACTTCCAAACTAAATTCCTAAACAACTACTTCCTTCATAACCTATTATTTTTACCATTTTATAATGGGTGTTACACTTGGCATGCACAACAAAAAATAGGCCATAAATAGAAAGGTTTACCTATTTTAGGTCTACTAATGTTAGTCAATCCATAGCTGATGTTGGTAACATAAGCCAAACTCTAACTTGTGGTTCAAGTCAGTAGAAATTAATAAAAAAAATTATTACTCTTGTTTAGGCTCTCATCATTCTATTTTTGACATCCAGTCTTACAATCACCCTGAATAAGTCAATCATCATGCACAACTGAGCTTTTGAGGACCAATAACACCCACTTGTTCTCTCTATTCAAGAACTTAGGTTTAGACTCCCTAATAGGGATTATCAACCCAACACTTATCATTCATCGATCATGATAGCTAAGTATATCACTGATACTATAGGTCATTTAAATATTTATTTTTCTATTTCTTTATATCTACCCTACATTGCTTTACACACTTCTGACTGTACCCCTATGAGGGAGTTACAAAGATTCCTTACTTGTTTCCCCTTACATGCATACCAAAACTATAACTAGACTTAACTAATCCATAAAATCCCTCTCCTAACTCTCTCAACCTCTATAACCTGATCCAAACCATTTCTTAGACTTAAAAAAGCCTTCTCTAACCTCCTAGACCATTATTGCCCCTACCAACCTCAGTAGCCTAACTAACATCAGTCATCTCACTACTGATCTCAATATCCTGACCGATATCGATCACTCTCCTATCGATGTCAGTGACTATTAATTTCCTAACCTCTTCAAAACCTACCAAGACAACTTATAAAACACCAACAAAGCACCCCACCTATACCTTGTCACTCTCTGATGTGAATAGGTTGTTAAAAATGGTAATTTTATCTCTCTTTCACTCTCTCTTTACCTATATTTCAATTATTTATTATTATTTTTCCACTCAAAAGTGGATTATCATCTCTAGGGAAGTTTCACACTTCCTAGAACAAATGTGTAGCTTGGCAGCCCAATCATTTATCTACTAACAAACATCTTGTGGTAGTGTTTTCTTATACACAAGTATTCCTCCCCAACCAAAGAGGAGTTCTCATAATGTCTGGATATGGTTCACAAACCAAATCTAGTTTCATTATAATCACTTATCCCCATCCTTCTCTCTATTTTCCTTTAGACTTAAAATAGATAAAATTTAGTGAAACATTTCTGGCATGCCTGGTGGGACCCTGGAGTTTTCCTTGGGTTCATTTCTTTTTTAAAACATTCATATAGGTGCATTATAGTGAAAATTTCATTTCTTGCACTTCTTCCTTCTCTTTTCTCTTCAAAATGGAAAATCCAATCTCTTATTTCTCTATTTAAAGTGCATTAAAATTGAAATCTTCTTTCTTTTCTCCTTGCCTCTAAAAATAAATTGTCATTTTATTTTACAAAACAAAGAGAATCCCTTCTTTACTTCCTCTTGCATGCACAATAGGATAGTCAAATTCATACTCTATTCCTATTTCCTCTCTATTTTCATTTGAATCTCAACATTTCAGATTTAGGTTTAAAACTTACTACATTTCATAAGTTTTCTTGTTGCATATTAACTCACCTAGTTAATTACAAGCATTTTGAATAAAACATAGTACACCTATTTACACAACCAAATCACATTCACATAAAAAACATCTAAACTCACCTGAGAAAAGGCCCATCAAGATTTCATCACCTGGTGGATCACCTTACCCTAACTAGCTATCCTACTTGGATTTCACCACCAGGGGGAGAAACCACTCCATTCTCTGGCAGAGTATAATCTCTAGATAGAAGGTGTATTTTTGCTAAGTGGCCTGGCTCAGCTCCAAGTTCATGAAGTGTAGAGAGCAAGCTCTTATACTAAGACACATACTTGGTCTAACATATATTTCCTCTTGAGCACCAAAACTAATCTAAATCTAGCTCTAAATTGCTTTCTAGTACCTTCGATAACCAAATTCTCTGATCACTATCTGTTTAAGGCATAAGCCAACATGGGACTAAAAATTAATCTCTTGGAGTTAATAATTACTAGTTGAATGTTATTTTTCTACTTTTCAATTGCTTTCTATATTTTTGAGTTGGTAAGGATGCTTTTCTATTGATTCACAAAATCAATACTCTTTATAAATCTTAGTTTGTATAACCTGTTATCTCAGGTTTTTTGAGTGTTATTCCCTATTACATAGACTTTTTATATCCACTAGTTTACCTATTTTCATATTTTGATTTCTTAAAACATCATATCTTCCATTTTCTAGGATTTTACAGTGATCGACATTATTTAACATTACCAGTATCGATAGACTTTACCTACTGGCATTAGTTATTCCATCGACATTGGAAAATTATTCCTACCAACATTAGTCATATCTATTGATGTCAGTGATCGTGTAGTTTCATTTATTCAAAATAATAAGCTAAAATAACCCATTTTATTGCACTCAAACCTATTTTTTGTTCATTATATTTAAAGTACAAATTAGTAAGACTATTTAAACCACCTCTTTCATGGTATTGACATGAGCTCAAGCCAAAATTCTTGTTGATTATGAAAGTTAGCAACCACCTCCACCTTCCCCTCTTCCTTTTGATTTTGTCATGGAGCATACTCTAGATACAGAGCATTCTCCCAAACCTAACCAAATTATCATTGTACCTAAGGGAGATTAATATTTTTCTAAGTTTCTTGATCGCAATGTGGTAGCCCTTTAGCATTACCTTACTATGAGTTGAACCCATAATTCTTTAGGTGATCCAATCTATGGTATTCCAACCTATTTAATGGAGAGAACCTCAATTTTAGTTACCTCCACTATTTTCCCCATAGTTACCCAAACCACCACTTTGATGAGTAACCCAACTATAAAAAACATCCAAAATGTGACATCTCCAACCACCCAATCCCACCTAAACATTGGTGTAACTTCCCTACTTTTACAACCACAACCAGTTCAACCAAGTCACACCCCATTCTAGAATTTAGTGGTACCTATTCCATCCAACCTCACACCTATAATTACCTAATTTATGACTCACCCTTCATCCAATCTAACCATGCCAATAATTCAACTTGTAGTAACAATAACCAACCAAGGCATAGTCTCCCACCCAATGGGACAAGTCCCTTTTCTTCTTATACCTCAACCTATGACTCATTATCCTTATATTTCCTCAACAAAACCTTAGAAATCTATGTCATATGCTCCCTCTACTTCTTATTAGCTTCCCTATAACTTAGGAGGAATCCTGCAAACTAATCCCCCTCTAGATCTCATTAAAATACTAATGGATAAGATGTCTAACCTAGAGACATCCATTTCTAGTTCAAAGAATGTATTATCTTATGATCAAATATGCAATGGACCAATCCATACTTTTGTCACTATTTTTCCTTATCCAAGTCAATAGGAACTCCCTAAATTTACACATTTCTAGAGTAAATAAGACCCATAATAGCACTTGTGAGCATTTAGACATGCTTGTTATTTAATAGGACATGATGATGCATTACTACTTCACACTTTCCCTATGTCTCTTTCAGCTACTACCTTACATTGGTATAGATCTATACCTTAGAACTCCCCTTTCTCATTTACCTAACTTACAAAAATATTCCTAGACCATTTCTCTATTAACATTTCTAAGAAGGTTTCTATAATATACCTTTATTCTATCAAATAATTTGATGACAAGTCTATTTCTAATTTTGTCACTCATTAGAGAAGCTTGATCAATCAACTCTCCTTCTCCTTACCCCAACTTGAGCTTATTGATATTTTCTCAAGGGCATGTGCTAAGCACATCTCATCCACACTTTAGGTATAAACTTTTTGCACATTTGATGAAGATTTTACAATGGCATGAAAATTTGAGGTGCATGCTATTAATGAAGGCAAAGTCAAGTTGTGTAGTAAGAATCCCAATACCAAGATAAATGACTCCTCTTCTAAAAATTCTCCCTCGAACCAAATGGCTAAAGTCTCTGCCAAGACAGTGGTTATTAAGTCAGCCTCTTCATAACCACAAACTAATCAAATTCTTTGACTTCTCAAAATCTGACCAAGTAATTCCAATAATGGTATGAACAAAGACCATACACTCCTATTAGGGAGTCATATACATCCATCTTGGAGAAACTATTGCAATAAGGTGTCATAACCCTTCCTTAGTAAATCTCCTATACAATTGATCCTTCTTGTCCTATCCCAACTTGGTACAAGGACGATGAGTTTTGAAATTACTATTGAGTTAAAGGCCACAACTCTAATAATTGTAAGACACTCAAGAACATTATTCAAAATATGCTTGATAGAGGTGAGCTCATCTTGGATAATCATAACACACCTCCTAATCAAAGTATGGAAGTGTTAAAACACCCTTTTCCTAACCATTCACCAAATCAAAATATTTTCCAGTCCATAACTAACTCAGGAGATCATAATATCCATATATTTAATATGGTCTTTCCTTTATCTTCAGTTTAATCAGCCCCTCAATAAGAGACACTTATTTCATCAACTCCTCACCCACATTTTATGGCATCTATTTTTCCCATTCTTCATCCTCAAATAGAAGAGCCTATTTCACCCATTCCACTCCCTTGAGAGGAAGAGCCTCCTTTGCCACTCATTTTGCCACTTGAGGAGCTTGTAATCCCAATTCTATTTGCACTAATATTACCTATCCTCTTATCGCTTGAATACCACTCTCTACCAATTCCTCAACCACATGTTGAATGGAACATCATTCCTATATTATACCCTCTAAAGGAACCTTATTCACCTACTTCTCCTCCACCTATAGAGAGTGGTACCCCACCCATTTAACCTTTGCACCTAGAAGAGTCCATATCATCTACTCCCATAATAGATGAGAAACCTAGTATGCCAATTCTAATTGCACCACTCTTACCCCTTCTTTTACCTATGAAGTATCATACTCTACCCATGCCTCACCCACATGTCAAGGGAACCATAATACCTATGCTTTACCCTCTTGAGGAACCTAATTATTCTACCTCCCCTACACCCATGGTATATCAAGTCTCTTCTCCCATCTTTGTCAAAGAAGACCTCGTTGTAGTTCTTTCTCATCTTTGGCCTAAAGTAGCAAAAACCAACAATTTTTATCTTTCCCAAACACTACAAATTTATAAATACACAATCATAAGGCCTATGTCAACTTCATCAAAACCCTTCTCATGTTTGGTAAAAAATTTAGAATTTCTTGACTCCACGAAGCTTGATCATGTGGCATTTTAGGACTGGCTTAAGACTCCATATCCAACACAATGAATGTCAACATTTACCTCCAATCCTCTTACTACCCTTTACCCTAAGGTATTTTAAAAATATATAACTTATTCACCAAATTCATAAGAAGTCTAACCATCTATGTCAGAACCCTCATCCTTGCAGGAATCTGTTACATTAAAGCAGATTAGGCCTTTAGGTGTACAGCCCATTTCTAATTTAATTCATCCATAGGTGAAATTAGATTTGAATCCTCAACCATAATTTAGATTTTCTTATCCTAAAACATATAATAATGTTAAGCCTTCTAGACCTCACCAATATCTTCTTCAACCCTCAACTTTACCATCCATTTTGGGGCCACATCCTTCTACTTTAGTTAGAATATCATCTAACCAAGCCAAACAAAAGGTTAAGCTACCTCCACTCCTTTTTTTAATTTGGTAGGCCTCTCACATATAAAACTAATGAAGTGATAGAAAAACATGTAACTTTGTTTTCACCAAATAAGACACCACATAAAATTATTCTTCCAACACTGAAAGAAAAGAAGGTGTCCATTCTTATTAATACAACAAGCACAATCCCACTTGTAGAATCTCAAAGCTTTGTCTTACATCAGTTATTACAATAGTCTATAATAATTCTTCCTCCCATTAAGCCCTATAGTCCTCTTGGAACAAAAGACATCTTAGTTTGATGATACACAAGTTTTTTTATATCATCATTGACTTGGACATGATACTGAGAATTATAAAGCCCTCACAATGGTTATTCAGCAACACTTTGACATTGACACTCTCTTTGATGATACTCCCATTAACCTTCCTGTTATTCCACCTTTGTCATCTATAGTGCCTCCTATTATTCCACCAAAATTCAATCCCAAAGATGTTGTCATAACCCCTTTACCACCTCCTTCACCACATTTTCAAATCAACATAGTTAATGAGGCCACATGGTTATAAAACCAAAAAGATAAAGCTGAGGAAAATGTCACTACACCTTGGACCCATCCCTTCACCAAAGACACTACCCCTAATAACCCTAATATTTCCATCTTGGGTGTTCTTAAAAAAACATCTTTAGATGTTATTTGAAGCTTAATGGTGAAATAGCTTCACTAAATTCATGTGAAAATGTCTTTGTATGAGTTAATCCAAAGCTCATCTGAACACCATCAAGCTTTGACTAGTGCTTTGTAAGCAATTAAGGTATAATCAGATGACCCCCAACCTATCATTGTTTTGGTTGGCTCCCTTAATTTTGTCTCCCTAATTTTATTTATTAATTTAGAAATTCCACTTCAACATCATGAAGATTAGGATTTTGCACTTTTCATTACCACATATATTGATCAAACTCATATCAAGAGAGTTATGATCAATGGGAGAGCTATTATTAATATTATTTCCACCCATGCCTATAAATATCTATCCCTTCTTGATAATTATATGTCTCAAACTGATGTGTTACTCTATTCCTTTAATGATACTATAGTTACTATGATGGGCACTATCGTCTTACATATTCATATAGGTCCCCACACAATTCTTGAGTTATTCTATGTTGTGAAAGGAGATTTCTAATATAAAATACTACTTGGATGACCTTGGATATGTGCTATGACATGTGTACCCTTGACTTTACACTTTTATGTCAAGATTGAACATGATGGACAAGTACATGTTATACCTTCTGACCCACCTCCATTTAAAACATGTAATATGACCTATAGTCCCAATGATGTTCTCATCCCATTGAAAACATCATCTTATTGACATGATTTAGCTAAAGCTTCCACAAGCTTCACTCCCATGGTTACATAGATATTGGCAACACAAATTCTTGACAAAGATGCTATGGAGGAGACCTTTCAATGATTATCACTTGGCAAATATCATTTATTGACACTTGACATATTCTATAATCCACAAGAATATGGAAGGATTCACATGTACCCAAATTATTATCCCCATATTGGGATGTTCATCCCTTATGGCTCCCCTAACCTTTGAACTAATTTCACATATGGGGGAATTGATCAATCTCTTATTCCTAGCAATCCATCTTCTTTGCCACAACCATTTACCTATGACTTCTCTTTCTTGAGTAACCCTAGATTTTCTCACACCTACCTATATAGGTGTGCCTAGAAAGTATTTAGTTTGGGTCATTACTAACAAGGTTTCCACATGCCTATTGAATAGACTACTAGAAACACCATTGAAAATACCTAAAAGAGGCATGGGGTGAGATATGATGAACCAAATAAATTCACTAAAACCTCCCATGAACCAATTGTCAAAGAATCAATTTCTCCTTCTCCACCTTCTTCTCCACAATCACCTAATGAATCAGAGGTATCTATACTTCCTATTTTTTTCAATAAATGCCATCTATTTGGGGCCTCTCACCTATTATCAGGGTAAGGAAATAAGGTTCCTTCCTCTCATTCATCCTAAAATAATTGATGAAGATTCTCCCACTATTAACACTATCCAATGTTAGGATGATGATGCAATTCTCACTTACATAAGTGTAGATGATTCTTATATCTAAGGATTTCTCCCATCCAAAATTCAAGCTATGTTAAGTGAATCAATCATTGACATCAACCTACCTTCCCACGATAACCCTCACATCCTCAAGATTGTCCAATCTTTAGATTCATTTGAGAAAGCAGATTATGCCACATTTCTTAATGACCATATTAAAGCCTTTTCTTGTTATTATAATGACATGCCTAGTATTGAACCCTCTATTGTCACCCATAACATTGTCACCCAATGAGATGCTAAAATTGTTAAGAAAAAGCTTCACAAAATGCATCCTCGTATCACTCTCCTTGTCAAAGAAGAGATTCAATACCTTCTTTCTATTAAATTTATCCAACCCATCAAGTACCCAAAATGGATTTATAATATTTTTCCTATCACAAAAGTGACTAGGGGAATCCATAATATACTGACTATCATGATTTAAATTTTGTCTATCCAAGAGACAATTTTCTATTACCTAGTATCAACCAACTTGTTGATCTAATAGCCAAACATGAGATGTTATCACTTATGAATGGATTCTATGGATATAATAAAATCTTGGTCACTCATGAGGATCAAAATAAGACCACCTTTATTACCCCATGGGGGAATTTTTGTTATTGAGTCATGCCTTTTGGCTTGAAAAACACTGGCGTAACCTACCAATGTGCCATGACCTACATTTTCCATGATCTCCTACTCAAAATTATAGAAGATTATGTGGATGACTTACTCAAAAACTATAAACTTCACCAAGAACACTTGACAATCCTCAAAACCATATTCACTCTTCTTATCTAATATAATGTTTAACTAAACCCAAAGACATATGTCTTTAGTGTTCTTTTTGGTAAACTCTTAAGATATATCATTTCTCTCTATGGCATCGAGGTTGATCCTGATAAGGTTAAATAAATCCTAGATATTCCCCCACCTACTAATATCAAACAACTCCATAGCCTAAAAGGCAAAATTTATTCAATTAAATGCTTTATTTCCTAGTTGTTTGATCGTTACCAACCCTTTCACCATCTCCTCAAAAAGGATGTCTCTTTCCAATGGAATATAGATTTCTAAGAAGCCTTTGATGTACTTAAATAATACCTCCTTTACCCACTAGTTATTATTCTACCTAAGTAAAATAAACATTTTTACCTATACATCTCCACAATAGATCATTCTCTAGGTGTTATGATTTCACATCGAGATGACCAACATTGAGAGCAGGTAGTTTATTACATAAGCTACACACTTATTGATTATGAGACTCGATATACCTATAATAAAAAAATTTGCCTTGCATTGGTCTCTTTTTTCTCTAAGATTCACCATTATCTCCTAAATCATAAGAATTATGTGGTCACCCATACTGATCCTCTCAAATACATTCATTATAAACCTTATCTCAACCACCATGTAGCTCAATGGCTCATGCTTCTTGCTAAATTTGTCTGAGAGTTTATTCAACAAAAATATATTAAAGGGGAAAAAATCACTTACCAATTAGTTATTTCCCCTTTACCTAACAACCAACCTTCAAACCTTGAATTCCTTGATGAATCTATTAAAACACTCTTCACTGATGACATCTCCTTTCAAATGATGATGTTCTTTGACAGATCTAAATGCTAACATTGTGGGGGTGTGGGGGTCATACTTATTCCTCTAGATGGTGAGCCTATGACTTTGTCATTTAAACTAGATTTTGAATGCACTAATAATATGGCCAAATATGAGGCTTTGATTCTAGGACTTCAAATAACTCTCTTTTTGGCTATCAAATCCATAACCATTTTTGGTGATTCTCAACTAGTGGTTAACCAAGTTAATGGTTCCTACATATGTATAAATTAAATTCTATAGTGGTATAAACATTGTGTACATACACTCTTGGGATCATTTTACTCTTATCTCTTGAAAACTATTCCTCAATCTACAAATAAGTTTGCTGACATGATGGATTCACTTGCTTCACATATACCCTCTTCATCCTCCTCTTCAAGAATCTATGTCATTGTGCATTGCTTAACATTACCCTCCTATGTATCAGCTAACATCCTCTTTGTCAAAAATGTAACAACCAACCCATAAGACTTATGTTACAAATAACTCATAGATTATATTTCCTTCTCTATTACTCCTCTTGATATTTCTAATAATGGGAAATGGGACTTCATAAAATGTGCTGCTCATTACACTATACTAGGGGGACTTCTCTAAAAGTGAACTTGTGATGGTATTCTCCTTAGATGCCTAACTATTATTGAGACTCCCTTTGTTATTAAGGAAGTCCGTGATGGGATTTATGGTGGGCATTTCAATGGTCACACAGTTTCTAAACATATTCTTTGACTTGGATATTATTGGCCCATACTTCATCAAGACATTGATCATTACGTTCAGTGTTAAGTCAAGTTTCAACAACATGCTAACCTCCTTCACGTTCCCATTCATGCATTTCAAGTTGCCAAAAACTTTTGGCCCTTCTCCCAATGGGGCTTAGATATAATTAGAGAGATTAACCCTCATTCATCACCCTATCATTTCTCTATCATTAATGCCACTGAATACTTCACCAAGTGGGTTGAGGCCATCCCTCTCATTTCCACTAAAGCTAAAAAAATTGTTGACTTCATTAACCATCACATCATCTATCATTTTAGTGTACCTCACAAGATTATAATTGATAATGGCAAGTATTTCAAAAATAATACTATTAAAGGTCTTTGTGATGCATTTGGAATCAAATTAAGCTTCTCATCACCATACTATCCCCAAGGTAATGGATAAATAGAAGATTCTAATAAAACTTTGACCAAGATTCTCATGAAGGTAGTCAATGATATGGGCAACGATTGACACACACACATTCCTTTTGCTTTATGGGCTTACCACAATAGCATTCAAACTCCTATGGGTGCTACACCTTTTTCTTTGGTATATGGGATGGAGGTTGTTTTTCCTCTTGAGGTCCAAATCCCTTCTCTTCACATTTATATACATGACATACTTACTAATGATGAATTTCACCAAGAACATTTGGCCCAACTTGAAGTTCTTGATGAACACTATCTCATAGCCTTCAACCACCTCTAAATCTATCAAGAGCATATCAAATGTGCTCATAAAAAAAACTCAAAGAGTAAGATTTCAATATAGGATATCTTGTCTTGAAAGAAAATCAACATGTGACAAACATGGAGAAAAGCAAATGAGGTAAATTTTATCCTAATTGGCTTGGACCTTATATCATAAATCATAAGTATGGTTCAAGAACTTATCACTTGTCTTCTCTTGAAGGAAGGCCATAACCTAAGCCTTTAAATGCCTTGTATCTACATCTATTCTTTTGTTAAACCAATGTCACTTTACTTCATGTTTAACTTGAGCTCATCCCTTGAGCATCCCTATTACATTTATTTCCCTTCCTCCTCACCCTTACTCCTATACACTTAGATAACTTACACAATGGTATGCCTTTATCCTCACAGTGGAAAAATCCTAAGCCTCTATAGTCTTATCCATGACTAAAAGTAAAAAAACTAAAAAAAAAATTAATTCATGGACTTGCCTATATTCGCTCTTAGGTCACCCACAAAAGTGACATATCATTTCTACTTGGTAGTTTATGCTATCTAAACATTTTCCATAATTCTACCCATTTTCCCCTCATACTCTTTCAAGGGACTATGAATCTCACTTAACATGAGGTAAACATGATGCTTCTATAACAAAGACAATGGTTCAAAGATATAATGCATGAAAGAGGCTCATTTTCCTGAGCCTATTTATGTACTAAAATATGGTCTTTGCCAATGCAAAATCACTATGAATTTTATTTTTCCATCCATATCACATTTTTATATCTCTATTTAAGATACAAAAATAATGTCATACCAACATTAACCTAACTAACCTATTTATTTTATGCATACACCATCACAAATATGGAAAAATACTGAACTAAACTAACATAATCAACACATTTATTTTATGCATATACCATCACAAATATGGAAAAATGCTAAGATGAAATTAACCAATCAGCTATGCATATACCATCACATATATGGAAAAGGTTAGTCTAACTCAAATAACATGATCAACATTAACATCCAAATTAACATAAGCATAAAATAAACATCATTCATATCAATATCATAATCATAAGCAAAGCATCTCAGATAAACACATGGAAATAAATGAACATCTCATATACATCATATTTGATCAAATACATGTTCATCATCTACATCATCATAACATCATAAATATCTCTCAAAATGTACATCTCACATCTTCAGCTCATAGGATGATATAGCTAGAAGCTGTCACACATGACATCAACCTCTCCTACTATCTAAACTTTGAATATCTCTATATCTATGAGAACTCTCTAATCACCCTTTCATAGTAAGAAATCTCATCTAGGGAAATCAAATACCTCACCATTGATATAGTCTGAGGAGGACCCATAACACCTAATGATGGCCCAACTTGTACTAGTCCTTATGGTAGTGGTGGTGAAGGAGTGGCCTATCCTACTGTTGCTCTTAGACTATTTCTCTCTAACATCACTATAATCACTTGACCCTATAAAATAGTCATCTATCCCTATAGTGCTACAACTTGACCCTATAAATCCCTAATCTAACCCTATAATGTCACCACCTACCCTTATAAGGCTAAAACCTCTACTTGGGCTATCTCTTGAGCCTACACTACTACATCTCAAGCCTATAGTATTATATCTCATGCCTATAAAACTATATCTCTCTCTTTAACTAACCCTTATAAGTCTATTGGTGGCCTCCTAACCTCCACCATAAAATGCAACCCTACCCACCAAGCTATATAGGTAGCTATACACCCTAGGTCCCCAAAACCTAGCCTTACTAGCAGCTCCTCAAAATCTATCCCATCAATAACTTGGGATGATGGTAAAGGTACCTTTATGTCATCCCTCTTATATCAAGGGAAAGTAGGAAAAATATCCTATAATAGACTACACTACTTCCTAACCCATGTTGTGGCTACCATCTCCAGCTCACTAGCCCATCTCCCCCTGACCCATAATGAGCTCTACAACCCAATAAGCTACTCTACCTACCCTCTAAAAATTGGATATGTCAGATATGGTCTCCACATGATATTTACAAGGATCAAGACCTTGATCATACACCTATAATAGGTGATGTCTCACATGATTCCATCCAATCAAGTCTATGCCATCCCATCTCTCCACTATCTAAATCTAACCCTGAAGCTAGCTAGGATAATGGTAGGTAGCCCTAGTGGTCATGTCACCATGATGTGCTCATATGCCCAATAGTATAAAAAATGGTTGACACATAAACTATATCACCATCATAGCCTCAAACCCCATAGATATCTATATAATTATGCCAAAAACACTAGACCCTAGGCAAAAATGGTCCACTACTCAATCATCTATATAAGACAAGTATTAGAGAAATAAAAAATCTCCCTCTATTTGCATTGAGAAATGCATAAACCATGATAATCATCATCATGATGCTATGATGATGATACTCCTCATTAACCATGTAGAGTGGCTCATATGTAAAGCTCATAGAGTGGTAGGTCACCTCACTAACATGTTCCCCATATAAATTGACCATGTGTATATCATGTTCCTCTCTCGAGCATGTGAAAAGCTCCTCACCTTGAGGTAATAGCTATAAAATCCTATACACATCCTCTTATGTAACTATCAACTCTTTAATCAATAGATGGAAATTATTGGTGGTATGATCCCACCTCTTAATAAATTCTATCATTAGTGACACATCCCATATAATATGATAGTATTGTTGCACTCCTCCTAAATTGATGGTTGTCATATGATCCCACTCATCTGGAGTAACATCTCTCCTCATACATGTCAATAACATTGAAAAATGGTCTCACAGTGTAAGCTCCATCCTTACCTACATTTATACACACATGAATTAGGTCACATCCCTTTTAATCTACTCCCTCACCACCTTTTTCCCTTCTCATTGGGAGAACTACATTAGTCTGAGGCCCCAAACTAGGCTATATAGGCAACACTCAATCAATGTAGGGTCTTTTGAGGTTATCTCAGCCATAATCCCACCTTACTAACTACCCTAGGATTTATTGCCTCTCTCTCTATCTACCCTAGGCTTACCTACTTATTCCAACTCTAGGCCACACTACCTATATTCTTGACCCTTAACACAGTGACCTATCTTTTAAAAACCTAGACCTCTCAACTATCTCAACTTACTTTTTTTTCTAACACACACCTTTTTAGATCTTTTTCATATGTTTTGGGAGAACTACATTGGCCTAAGGCCTTAAACCAAGCTATGTAAGTAACACTTAGATGACACAGGGTCTTCTAAGGCTAGCTCAACCATTAGGCTAGTTGACTACTCCCACTAGAAATCAAAAACTTACCCTTTCTCTTATTTATTACCTTTCAACAATAATTGATGTCAACATTAATGATGATGTCAGTATTAATGACAACATTAGTGTTTTATAGACCTATATAACAACCAATATCAGTAGTACACTACTAACTTTGGTGCTATGTTAGTTGACATCGATCGACCTCAGTGTCATGTTAGCTGACATCAGTTGATCTCACTGACATCAGTGAATGGTTTAGACCTAGGGATGAACAACCCAAACCTAATCTACCCATTTTCCCTAAAAAACTACCCCCAAATCCCCCTTACTTATCCACCTACTCTAACCTATTTTATACCCCCCAATCCTATTTTATACAAATCCACCTCTCATTTAACCTAAAACTTGCAAAAATAAAATCAAAGTAGTTTGGGATCTTACCTCATCTTGTTATCTCTTCCTATATGGTACTACTAGCTCCTACGGTTGTGTATCTCTTAGTGGGTCCCCTCCTTGCACTACCATCTCAAATCACTCTCAAAGCCCTATTTCTTCTCTCCAATCACAAAGTTGTAAATGGCTTTGGTCAGCCACCAAACCCCCTTTTGTCAGGGTTAGTTGACCACTGATGTCAGAAATATTGACCTAACCTACTGACTTCTATGATTAAACTTATCAAAATTAGTAATTTTTCCCTAGTTATGCCAATGTTGGCTCTTTATCTTACCGAAATTAGTATATGTTACCAACATTGGCACCTTTCCAATCATGTTTTCAAACACAAAAGCACCCAAATTTGCACAACCTTACCCATATATTGGGGCAACTAGAGATCACATATATCTTGCCCAACCATGACAAAATGGCATTGAATATCACTCAAATGTTCACCCTCAATGACTATTCTTGGAGATCATGAATATTTAGTTGCTCATTGATCCTTTTACACCAAGCGTACATTATTTGTCTTGACTGCTTATGCTATTCTACTATAGTTGGCTATTATGCACACATATATATATTTTGGGTGTTTTGAATGGCAACCAAGCTTGTCATATCACCCTCAGCCCTTTTGTGTTTCCTAGGGGCACTTCCTACCTTGGATACTTAGGACACATTGACCATTAGAGATATAAGTTTGATTGATTTGACTTCTTAGCTATCACTTAAAAGTTGTGCTTTGGTTACTTCTATCCAAGTCCTCCCTAACCTTTCTTGTTCTTAACATTGTCAAATATAGCTTGTTGTGGCCTACACATACAAATCAATTCTCAATTATCCACTAATCACTTAATTACTTTTCTATCAAACTAGTACCTGATTCTAGTTTCTCTTTTATTGATTCCTATTTTGAAGGGGGATACCTCATCCAGTAATTGGAACATCTATCTCCTATTTTTGTATTGTAATATGTTGGTATAAATTATAAGATAAAAAGGGGAAAATGTAGACACCAAAATTATGTCATATACATATGCATAACTCCCTATGCCAAAACCCCCCTAAACCCATTTTAATAATAACAAATAATCTCCTTAGCCCATAAGTTTACCTCTCACACATTTAACTAATTTAAAATACTTAATTAAGTTAATTAAAAATACCCTTATTTCCACCTTACTTGGACACCTCACCTGATTACTAATTATCCCCTGATGAGTCACCTCAAGACCTAGTCCCCTCATCCTAACTACCCAAGACTTATTCCCACTTCTAAACTAAAGTTCTAAATAACTAATTCCTTCCTAACCTCTTATTTTTACCATTTTATAATCGATGTCACACTTGGCACACAAAACAATAGAAAATAAGCTAAAAATAGAAAGGTTTACCTATTCTATGGCCATCGACATCGATCAACCCATGACTAACATTGGTGGGATCCCCACTGACATTAGTGGGATCACTGATGTCAGAAATACAAGCCAAAATCCAACCTATGGTTTAGGTTAGTAGAAATTAATAAAATTGATTCTTACTCTCATTCAAGCTCTCAACATTCTATTTTTGACATCTAGGCTTACAATCACCTCATGTAAGTCAATCACCATCAGCAACTAAGCTTTTTAGGACCAATAGCACCCACTTGTTCTCTCTATTCATGCACTCAAGTTTAGACTCCCTAATAGGGAATATCAACTTGGCACTTATCATTTAATGATCACTATATCTACGTATATCACTGATACTATAGGTCATTTAAATATTTATTCTTCTATTTCTTTATATCTACCCTGCCCTACTTTATGCACTTCTAACCATACCCCCATGAGGGAGTTACAAATCTTCCTTACTTATTTCCTATTACATACATACCAAACCTTTGAATATACTTAACCAAGCCATTAACTCCCTCTCCTAACTCTCTCAACCTCTTTGAATTAATCCAAACCATTTCCTAGACCTATAAAAGCCTTCTACAACCTCTCAAATACTTATTGCCCCTACTGACCTCGGTATCCTAACCAACATTAGTCACCTCACTATCAACCTTGATATCTTGATTGATATTAGTCACTCCCCTATCGATGTCAATGACTGTCAATTTCCTAACCTCTTCAAAACCTACCTAGACAACTTCTAAAACACTAATAAAACACCCCTCCTACACCTTGTCACTCTTTGCTATGAACAAGTTGTTAAAAATGGTAATTTTATCTCTCTTTCACTCTCTCTTTACCTCTCTTTTAGTTATTTACTATTATTGTACCTCTCAAAAGTGGATTGTCATCTCTAGGGAAGTTTCACACTTCGTAGAACAAGCATGTAGCTTGGCATCCCACTCATTTATCTGCTAACAAACATCTTGTGGTAGTGTTTTCTTATCTGCAAGTAGTCCTCCCTAGCCAAAGAGGAATGCTCACAATGTCTAGATATGATGTGCAAACCAAATATGGGTTCATTATAATCACTTATCCCCATCCTTCTCTCTATTTTCCTTTAAACTTAAAATAGACAACATTTAGTGAAACACGAATATATATTTTGATGGTTCTTTCACATTTAGAGGATCATGGTCAGGGATTTTTTGTAACACCATAGGAAGATCTTATCTCTAAGGAATTTCATATTATCTTTCAATACACTAAAAACATCTTAGAATATGAGGCTCTTATCACAATAATTTACCTTGACATTTAATGGAACAACCAAAAGTTGTTTATCTTTGGTGATTGTTGGCTCATATGTAATCAAGTTAATAATCAATATTTGACAAAGGATGATAAGATCATACTCTAGAAAGAAATGGTGGATAGTCTCAAACAATAATGTTAATATATCTAATTTGAATAGTTAATATGGACTAGTAAAGAATTAGTAAATGCCATGGCCACTATTAAACCACTTCCATAAATGTCCTCCAATGTCTGAGAATATCAAATTTTAGTTAAGCAATACATTGTACCGGCATATGATCATCTAAAGTCAAAAATGGTATGTGAAATTATTGATCATAATATCCCCTAGTACCATGAATTTACACCTACCTTCATGATCATACCTTTCCACATGATCTATCCCAATCCCAAAAAAATCATTCATCCATAACACTTCCGTATACAACTTACTAGCATGCACACTTTTATTTTAGGGGCTATGATGGGATAATGTTTCATTATTTAAATTTAGGAAAAGCTAATTTAACTAGCTAAGATGTTGAAAATAGGATTTATGGAACCCATACTTATGGAATGGTCCTTTCCAAGAAGCTCTTTAAGATGGGATATTACTAGCCAACAATGGAAGATAATGCATGCACTTATGTCAATACATGTATTACTTTATATAAGCATGTTGATTTGATTCATGCTCTATCACATGCATTATATCCAATCACAACTCATTAGCCTTCTCAATATGAGGAATCAATCTCATAATAAATAAAAACCCCACCTAATCCAATGACCATGATCATACCATAATTACTACTTAGTATTTTAAAAAGTGGGGGTTGAGGATATTGCCCTCACCCATGCAACTCGGAAGTAGATTTATAAATTCATTCTTAATCACATCATTTTTTCATTTTGACATTTCTTCCACTATCAGTTTTAATAATATAAAGTCCTTCAAAAAAAGTATGTAAAGTACTTATATTCCCAATTCAATATCAAACATAAATGGTCAACTCCTTATTATCCCCATGGAAATGGTAAAGCCAAGGTGCCTAATAAACTATTGTTAAAATCATTAAAAATATCGTCAATGTCATTGGCCATGATTAATAGTTTCAAACTTTTATTGCTTTATGGGATTATTGTACCAACATTCATACCCCCATATGTGTAAAACCATATTCCCTGGTCTCTAGATTGGAATCCATCCTCCTTATTGATATTGAGTTTCCATCCTTGCATATTTCACTACATGAAATTATTGATGATGAGGAGTATCATGTAGCCCAACTACAAGAGTAATAAATATTGGGTGAAAAATGACTAGCTACCCTAAATCACCTCAAAGCATAGTTTTGCTACAGTTATGATAAACACATCATATCCCAAGAGTTTGAATTTGGTTATCTTAGGCTAAAAAAAAAATTAGGAAAACACCAACAAAAACTAAGAAAAATAAGGCAAGTTTGAGCCCAATTGGCTAGGCCCATACATTATAATATCTAAATATGGCTATGATGCTCATTGATTAGTTATGGAATATGGGTGAGAGATAGATGAGCCCATGAACATATTTTAGTTCAAATGATTTTTTTTCTTGAATACATCACAAAATTATCTATGTGTACCTTAATGCTTGGGGTTACTTTCCCATACTTTCACATTGTTAGTGCCCAAAATTACATTAAAGCAATTGGGCCCTTGTCAAGTATGAATGCCTAAGTTTTTAACCCAATTTTAATTTTTAAGTGTTCATTGGTCTATCAGAGGCTGAGTTAAGAAAATCATGTTTGTGCACTTTGAAGCCCTTGTTATAATTGACTTAGGCAAGACCCTTTGATTTAAATTCAAATTAAGTGAGAACATTTAAAAAAAATTTTGTGGACTTAATATAATTTTTATACTAAGATTTGGTCATGTTTATTAACATGACAAACTTTAATATAAAAATTCATATTGGGTCCCTTTATATATCTCATAGCCTGGTCCCTTTTATTTGTTAGCGTGATCTAAGTAATTCTTGGTTCCTTTATTATATGCTTAGCATAAATATCCCAGGTCCCCATCATATTTTTTTATGCACCCAAAAACCTTAATCTAAGTCCTTTATTTAAAGTTATTTATGTCTTGAACTTGAAACTTGGAGATTTCCCTTATCTAAATTGAGTCAATCACAGTTAAGCTGGTAGATCATGATCAAATGGTGCACATCAACATAGAGGGAAATTATCAAATGATGTGAGAGCAATGTTGAACCTTTAAAAGATTCAAGAGCCCTGTGAGAGTGATAATTATCACCATATTAGTAGGTTTCTTAATGATCTAACAGCATGTAAGGGTCAACAAAGTCAAAAGAACATCTAGAGGAATGTGAAAAGGACACATGTCGAACCCTTGACAAGTGGAACCAAAAATATAATAGCTACACAGATGTCTTTGATAGTCATGTGGTTGTCAAAATTAGGCTCAATGATAATCTATTAAGGGTTAAATTTAATGGTCATGTGTACATCATTGACAATCATGTGAACATCAAATAATAAGCATGTAGACATCAAATTTAATCCATGATAACTATCGATTTGGGATTAAATTTGATAGTTACACACCCATCAAAGATGTTCATATAGACATCAAATGATGGTAACATGGATTCCAAATTTAAGCCATAAAGGATAGCCAATTGCATTTGAGCAGCCAAATGGATATCAATGGTTTGAATACAATCCTAGGTTCAAGGGATAAATAGAGGTTGGAATCTAAGCTACATCATATAGAATACATAATCATGGAATTAATCCTATCCATAAAAGGGAGCCATTAAATGGAATTAACCACTTTTCAAAGTTTTATAATAGTTTAAATGATTTCCATTTGATCATAGAAGTAGGCTCTTTTTAGAGTTATTGTAGGGATTTGGTTTTTTTTTTCTTACTCTTATTTTCCTATCCCTTATTTGTATATAGCACATGTATATGTTTATTTGTTTTATTTTTTGTTGTTATTTGTTTTTTAATAAGTCTTTTTAAGACAATCCTCAGCTCAGCTTTCATCTAGTCACTCAAATAAGGAGCTTCTAAGTTGGGAGTGTAAGTGTAAAGGGACTATGGGTCTAAAATGTGAACTTGATGTTTTTAACTTTAGGGAGACTAGTAAAGACAAATGAATATACTAATCATTTCCTAAAATCTTGAACATTGTTGTGATTTAAGCTTGATTCTGATAAGGTTTGCATATGCAAGATGAAGGTATAAACTATTGAGTCATAATCATGTTTACACTTAAATAACATTCATTATTTAGGGTAAAGTTTATGACCAAGGATGATTGCCTGAAGATCATACACTTGACTAAATCCCAAAACCTAGATAACTTGGTTCCTAATCTTTGCTAAAAAGCTAAATATGGTCTATAAAAATAAAAAAATACAAAAATAAAAGCTCATTGCAAATTTTAAAAGGAAAATTTTAAGGAAAGGTAATTCAAGTAATGTCCATTGGGGCTATAAATGCCTAGATGGTAGTGGATCAAGACATTTAATGGAGATAAAGGCATCTCTATCAACGATATAAATGCTTGGCTAGTATTAAAGTAATGCCCAAGCCTTGCATAAGATAAAAGCATGGTTTTTAATGAATATTTAAACATGTTTTAAGTCAATGTCAATGGTTAAAGACATTAATTCTAGAAATTACTCTCTAAATCTCATGGAAAATAGTAAGTGGAATCAAATCACACACACAACATGACTAAGTTTTGATTTTGTATCCCAATTTTGCATGTGTGAGGCTTGTTTTAAACATGACTAGGTCTTAACAATAGTGTTTGATTAAATGGAAATAATAGCCTAGTTGTAATTATGAACCATGATCTCTAAATTTTAAAACATATTACTATGGAAATTTACTTGATCTGGGTGTTACTAGTATGTTTGCACATTATCTTTATTTAAAGATCATCTAGTTGGCATATTTGTGCATGATTCTCATTTAGATCTTATTTTAATTTTATAACATTAGATTTTTGATTTTAAGATTTATAGGTTTAATGGATCCCTCCTTGAAAATGGATTATGTCTGGGTTTCATGATTTAATGTTAATATTGATCTTTTACTAACCTTTAGTTTGACAAAGGCTAAGTTGAGTTCATTTCGATCACCCTGAATACCTTGATTCCAATTACCTTGGCCCAAGTTTTTCCATTTGATTTCAAAACTGGTGGGAGAATTTTAAAATTCCATGGACTTAGTTAAATTTTTATACTAAGGCTTGGTCTTGTTTATTTACATGACCAAACCCTAGTCCAAAAATCTATGTTTGGTCCCTTTTAGGTCCTAAGATAATTTAAACTATGTTCCTTATAGTCTAAACTAATGCATATTCCTTTTTATTTAAAATATCCCCATTTTATTTCAAGCTTAGTCTAAACTTTACCCTAAGTTCTCAACTCATATTTATTAATACAAATCAAAACATTAGTCTAATATTATAACCTGAGTCTTATATTATTTTTGATCTCTAACTTAGTTATATTTTTCACTATCCATAGGTACCAATCAAATTTTGACCTAATGTATTGTAATTGATAACCAACATTTTCTTGGGAAATTGAGATCAGATGTTGTGAGTTTAAAGTCAAAAGGTCAAGCTTGTGGTGCATGATAAGGATCAAGCATGTTCTTATCGATCGACTGTATATGGTTAAGAGTACACCTTCTGATTAATGGGGTGTATTAAGTCAAGTTTTTAAATTGAGACCAAAGTGAATATAGTGATGACATGCATCATAACCATGTTAGATAGAATATTGAGTAGCCAACGGAGTTAGATCCTTTGGATCAAAATCCAATGGCACACATTGATCCAACCTAGTAAGATCTGATGACATGAGATCAAAAGGTCCCTTTTATTTATGTTTTAACTTGGTATATGGATTTAACCTAAAGTTTCATTGTATTTATTAATACAAAAAAAACTTAGGTTAAAACCTTATGCTATGTATTTTTTATATTAAGCATAGGGCCCCCTTTTATTATGTCTTGATACTAGTCTAAAATTTGGCCTAAAATTTTTATTCATGTTCCTTAACATAAATAAGATCTTAGTCCAAAGACTTTAGATTAAATATTTATATTTTTCCTCAAATTTTAAACTTAGACATTTTTATTTTTTATAGGAACAAATCATGCTCAATCTCATTGATTGCAATCTAACAATGTGCATTTGATTGGATGAAGATATCTAACGACTTGAGGGCATGGTTGAAAAGTCAATGTATGGTCATAGGTTAAAGATCAAGAACATTCTTAGAGATTGATAATATATGTTCAAATGTATAATATTTGATCTATGGTACATATTAAGTCAATAATTTTCAATGAATCCCAAAATTAATGCAAGACCACCACTTGATAAGAGCACATTATCCCTACAAGATTGATAGAGTAAGATGTAAAAAGCCTATGGAGCTACCAAGTGGCACTATTTTAGTATAAGACCCATGGAAAAATAATGGAATTTGATTCTTTGGATCAAGATAAACAACATGCACTTGCTCATGTGAGTAGATCTAATGGTGCAAGTCTAGGTGGATTTTTCAAAGGGCCTAGATTGGATGAGGAAGTAACAAATGTCTAAATTAGAGTCAATTAATCAACTTAGTTACTCTTAAATCTAATGGATGCCCATTTGGATCTGATGTGGTGTGCCAAATTATATTATGTGGTAAGCTTTGGTATAAAAATTTAAACTTGATAGCTCTTTCTTTTTTTGATAGCTCTTTAATCAACTTAGTTATTCTATGGTGTGCAAAAAAAGAAAGGCAATTTTCTAAGAGGTTCTAGCTGTGTAGGTAACCATTCACTAGCATCTCCAAGTAGTTACATAGTAACAAAGTTTGTTTGGTCTTTTCCAAAAAATTCACCTTTCAAGTAGGTGTAAAGGGGCATCTTTACATGGTTTAACATGAGGACAAAGTTTGTTTGGCTCCTCAAATGCTTTTCTCCCTCCATATATGCAAGCAAGAGGTTAAGAGAATCTCCATGTAGTTGTGAGTCCTCATCATTCCTTACAAAGGTAGTTATAATAATGATTTCTTATAAATGGATGAAAATATCAATCATAGCAAAATGGTATTTTTTGGTTGGGAGCATCTTGATGGAACTAGAAAGTTTATTATGTAATTTTTGAAAATTACAACCTATAGGTCTAGATTTGAGGAGTGAAAATGTATAAATAGGGGGCTTATCCTCTATTCAAACATTTTTAGTTGTTGTTGGCTATTGCTATTAGTATTTACTTTATCTAAGTCTAGGTTCTATAAATTTTATAGGATCAATTGCTATGTGTAGATCTTGTCTCTCTTACTAAGGTGGTTGTAGTTGTACAACCATTAGCAAGCTTTGAGAACATGTTTATATGTCTCCCTTGTAAAAAGAGAAAACTCACCATGTTTATCCCCTTGGTATCATTTTGAACAATTGATCTGTGTAAAGTTTATTTTTAATATTAATGAAAATGCTTGTGGTTTTTTGCTCTTTCTTGTTGATGAAGTTCAGTAATATGTCTTACAAGTCATGTTTATTGGATAATTGGGTTTATGTTCACTACTAGTTGTCATATTGAGCACAAATATAGGTTTTAAATCCATTTCTATAGTTTAACTTTGAAAATGTGTTATTGAATGACCTTTTAGGTCACCCTAGGTTTATATATTCAATAGGAAAAACTCTCTTGAAAGTTTAGTTGTAGTGTATGCTCTAGTTTTTTAGGGACCTTTTGATCTTTCTCATTATCTTGTACTTGAGTATTTTATACATATTTTTCTAAAGATAATGTCATGAACATTGTAAGAGAACTTTCTGTTTAAAATATGCCACCAACATGTCACCTTCCATTTCTATATGATCATATAAATATCTTACATCATCCCACCCTAAAGATAATACACCCTTTGTGTATTATAAGTGTTATTTGCCTTGTAAATGCATGAGATACTATATAATTGAATGTGTTTACAATTTATGTTTCAAATTTTAGAATTTTGGTCTTTTATTTGACCCTTATATTCTTAAAGATAATTCAAAATGAAAGTTAAAGTCATATACATATCTACTTTCAATAGCTTGAATGTGACCTAGTGTATTTGTGCATTCCTTATGACAACCCTTCCTGGGTGAAGTGTGCAAGTTTGGTTGTGTCCTAGTCACATCTATGTCTCTTTATGCCAATAATCCCCATGGATGTTGAATTTTATAATCTCTCCATGTGATCAAGCTACCCTTTAGGTCCTCTCACCTTGGTTTAGGTAGAGCTAAAAGTAGCAAGGAGCTGACCCTACCCTTTATTAGTTCTTCAAAATAATTTTCTCATTTTGGTCCATTCTTAATGTCTAACCCTTTCCAAACTATAAGTACATACTAGTGGGTTTCTCATCATTATTTTTCATTTTCCTCAAGTGTGCAAGGCTAGATTAGAGATGTGTACAACTGGGAACTAACACTCAAATGGTGCCATTGTTAGGGACTAAACTAAAATTTTGGTTATTTATGTTGCCAAGAATTCTTGCAGAGAGCCATGAGTATTTCATCTTGTGAAGTTATCTTCTATTACTACATTGATCTGACTATCTTGGTTGTGAACATTGTATCACTCCACTAGGGACATGCTAGGAAGTTTTGAGGCTTGACAATTTAACTTATGCCAAATCTATTGCAAAGAATTGTTAACATTGCATATTGAAAGGTGTTTTATCCCTTTTGAACATTATTTTGAAAATTTTAGTGTCTTTTTTCTCTATCCCATTAAGCTTTAACAATTTTAAACTTAACATGTATCACAATAGTTTATCAACTGTTATATTTTAGAAGTTTGATTTTAGTGATGACTCTAACTTTATTTTATAGTTTCAAATAATATTGGTGCCTATTATAAATATTCTTATAACTTTCATTTTTGAGTATTTTCTTATTTTTTAATCTAGAAGGACTATGATCATATTTTAGAAGTGACATGTCAAAGAAACTTGTCTCTCCTTTAAGTATTCCTTAAAGAAGAGGGAGATGAGTTTGGAAGATTATTGAAGGGTAGATCTCAGCTGTTAAGGACTGTCAAGATCTTGATAATGCTAAGATATTTATTTACCCCCCATTATGGAGGACTATCACATTTCTTCTACTAATTCTAAAACACATATTCATGTTTATTTCCTAGCTCCTTCCTAACCAATTGAATCCCCTCCCAAGTCTGATCCACCAAGTCCACCTCATTCACCCCCTCATATCCCTTTGCCATTTGTTATTTAACCTCTTATTAAAAAAATAATGAGGCATAAAGACCAAGATGAGAATTCACATCCTACATTCCATGTTCCCAAATTTTGGCCTATCAATTTTTATGAAATGGAAGGATATCCTAATGAAGTCCCAAAAGAAGTTATGAAATGCCCCCCAAAATTCAAAGGGAATAATGCAGTGAGTGATGATTAGAATCTGAGGGTGTTTCAAAATATCATTAAATATTATGAGGTTTAGTATGAGGATGAGTGTATTAATTTATTTATGCACATGCTAGAGGAAGATGCTTGTGAATGGTTCAATTCCCTTCCTTTTGGATTCATTGATTTATGGGAATAGATGCAAACTATTTATAGAATTTAATATGGTACTAGGATTGATCCAAGGTTTTTCTTGGTTAAATTTGAAAATATAAAAAAGAATCATAACGAGTGTGTGTAGGAATTCAACACCTAGTTCAACAAGACTATGATGTGGCTACTCAAAAACATCAGGTCTAATGATATAACATGCTTGATAAAGTATTGTGATTCCTTTGATAAGAAGGTTAGGTACTACTTGAGGGAAAAAGCTCCCATTAACATATAGTTGGCATTCAATATGTCCATCCAAATTGAAAACAACATAAAGGTTGTGGGAAATCCCATGAATAAGTAGGTTGAGGTGAAGCTGGTCAATCCATAATACATAGCCCATGAAGACAACCAACTTGGAGGAAACTATTAAAAATTTGGTTTTCATTGTAAAATAAATGTCGTACAAGTTGGTTATATCTAAAAGGGGGTCCCTCATGTGTCTACCAAATATGAGTGGGGTATAAATCCTAATCAAGCACTAAGGTGGTCTACTTTCCACAATAGAGATAATGATAGAGGGAAGAGGCCTACAATGAAGAAATAATAAAAAGAAATTAGAATAGAGGGCATGAAAAAGAGGTGCCTTAGCCTTTAAACACCAAAGTGAATGCTAAATATTATGACATTGATATTTATTGGTGTGACAAGTGCTTCCTTCCACATCCCCTATGTGATACAAGTGAATTTATTTTTTAATATGTAGATGAACTTGAGTTTGCATCAACTGATGATGAGATCATGATATTTAATTGTCAAAGCCCCAAAAGTGAGATGACTACCTCCATTGAATTATCGAGTTCTGTTATTGTTGAACAATTTTCGAGTGCAGTTGAGAAGGTAAATGTCCCAACTCTTAAATTTGCTTATGATGTTAATATGGTACAAGCATATGAATTTCCCATTCATGATTTTGATTTATTACATTCCATGATGATCAAGAAATATGATGAGGGGATTTTTTTAGTTAAGGACATGCAACTAATAATTAATGCAATAATTGCCCAAGAGAAGGAGTATCACTTGAGAAGTAAATATCAATTTGCTACTCCTCAAGACATTTCCCTTGTAGATCCAAAGGCAAAGGATGATAATAAAGATGATAAAAAAACTATAGTAGTCCCTAAAGTTTCCAAACCAGTTCCCATTTCCCAATTTGCTAAGACTAGAGGTACTCCAGCCAAGAATAGAGTATCCATGTTGCCTAGTATCCCTAAGGGAACTAATGATGTTAAAACTAATCTACCTTTAAAGGATACTATTAAGAATTCAAATCCATCCCATCTTACTCCACTTCAGACCTTGAGTGATTGCATTCTAATTGAAGGTGTTGTTACTCCACCAAATACTCCTCTTACTTAGTATAACATATGTGACATGGCCCAAGTGTTGATCTAATTGATAATAAAAGTGCCTCTTATTGAATTTTTAAGAATAGTTGAAAATAGGAAGAGAGCATTTGAGTATTTAGAATTTGGTGAGACGTTAGCTATGAATGAAATATATTTACCCCAAACACCATAAGAAAGTGATGAAGAATTAGAAGAGGTTGTTGAACTTACTTTAAATGTTTATTTAGGGACTGAATTAGTGGAGAGTTAGTTTAAGGTGGATATATTTTATATAACTCTAATAATCAATGGTTTGATTGTTCACAACTACATGTTTGACTCTAGGATTCTTACAATGTGATACCCATAGGTGTCCTCAATGAAATTGGAGTTAAAGTTACATTAGTCTTTGGCTAGTGTTATGCCATGGACTCATGAGAGTTTCTAGTTGTTAGACAAGTCAAGTGGTTGGTTGTACAATTGGTAGTTCATCCTATAAAGTATTTGAATATGGATGTGGTAGTTGTAGACTACCTACCTAAGTGGGGATGATGTTGTCACAAAAATAGGTTGCTAGCATGGGTGAAAGTGTGTAGATGGACCTTTCTTATTCCACCATTCCATTAGAGGGTAAGATGGTCAAGCTTTATAAAGAGTCAAAGATGTTACATGTGATTGAAGATCTAAACTATGCTCTTAATGAATTACTATACATGGACGTTGAGCTTGGAAACTTTGTTGGGAATGTTGATACTAGTGAATAGCCTACTATTCTTAATGTTGAATCTAGTAAAGAGAGTGCATTTTGGAAGATGTGATTTAATAGGGCTTGCTCCAATCTTGGGAATGGAGTTGGGGTTATTTTATATGCCCCCAATGGTAAATTTTTTTATGTTATGTTTTTAGTTATCCCTTAAGTACACTAAAAATACTTATAATTATGAGGCACTCTTGGTTGGTTTAAGTATTACGTGTGAATATGGAATTAAATGTTTTATTATCAATGGTGATTTTAAGCTAGTGGTAAAGCAAGTTTATAGTGTTTTTTCCACAAAAATAAAAGGTTTAAAAAATATTAGAATGTTGTTTGGGATTTTATTGAATTATTTGATGCATTCAACATTTATTATCATGATAGGAGTTTCAAACAAGAAGCTGACAGACTTATCAGGCTAGGTACTCAATTTGATATTGCAAATATGAGCCCTCATTGTCAGTATTAAGTGGAGTTGCTTGTTAGGTCCTTAGTCCTAGATAATGTTCATCATTAGCAAGTGTTTGAAGAGGATGATTAGATCAAAAGGTTTTTAAATTATTAGGTTGAGTTCCATGATCATCTTATAGACTTGAAATCCATGATTCAAGTTTGTGATGGAAAGGAAACCTTGTTTAGGAAGGACATTATTCAGTTGACGACAAACAAAATCCTAATAGTATTAGTTAGTTTAGAAGAATATTTTGATGAAGTAGATAGAATCAAGTCAAGAGACTTATTTATCTCAAAAGATGTTACTAAGTGCAACTTGGGTTCTTATGATAATCCAATAAAGGTTTGGTTGGGTACTCACTTAAGTGTAGATAAGAAGAAATATTATATGTAACTATTCAAGAAGTACTAGGATTTATTAGCATGGTCTTATTCTAAGCTAAAAGCATATAAGGAAGAATTATTTTAGCATGTCATCTCATTATAGCCTAATATCAAGCCTTTCAAGTAGAACCAAAGAACCATTAACCCCATCTTGGCCACCAAGATGCAGGATGAATTAAAGAAACTAAGGGATGGTGGTATCATTTAGCCTATTAGGTATTCATCATGGCTTGTAAATTTAGTCCCTATAAGAAATAAAAATGGTGACATATAATTGTGTGTGGATTTTAGGAATTCAAATAAATATTATTTAAAATATATTATCCCCTTCCTAATATGGAGAACCTATTGTAAAGTGTTACTGAATCAAAATTGTTGTCCACATTAGATGGATTCTCAAGTTACAACCAAGTTGTGGTGAAGGAATCCAAGAGGTCTAAGATTGCATTCACTATGCCTTGGGGCACATATGTATATACGAGGATACCTTTTGGGTTAATGAATGCTAGTGAAACATTCTAGTTAGCTATGGATGTCACTTTTGCAAGGATAATTAACTAGTTCATTACTGTGTATCAGGATGACATTACTATATACTCCAAGACTAGAGAAGAATATTTGGAGCATCTAGAAAAGGTACTAATTAGATACAAATAGTTTTACATTTCACTCAGTCCAAAGAAGTGTCACTTTGGAGTATAAAATGTCAATTTGGTGGGACATATAGTGTCCAAATATGGTGTCATGATTGACCCTAAAAGGGTAGAATCCATTGACAAAGTTCCTATCCCATAGTATAAGAAAGGGATTCAATCTTTCTTTGGGAAAATTAATTGTTTAAGGAAGTTTGTGTCTAATTTTTTAGAGATCAGTCTACCTATTACATCCAAGCTGAAGAAGGACCAAATCATCACGTGGGAGGAGAAGTTCATGCAAGCATTCAATGACATCAAGGGAGATTTAAAATCTACCATTATTTTGGCTAGTCTTGATTACACAAAGCCATTTTAGATATTCTCTTTTGCATCATATAAAACTTTGTTTGTCCTATTGTAGAAAAATTAAAATGGTCATGAGTAGCCCATAACTTTATTTAGAAAATCTATGCAAGTTCCTAAACTAAACTATACTATTATGGAAAAACAATATTTCACTCTTTTGAAGGCTATTAAAACATTCAAGTCATATATTATAATGTCAAAAATTATTGCCTACATCTTGCACACCATGGTGAAGGACATTTTAACTTAGACTAAAGTACCTAGCAAGAGGTGCCAGTGGGTCAACAAGTTAAAATATTATGACATGGATATCCATAGCACCAAGTTAGTAAGAGGTATGGGTCTAGCCAAGCTTATGGTTGAGACAAATTTACAAGCTATTGTGGTAAACATTACTATTTTTAATATTGATGATTCTTTGAGTCAATTTAATATATCTCCATGGTATAGAGATATTGTTTACTAAAAAAATTTGAGTTGTTCCCATGACTTGGACAAGAATCAATGAAGAAATCTTAAGCTTGTGTCTTAGAAATACCTCTTGACTAAGAATGGACTAGCATGGAAGAATCCAGATGGGGTTCTCTTAAGATGCATGCTAGAAGAACAGACTACTGTCTTGATTGAAGACTTTCATAATGGAGTATGTGGTGGCCATTTTGTGCCTAAATTTACAACTCATAAAATTTTGAGAGCTAGTTATTTTTAGCCATTGTTTTTTAAAGATGTTGCTCAAAACGTCAAAAAGTGTGAGAAATGTCAATGCTTTGCTAGGAGGATGAAAGCTTTAGGTTCTCTTCTCTTATATCCTATGATGATTAAACACCCATTCAAAAAATGGGGAATGGATTTTATTGGAAAAATTGTGGATTCATCAAACACTAGACATAGATGGATGCTAGTTACAATTGAATACTTCATGAAATGGGTTGAGGTATTCCCTACAAAGAAATCAATGCATTAGGTATAATGGATTTTTTTACTAAATCAAATTATTTGTAGATTTGGTATGCCTATTAAAATTATTGTTGAAAATTTTATTAGCTTTAAAGGTAAGCCTTTAGTGGCATTGTGAAAAGATAATAGGATTGAATTGACCCATTCTTCCAATTAAAACCCTCAAGGGAATGGGCAAGCTAAATCTAGAAACAAAAACTTGCTCAATATCATCAAGCAAACTTTGGAAGCAAATAAGAATAAGTGGGGTGAATAGCTAAAGTTTGCCTTATGGGTTGATAGGATTATGCCTAAGATAGCTACATACAAAATCCCTTTTGAGATTGTTTATTGAGCTCAAGTAGTTTTGCCTGTGAATTTATAGTTTCCCACTTATCAACTCATACAACAACTAGAGGATGATGATCAGATCAACCACTATGAAAGTAAGATGAACAAAATTATTGAGTTTGATTAAATTAATAGACAAGTGCATGAAAGACACCTTAAATTTAAAGAGAAGATAAAATATTTGATAGGAAGTTCACTCCAAGAACCTTCCAAATAGGTGATGTGGTTCTACTTTAGGATAACATGTATGAGGAGAAAGGAAATCATGGTAAATTTGGTGCCTTGTGGATGGGTCCCTATTACATTGAATATTAGATTGAAGATCATACTTTATTTTTGAGATATTTAAATGGTGAAATATTGGAGCTACTAGTTAATAGTAGACATCTGAATAAATTCCTTGATTGAGTCCATAACCTATGTACCATATTATATAGTGTATAGTTTTGTTCTCTCATTTTATTTCCCCCTATTTTGGGTTTTGTTTGTATAGTTTCCTTTTGTGTTCCTATCATGTGTTCATTTTCAAATCCTCTTGATCCATTTTTATTTGTATACCTCATTTTTTTGAGCCTCCATGAGTGATTGTTGATGAAATTGTTAAAAATATTGACTCTGACTTGATAGATTGGTACCTGGTCTTATATTTTGTGGTTCCTTACACACTTGTAGGGGGTATGCATTCTTGAATGAGAGATAATGTTAGTTCCAAAAATTTTAATAAATAAATTAAGCCCTTGTCAACTATGAATGCCTTAGTTTTCAACCCAATTATAGCTTTTAAGTGTTCATTAGTCTGTCAGAGGTCAATTTAAAAAAATCATGTCTGTGCACTTTGAATCCATTATTCTAATTGCATTAGCCTAGGACCCTTTAATTTAAAATCAAATTAAGTGGGAACATTTGAAAAAAATGTTATAGACTTAATTTAATTTTTATACTAAGGCTTGGTCATGTTTATTAACATGAATAAACCTTAATATAAAATTTCATATTTGGGTCCTTTTATATATCCTGAAACATGATCCCTTTTATTTGTTAGTGTGGTTTGAGTAATTCTTGGTCCCTTTATTATATGCTTAGTGTAAATATTTTAGTCCTTATCATATTTTTTTATGTACCCAAAAACCTTAGGCTAAGTCCTTTATCCAAAGTTGTTTATGTCTTAAGCTCAAAACTTAGAGATTTCCCTTGTCCAAATTGAGCCAATCACACCTGAGCTAATGGATCATGATTGAATGGTGTACATAGACATGGAGGTAGATGATCAAATGATGAAAGAAAAATGTTAAACCATCAAAATATCTAAGAGCCTCATGAGAGTGACAAGTATCACCATATTGGTGGGTTGTTTAATGATCCAACATGTAGGGTTCAATAAAGTTAAAATAACATCTAGAGGACACATGTCAAACTCATGATGAGTGAAAATAGTCGTATGATGTCTACACAAATTTCTTTAATGGTCATATGGACATCAAAATTAGGCTTAATTATCATCTATTATGTGTTAAATTTGATAGTCATGTGGATGCCATTGATGGTCCCAAGAATGTCAAATAAAAGGTGTGTAGATGTGAACTTTAAGCCATGATAACTATCAATTGGGCCTAAATTTTATGGTCATGCACCTGTCAAATATGTCATGCATATGTCAAATGACAAGTGTGTAGATGTCAAATTTAATTCATAGTGGATAACTAATGACATTTAAACAACTAGATGGATATCAATGGTCTGTGTATGATCCTACATTCAAGGGATCAATGAAGGTGGGAATCCAAGCTACATCATATAGAAGACACAAGCATGCAAGTTCTCATGTCCAAAAAAGGGAGCCATTGAATATAAGAAACCACATTTCAAGGTTCTATAATATATTAAATGATTTCCATTTAATCTTGGAAGTAGGCTCTTTTTTGAGTTAGTGTAGGGCTTTGGTTTGTTTATTTCTTATTCTTATTTTCTTTCCCCTTGTTTGTATATAGCACTTGTACATGTTTATTCACTTTATTTTGTGTTGTTATTTATTTATTAATAAGTCTTTTCAAGATAGTCCTTGGCTCTAATTTCATTCAATTTCTCAAATAAGGACCTTATAAGTTGGGAGTGTAGGTGTAAAGGGACTATGGCTCTAAACTATGAGCTTGATGTTTTTAATTTTAGGGAGACTAGTAAAGATAAATGAATAGACTAATTATTCCCTAAAATCTTGAACTTTGTTCTAATCTAAGCTTAATTATGATAAGGTTTATATATGCAAGATGAAGGTTTAAATTATTGAGGCATAATCATGATTGTAATTAAATAACATCCATTACCTAGGGTAAACTTTGTGACCAAGGATGATTTCCTAAAGATCAAACACTTGACCAAATCCCAAAACTCAGCTAACTTGGTTCTTAATTGTTATCACATAGGATTGCACCTATCTTGATGTTATAGCCTTTTGTACAAGTGCATAATGATAAAATGTAAAAACCTCCATAATCATGGGACCTTGTCAATTTGAGGTTAATATTCAGAGAAGGAAAACATCCTTTCACTAAATCTAATGCAAACTGATGAAATACTAGTTCTGTGTAAACCTCAATCTTTAGTGCTTTTTGATCATAAACTAGGGTTTTGATTCAGAAAATGGTTAGAGACTTGAAATTTGTGGAAAACTAAAATTATGGTGATTGCAAAAAATATTGTATAATGGATCTAAATACTTTCTTGACAAACACAATAGAGTAGAAAATAGATTGAATATTTTTTAAGCACAAACTCATGTAAATTTGGAAATTAGGGGCAATATTTTATCTATTTTTCAAAAAAGAGAAAGGATATTTATTCGAAAAAATATTATCAAGAGGGTGAAATACCACAAATAAATTTTCTTGGGACTGAAATAAAAGATAAATCTTCCACAAAAATCAAATAACTTTGCATAACACAGAGATTCCAAAGACAAGAGAGGCAAAACTTTAACTTTATTTCTCTTCAAAGGTTACAGCTTGTAGTAAATACATTCAAAATGTAGAAAAATATATCTAACAATAAAAATATAGATTGGACCATAGTATCTACCCATTTTTATATAAAATATGTCCTAGAAGACATGTAGTTATTGAAACTTCAACACTCAGTTCAAAAAATCATGTAGATCTGAAAATCTTCATGAAAAAAGAGGTGAGCTCTTCTATTTTTGACATCATGGATTTGTGGAACATTTGAAACATGGCATGCATGATTTTGGTGTGATCCTGGGTGTATCATGGCATGGTATGGCATGTCTAGAAATGAATATCTTCATGCAAAGATTCTCCATCTGATAGTGACTAAAAATATCTATCCATGCAAAAAGTGGCACCCAAAATAGAACTTGGCCTTTCTAAATAAAAGATAACATTGAAAATAAACTTTAAGTTTCTTTTCATGTAAACCCTAGTGTACAGAACGTAAAGTGATACTTTTACAATGTTCAAAGTCTTTATCACTTTTTTCCAAAAAGGAATTGTGCAATTTATGCTTTAATACTTTTCACCTTGTAAACATTTCACATTAATCAAAATGAAAAGTGCAATTTTCACTTATTCTTTTTTCAACTTCCACATTCAAAAATATAAAGTGTAAAAACATATCTTTATCTTTCTCAAAATAGTTATTTTTTTTTTTTTTTTTTGCAATTATAATTTGTAATGTCTTGAAATGAAATTACACATGATAACAATGTTTGAAAATATTAAAAATGAGAGGAAAAATTAATTGATGTCCAAAATATCCTCAACTTTCTTATCATTCTCTTCCCATAGCATATTTGTGTATGTATCAAAGTATTTAAACATTACTTGTATTTGCTCTGCATCCAGCCCTTAAGAATAAATGTTAGATGCTACACAATCTTCCTAGACATCAAACAATTCTCTTCTGAAATTTTTTTATGCCTTGAATTTTAGTTCTCATCTGATCAATTTATTTCTCATACTTGATGAACCCATGAATGGAACTTAGAACAAATATCATGTCTTTCATAGAATCCTTCTCAATGATTGCCTTAAAATGATTATGAGCATATTCTTCTTGAAGGAGATTGTTGGCATCATCCATTGATTGACATGACATTAAATTCATCATGCCATCAATCTTTTATAACACATCAATAGCCTTTTTGTGAGCCTCCTTGGCTCACTCCATAGACTTTGTCAGTACTCTTATCCAAAATTGAGCAGCCTTGTGTAGTTCCTCATTCTTAAAATCATCCTTCAATATTTTCTCAACAATGAGGGTATTTATGTCAATTAATTTTATGGCTGTTAATTTGGGATAATACATATTTAAGAGCTAAATTTCTCCTTCACAAATGTTAATATATTCATTAAAATTTTATTTTCTCTCCATGATGAGTCCATAATGATCCATCATGGCTACAAAAATTTTGTTACCTTTTGTGATCAATTCCTCAAACCATTCTTTTGTATCCCTTCTCATGTGAGAAATCTCTTGTACAAAATCAATTGTAGCTTGATCTAGACGGATTGGCTATACTACCTATGGTTGTTGTGATGATTCACCAGGCTTTATGAAATAGTTGAGTACTTCAGTCAACTAATCAACCTTTCTTTTCAGCTCATCCTTGGTGGCTTTGTCTAGGTCAATTATCTATAAGAGAGAGTTGATACATGTCTGTACAACATGTTTGATCCCTTATCTTGTCTATTGACCAAGGTGTATATGAAAGACTTGATAATCTTCTACTAAAAGATCATCTTTTGATTTTTTTGGAAGGGGATCTATAATTTCAACATACCTTTCTCACTTATCATTAGTGAATGTTCTTGAGAGTGCCATGGGAGTGGGTTTTGAAATCTTCTTGACTTTTAACATACTAAATTCCAAAGTGTTGGGATTAATCATTATTTTCTACTTTTTACACATTGATTGGGCTAACCAACTAGGGGTATCCTTCTATTGATCTAACATTATCAACAAAGAATCTATAGTTGATGTGGATGCACTAGTTGACACTGTGACTATCAGGGACTCCTGGGAAGATGATACCAGTGGCTACTTAGAAGGTGCTTGTGAGGATCCACTCTCATAAGTGGTTTGTAATTCATTATCTACACCAAGTGTCTAGGTCTCTCCAACCTCAACTAATGGTAGAGATGAAATAGTGGAAATGGGGGGAGTGAAGGTTGGAATGGACACAAGAGTAGTGAATTTAAGAACTAGTGGAAGGGTGGAATCCAAAGAACTAAATGTGTCAATTATGTGTGTAAGACCTCTTAGGGTTAGTGATGTGAAAATAGTAGGTTGAGATGAAGGGGAAATAATACTTACCCCAAGGGTTGAGGTGGATTATGGAACCATAGTCAAGATGACTGACTCCATAGCAATGTAATGTTGGGTCATGTTGGAATTAAAAGTGATGAAATGGAAGAAATTGTAAATGGAATGGAAAGTGGGAGTGAATAAAATGGTGAAGGTGAAGTGAAAAGAAGGGAAAGTGGAGTGAAAAATTGAACTTTCACTATAGGGGGACCCTAAGTGTATACTTGATTCATTTTTGATAATTTCACTTAGCTTATTGAGGTGGGTGGACACTTGAGGTGGAGGAGCTAAAACTTGTGGAATAATAGGAGACTAAGATAAATGAGTAGAGATAGCTTGTAGAGGTGTTCAAACCTCTTTTAAAATATGTGTATAAGGGGGAGCAGTGGAAATAAGATCCAATGATATAGGATATAAAGTTGTAAACCCCTATGTTATTGTTGTGTCCTCAACTAAAAGATCAATCGATTCTTCTACAACTTCTCCCTATCTGCTTGATTCCCCTTTCTTTTCCATTGTCTTCTTCCTCTTCTTGCTTTTTTTAGGTTCTTCCATTGATTCATTAGGGCTTTATTTTCAAGGACTAACACCTCCTACTTTAAGCTTCAAGAGCTTCTACTTAAACCCTATTTTCTCTCTTATGACTTGGATGCCCTTGCTTCTTATATAATTGATAGTTATGTTAATAACAGGGGTTTTTCTATCGAATAGAGAGAAGGATTCAAGTACTGACCACCTCACTAGTGGTAGAGGTCTGGAAATCATTTGTATGATGTAAATTAGATCTAACCTAGAGTTTTCATCCACTAAGTCATCAAGGATTGGTGCTAGATCATAGTATTTTATTTTTTGTAGGGGCATCCTAAAATATTCCCTCATTCTAACCATTTCTTGATCATCATAGTATTCCAAAAAATACTCATAATATGGCACATGTTCACATGTTTCCAATTATAGTATAGTAGTAACCTTACCATATGGATCAAAGTAAGGTCTAGACTTCAGAGTTGTCAGTGTTACTTGGAACATCTTTACCTCTGCATTTCATGCCTTCAAGAGAGATTGGTATGTGTAATAGCCAATATAAATAGGGAAATGTATCCCTACCTTATGTCTATCTAAAAGGAGTTTGTGTTTATCCATAATTTTCCTAACCAACTCTAATAATGCCTATTTATCACTTACATAATAGGGAAGTATGTAAGGATAACCACTAAATATAGTTGCCTAGATGTAGGAGTAGGTGGGGAACTATATGAAGGAAGCCCATTTGGTAATCTCATATTTTATTTCTTGGGAGAAACTTATCTTCCTAAGCTCTTGATCAAACATGATGATCATGCTATAAATGAAATCATCAATAACTCTCCTAAATTTCTATCTACTAGCTTATATAATGAGATTAGGGTAGTAGTTATAGAATCTATTTATTCCTTTAGGGACTATATTAAGTCTCAGGAACAATCTTCCTTTGGCCATGATATAGACAAAATAAGATGCCATATAAATTTTTTATCATCTACACCTCCGTCAACTAGATATAAAGGGAATCACTTATTAACTAGGCCCAATGTATCCATTTTTTGTTTTCTCTAATGATCCAAATATACTGGTACATCCAGTCCTGATAACACTTGACATCAAAATTGTTAGTGATTCTATGTAATAGTGTTATGATATCTCCCACCTCCTCTATAAAATTAGATCTATACATAGTCTTAGTCAATCTAGTGGAGGAATGCTTGGGAGTCTTGAGCCACTGTTTGTTAATAATATTTTAACATTCATATTTATTCTCCTCATAAAACTATGAATATGTTTGTGGAGTTATATCTAAATATCTCTCAAACTTAGGGATGGAAAAAACTATGTTGATGAAGTTGGGATCAAGATCTAAAACTTTCTCCCCTTTCTTAATGAAGACTTATCTCCTATCAAGATCATAATGTAGGGCCATTATGAGGTTCAACTCAAGGATAAGAATAGATAGAGGAAAGGCTATAGATTATGGTAAACTAGAGTCATAGATACTCTGGTTCTAGTCACATTTCAAATCTACACCTATCTTAGCCTAGAAATCTCCTAGGTCAATATGACCTAAATTAGTATTTGTTATCTCTGCCAAATTGGACTCAAAATAAGAAGTCACTTCGAGGCCCTTAGATTTGAACTTCATTTCTTTAGGAGGCATGGAAACTAAAGTAACTAATTTTAAGAAACCAACCATGAGAGTTTATGGAACTTTTAGGTGTTTGGAGCACTTGTATTCTTAGGTAAAACCTAGAGGTTCTTAAAGCACATCTAATATATGTGATGCTTGAAGGATGTTAGGTTTCTAGTGGAAGTGGGATGTGCTTACAGTAGGTCCACTATCCATGGTACACTAGGATTCGATGGGGGTCAAATGTGTTTGAAGCATGTTAGATCTCCAATGGAAATGAAAGGTGATCAGAGCATGTCCACTCTCTATGGTGCTTTAAAAGTCGTATGGGTTTCTCAAGTGTTGAAGATAGGTTTAGTGTCTATAGGTGTGCTAGAGGAATATTTGGAAGGAATATTTTCTATTTAAATGGAAGGTATATACTTGTGAATATTTTCTATCTTTGTAAAAGTTGAGATTTCATTTATGAAGTCTTTAAGGGGTAAATGAGGGTTTCTCTGGGATAATGATGTATGTAGGATTTGAAAAATCTCAGAGATAAAGTTTTCAAGAATGAAAATCATAGATTACCTCAAACATGATATTTTTGATAAAATCACCACACTAATCTACCCTTTAGTGATATAGATGATGGATTTTAAGGGGAAAAACCCTAATTAGGCAAGTCAAATGAGAATTCAAATAGGAAATTTTAAAAGAAATGAGAGTAATTTGAAAGACTCAAATAGAAGGAATTATGGTAGAATATCAAGGGAAGTACCATTTTATGAGTGTAGGTGACATGGCTTTGAAGCTTTACAGTCATGGATCAAAAGTATTAGTTTTAATTTACATGTGGCTTAAGGTTTGGTTGTGAGGGCATGAGTGACCAAAGCTTAAAACACACTTAACAACTTAAACAAATGATAATACATTGAAAAAACAACTTAGTTTTTATAGAAAAAACTACAATTAATGCAAGCTTGGGTGGTAGAGGTTAAACCTGCTTGAAGAAGGTCTACTCTTTATGGAATAATTGGGTTTAGTGAGAAGTGGGACTTGACATGCACTTCACATGTTGAAAATGTGCAATGTGCACTTTAGGTTCCACATTCTATAAGAAGGATTTTAGTGAACTAGTAGAGTTTGGACCTACTTGAAGTAGGTATACTCTCCACGGATAGGGTGATTAGTTTTGGTGAAAGGTGAAATCAAAGGGGTGTTTTTCATGTTTGAAATGTGTAAAGTACACTCAAAGTTCCATATCACATGATGTTATAAATTTTAAAGTTTTTTGTGGAACACAGAGACTGTGGTGCACTTTGCATGTTTGAAAATGTACAATGTGCATTGAAGGTTCCAAGTTCTACGGAGGGGGGAGTGTTAATGGTTTGATATGATCTAGAGCCTGTCATGTACTTTACACATTGTGAAAATGTGTAAAGTGCATATTGAGTTCTATATTTTGATGAAATGGTGCATGGTAGGATCCAAAGCCCACCATGCATTTTTAACATTCAAGAACATGCAAAGTGCATGGTGAGTTTTGGATTCTATGTTTTTGTATTTTGGTGTTTTTTGGGATTCAAAACCTATGAAGCAATTTACATAGGTGCAAATTTCATCTAGAGTTCTAGATTTTGTGAGGTGAAGGGAAGGATGGTCTTTTGGAGGATTCAATGTTTTTTTCCCAAAAAATGAATGGGGTCTCCTTTAGGGTGTTATATGTAATGATATTTTTGGAAAAAAAATCAACACTAACCTTTTCAAAAAAGCTTAAAATGGTCTATAAAATAAAAAAATACAAAAATAAGAGCTCATTAAATTTTTTAAAAGGAACTTTTTAAGCAAAGGTGATTCAGTTAATCTCCACCGAGGTTAAGGATGCCTAGTTGGTAGTGGAACAAGGCCTTAAATAAATCCAAAGGCATCTTTTTTAGGGATATGGACACCTAGCTAGTAGCAGAGCAATTCCCAAGCCTTCCATAACATAAAAGCATGGTTTTTAATGAATATTCAAACACGTTGTAAGTCAATGTCAATGGTTAAAGACATAAAGTCTATAAATTTCTCTCTAAATCTCATTTAAAATAGTATGTGGAATCAAAGCATATACACAACATGACTAGGTTTTGATATTTGGTCCCAATTTTGCATGTGTGAGGATTGATTTAAACATGACTAGGTCTTAACAATAATGGTTGATCAAGTGGAATGAATAGCCTAGTTGTAATTATGAACCATGATCTCTAAATTTTAAAAAATATTTCTATGGAAATTAACTTGATCAGGGTGTTACTAGTATGTTTTCACATTATCTTTATTTTAAGATCATCCAACCCTAGTTTGGTTGACATATTTGTGCATGATTCTAGTTTAGATCTTATCTTAACTTGCTAACATTGGATTTCTAAGTTTTAGATTTGTATGTTTAATGGAGCCCTCCTTGAAAATGGATTATGTCTAGGTTTCATGATTTAATGTTAATATTGATATTTTACTAGCCTTTGGTTTGATAAAGGTTAAGTTGAGTTCATTTTGATCACCCTAAAAACCCTAAATCCAATTACCCTGGCCCAAGTTTTTCCATTTGAGTTCAAAATTGGTAGGAATGTTTTTATATAGGAGCATTTTAAAATGCCATGGACTTAGTTAAATTCTTATACTAAGGCTTGGTAGAATTTATTTACATGACAAAACCCTAGTCTAAAAATCCATGTTTGGTCCCTTTTAGGTCATGAGATCCTTTAACCTATGTTTCTCATGGTCTGAACTAGTGTGTGGTCCTTTTTATTTAGCAGATCCCCATTTTATTTCAAGCTTAGTCTAAAATTTAGCCTAAGGTCTTAACTTATATTTATTAATACAAATCAAAAGCTTAGTCTCAGATTGTAGCCTAAGTCTTATATTATTTTTGAGATTTGACTTAGTTATGTTTTTCACTATTCACATAAACCAATCACATTTTGACCTAATGGATTAAAATCAATAACCCACATTTATCTAGGAAATTGAGATCAAATGGTGCAATTTCAAAGTCAAAATATCAAGCTTATTGTGCATGATAAGGCTTGAGAATGTTCTCATTGATTAATGGTACATAGTTAAGCATACACCTTATGATCGATGGGGTGCATTAAGTCAAGGTTTCAAAATAAGACTAAAGTGAACATGGTGATGGCACATGTATTAAACACATTAGATAGAGTATTAAACAACCAATGGTGTTTGATCCTTTGGATCAAAATCTAATGACATGCATTGATTCAACCTAGCAATATCCAATGGCATGAGATCAAAGGGTCCCTTATATTTATGTTTTAACTTGGTCTATGTATTTACCCTAAAGTTTCATTATATTTATTAATAAAATCAAACCTTATGTTAAAACCTTATTCTATGTCTCTTTTATATTAAGCATGGGTCCCCTTTTTATTATGTCTTGAGCTTAGCCTAAAAATTTTATTCGTGTTCCTTAACATAAATAAGATCTTATTCCAAAAACTTTAGCTTAAATATTTATATTGTTCTTTGGGTTTTAAACTTAGACATTTTTATTTTTTGTAGGAACAAATCACACTCAATCTCATGGATTGAAATTTGGTGATGCACATTTGATTAGATGAAGAGATCTAACAGTGTGAGGACATGAAATGTGTGGTCACAGGCTAAAGATCAATCACATTCCCATAGATTGATGGTATCTATTTAAGAGTACACTATCCAATCTACAATACATATGAAGTCAATACTTTTCAATGAAGCCCAAAATGAATGTGGGACCACAACTTGGAAAGAGTGCATTAGCCTAATAGGACTGATAGAGTAGGATACATAAAGCAAATTAAGCAACCAAGTGGCACCATTTTCATCTAAGAACCATGGATATCCAATGACATTCAATCTTTTGGATCAAGATAAATGACACGTGCTTGATCGAGTGAGCAGATACAATGGAATGAGTTGAGGTCAATTTTTCAAAGGGATTAGATTGCATGAAGAAGCATTAAGTGTCCAAATTAGAGCTGATTAATTTACTTAGTCACTCTTAAATCCCATAGATGCCCATTTAGATTCGATGTGGCATGCCAAATGTTAGTATGTGGCAAGCTTTAGTCTAAAAAGTTAAACTTGATGGCTCTTTCCTAATCAGGTACTGAGTCAAAGCACATAAAAAGGTCCATGAGCCATTTTAGAGAAAATATTTCTAATCATGATCATGAATCATTTTTTGTTTCATGTCAGACCTAGATCATTCTTAATCTATCATTTCAAGAATAGGTTGTTTCACACCATTCAGAAAAATAAAGGCAATTTTTTAGGTGGTTCTAGCTATGCAAGCAACCATTCACAAGCATCTCTAGGCAGTTGCACATAATAATAAAGTCTTTTTGGCCTTTACCATGAAATTTACCTTCCATGAAGGTGTAAAGGGGCATATTTAGGGGGTTCAACATGAGAACAACATCTATTTAGCTTATCAAATGCTTTTCTCCCTCCATCTATGCAAGCAAGTGGTTAAGAGAATCTCTAGGAAATTGTGAGTCCTCATCATTCCTTATAGAGGCAATTACAACAAATATTTCTCAAAAATGGATGAAAATCTTAGGCATAGAAAAAGGGCATTTTTGGTTGTGAGCATCTTGATATAAAGGATAAGTTTTTTATACAATATTTACAAATTGTAACCTATAGGTATGGATTTAAGGAGTGAAAAATGTATAAATAAGGGGTTTCCCCTCTATAGACACTAGAAAACCACACACTATGATTATAGATGTCTTACTAACCCTTAGACCACCCCTGGCCCCCCTTGGGATAATTTTCCTAACCATTTACCCCACCAATCATTAGTGGAAATGGTTAACTTTAACCATTTGTGACTATGACCCTAACCATTGATGTTCAACCCTTAACCACTGATGGTTAACCTTGACCACCAATAGTTTGCCCTTAACTACCTCAAGGTTAAACTTCAGCTCAAACTCTAGCTTGCTTCTATATTAATAGTTATTTGATCTACCATTTTGCATGGTTAATGCATGTTGAGCTTAAAATTAGATAGCTTGTTAGACACCTTGGATAAATTATTATTTCACCACTCCCTTCCCTTTAAATTAAGAGAGGAATAGGAGGTGAAAAGGAGGATCAAAAATTCTTGTGCAAGAGATCAAATCTTTTTGTATATGTATGTTCTTACTTTTAATGACCAGGATAGAGATCAAAAGGGCTACTACAACTCATTAGTCAACATCCAATGCATTGTCACTCTACTAAAATTTATCTAGATTCTACAACAAGTTTTTAACCATCCTCAACATTCTTTAGACTAGCAACAATAAAGCTAAGTGATATTTCTTATTAGTATTCAACAATTATTTTCTTTGTTTCATTCCTTATGTTGGAGCTCTATAATTCCAAACACTTCTTCTCTTCCCTAAGACCATAGGTGGCCTCTTTCAATCATTTGAAGACCCTCTACCTAAACCAAACACCTATGAACCTTACCTTCTATCTCTCAACTAGTAGCCAACCCAAACTTACCTTCTATAACCCTTCTACAACCTTCCCAACCAAACTTCTCTTCCTAAACTAGATCCCATAGTAATCATTGATGGTTCCCTAACCACTGATGGTTTGACCCTAACTACCAATGATTCCTAACCATTTATAGTTACCCAACTACTAATGGTTTTAACCTAACCATTGATGGTATTTGTCTATAATTTTCAATATCAAGCTTATTTGACTTATCAAACTTTGACCAAATCCCATTTTCTAATTTTTTGTCTTATCATAGAAGATCACTCAATCTTCTGAACCACATTTTATTTATTTAGCATTGATATCTAATCATTTATTGATATAATTAGACAAAAACACTTATTATTTCTCAAACACTTCTTGTATTTGATTTTAGTATCCTATGTTATTTATACAAGAAATTTATCTTTCATTTTTAGAACTTAATTATTTAAAAGTTTAGATTGATAGCCTCTAAGGAACCTTGTGCTTCTTGGATTTAGCTCATGCTAGGTAATCCACCCTACTACCCAACTAATCAACCATCTCTTTAGTGATTTATTTTCTATAGGTCATTCCTCCCAAGATAAATAGGAGTCTCCACAATCATCTAGATCAACACACATGTAACATATCAGGTTCTACTAACCACACCCTTCTTTCAAGTTTTATAACTTTATTTCTAAATAAATAAGTAAAATTATAGTGAAACATTCTAGTATTCCTGATGGTACCCTCGAGTCTTTTCTTGGGTTCATAGTTGCATCTATGTTCTTTTTTTCTTATTTTATGCTCATTCAATGAAATCAAAATTTCATTTTAGGCTTAAAATAAATTTGCATACATTATTTTCTTGTATTTATTAGCTCTCATAGCTTAATTTAAATCAAGTAAATTAATCATAATCTCACTTCTCTCCACACACACATGATGAAACCACACATTTAATTAAACATCAAAACATTGACATAAGGCCCAATTGGGATTTCATCACCTAGAGGTCACCTTTCCTTAACTATCCTACTTGAATTTCATCAGCAAGTGTACAACCAACTCATAGTTTTTAGAGATTATAATCAACCAACTCATTATGTTTGTTGATTATAATCTCTAACAACTTGATATATTTTGGCTAAGCACTCGATGCACTTGTCATTATGGTGTGTGAAGTGAGGGGGTAGGCCCCAATATCAAGCCATATACCAAGTTCTAGTATAGATCTTGATAGCCTTTAACTACCTAAAACTATCCTTAGATGACTTCTTTTAGTACCCAATCTATAAGCCCTAAGTTGGTCCTTCATAACTTCTTCAAAATTGAGGCATAAGCCTAAAGAGAGATAATAAAGTATCCTAAGATTCTAACATGTCTTAGTGTATGAATTATTTTCCTTGAGATATTTTTATTTTTATTGATTTTCTTTTGAGTTGTAAGATTTCTTGTATCTTCCTTTTTTCCTTCCTTGCATGGTTCTCAATAGACAACTAAAAAATCAAGCAAATCAGGATCAACCTCTCAACCACCCATCTTCCTCTTCTTATTCTTCCTTGGAATACATCTTAAATGTAGAGGGTTCTCCTCATCCTTTTGAAAGTCTTAGTATCCCTCAAATGTTTGCCCAAGGTGATGCATATTTATCCACCTTTTTAGATAACAATCCCATATCCCACCATACCCATGCTTCAGTTCCACCTACTAATTTGACTTATGGTATGCCATCCCACCTTATGGGTAACATCTCTACTATCTCCACCCAACCTTTGGTCACCCAAGCATCCTATTATACCAATAATCCATATAATACCACTGACCAAAACTAAAACCCATCTAACCACCTAACACTTAGACATCTTCCAACCTAACCCACAACTCTTCTAACATAGGAACAAACCAACCTTTATCCACCCATACCCCGCTTACCATTAGAACACCCTCTCCTAGTCTTACCACCTTTCCTCTTATTTCTAACCTGCCTACTTCCACTCCATTTTAGAGCTTGGTGGTTCCCATAAATTTTACATTTCCACCCATTAGTACCAAGGTTACCACCCATCCCCAACCTACCAACCTAACTATACCTCCAACCCAATCCATGTCAATTTCTCAACAAATGCCTATTGCACCTAACCCAAGCTATATTATAAACCCACAAGGATATATGGCTCTATCTCTACCCAACCTCCCACATCTACTTATCCATACCTGGCACCCTCTCAACCACTCATTTACACATACTAATATGTGACAACCTCCCAACCTTCCATTAGTTATCCTTATGTTGCACCTACCTAAACCCAACATAATATGCCCTAGAACTATGATGGTGCACAACCACAAATGGATCTTGTTAAGATGTTAATGGAAAAAATGACTACTTTGGATTTATTTATTTTTAGTGCCCATAACCTCTTATCATATGATGAAATTTGTAATGAACCAATTCACCAATCCATTCCCATTCGACCTTCTCCTTGTCAATGGGAGCTTCTAAAAATTTCAAAATTTTAGAACAAAGAAGACTCTCAACAACATATGATAGCATTTAAACACTCTTACTATTTGATTACCTATGATGATGTTCTCCTTATTTTCACCTTTCCCATGTCTTTATCTAGTTTGGTGCTAGATTGGTACAGTGTTATTCCCAAACACACTCTCTTTTCTTTTACCCAACTAGCTCAAACCTTCTTAGATCTCTTTTCCATAAACATCTTTAAGAAAGTTTCCATCACCGATATTTTTTCCATCTAGAAATTTGATGATGAATCCATTTCTAACTTCATATCCCATTAGAGAATCTTGATAAACCAACTCTCTTTCTCTTTGCCCCAACTCAAGTTGATTTAGCTTTTTGCTCAGGCTTGTGCCAAACACATTTCCTCCACTTTATGGGTTTAGACTTTGAAGACCTTTGATGAAGATTTTACCATGGCATAAAAGTTATAAAATAGATACATTGATGAGGGGATGTTAAAACTAGGAAATAAGAATTCCACCTTAAAATCAAATGAAGCTTCCTCCTCCAAACCTAACATTCAAACCAACTCTATCACCAAAAATAAGGGAACTTTGAATGTGGTTATCCTTAAAACCACTCTTCCAATAGCTATTAACCAACCCAAATCTTCCAATTTCTCTAATGAAAACACTAAAAACCAAAACTACAATAGCCAAAAGTAGTATACTCCACTAGGGGCATTGTATGCTTCCATTTTGGATACGTTGTTGAAAGAAAATATCATACAACTTCCTCCAATAAAACCTCCATAATAACTTAATTCCTCTCATCCTCCACCTATTTGGTATAAGTAGAATAATTTGTGTGCCTTCCACCACATCATTAGACATGATGTTTTTAGATGAAACACTTTCAAAAGCATTGTCCAAGGGCTGATTGACAAGGGGGAACGTGTGCTAGATAATCCTAATGAAACCCTAAACTAGTCACTTGACATATTTAGATAACCATTCCACAACCATGCACCTTTTGAAAATAATAAAAACAAAAAAGTATAATCCTCTCATAGTTAGGAGGTCCATACTATCAGTTTGGTCTTTCATGAATTCATTGTCAAGGAAACCATTACCCAAACCACTTCTTCTTCTCTTCCACTTATTGAGGTAGTGGAGTCACCTTCTACTCATTTGGAAAACAAAACAAAGGATAAAATTTCTTCCCCTCCTCATTTTATTGAGAGGGTGTAATCACCTTCTACTCTCATTCCTTCATTTATTAAGGTAGTGGAGCTACCAACCTCTCCTTTAGATGACACACTAGATGAGACAACCATTACCACCACACATTTATTTTCCATCATACAATAATCCACTCCATTTAGAAAGCATTTCTAAGGAAAATCTCACTCTACCTACCCCTCCCATGGAAGAACCATCTTCCCAAAACTTAGAGCCTTTGATTGAGGAGATGGATGAGATAACCAATTCCATATCTTCACCATGGGTTTGTCCTTTGAGACCAATTCCTAAGGGATCAAACCCATATATACACCTTTCTCTAAGCTGGTCTAAATATTAGGATAAATATTTCAACCCAACATGGATTTGCCATATATTGGCACCATTTGATGCTTCCTTACCCAACCAAGTGAGATCCCCAACCATGCCATTATCAACCCAACCTCCCACTTTTACCATTTAACCAACCATCATCTCAACCAAACCATTAAAAACCTCTACCCCTCTAGCCATAATTGAACTGACCAAACTAACTCCACCCAAAGTAGCCCAACTAGTTACCCCCATCCTAGCCAAGTCCATAAAAAATCTAGGCATACTACATACTCAGAGCCTTACTCACCCTCCATTAAGTTGGATTTAGCACCACCTAGCCCACCAAATAAACCCCAAGTCAAGCCAACTAATAAAGAGGAGCCACCTAGGATCCTAAAAGCCAAAACCTTACCACTTATTTCTACCTTACCTTCCATTTTGGGACCACATCCTTCTTCTATCCTAGGACCTCATCCTTTCGTAAAGAAAACACATCTCCCAAAGACAACCCAAACCTAGCCTCTTCTCTTTGATACACCCATACCTATAATTTTTATGCCCTCTACCTCCAAAACCTCCACTAGCAGACATCCTACTTCTAACCCTTCTATTTTTAAATCACTCACTACCAAACCTACTACTTCTAAAAATTTAGCCTCCAAACCACCAACCACCAAGAATACTCCACCACCCAAAAATCCCTCTATTAAGCCTACTCCTAAGAAGGATTCCACCCTAAAATTCAAAATTAAAACTCCAACATCCTTACCACCTTTGATCGAGTCTTACTCAACCATCTTGTAGAGATTATTACAAGTTTTTTGCTTAACTTTGCCTCCCATCAAACCATTTAACCCCCATAGTCCTAAGCCGTCCTGGTTTGATGACAATCTAATTTGTTCATACCATATAATGTTAGGACATGATACAAATAACTATAAAGCTCTCTAAGTCCTATTCCATCAGCTACATGTTGATGATGACATATTGTTAGAAGAACCACCCTTAACCCCATAGCCACTCCAAGAACCATAAGCTACCACACCAAAACTACCTAATCCCATGCTCTCATCCAAGCGTGGGGAGGAACTGATGTAGTCCTCTATCCCAACTCTTCCCCAAATCTATACAATCCATGTGGCCACATGATCACAAACCCAAAAAAGGATAATGGGAAGGTAAAGGTGTCCATTCCATAGACAACCTTATTCTACCACACAATCACTCAACTAAACCCAAACACCCACACCTTCTCCTAAACCCAAGATATCTATCTTGGGTACCTCTCAATCCAAACCTTTTTAGTCAATCCAAATAGTGGTTCTAAATAAACTTCACCACATATTATTGAAGATGAGTTTATATGAGCTAATCAATACCTCACCCCATCACCACTAGACAATGATATAAGCTTTGTAGTCTATAGAGGTCCAGCTAGAAGATCCACATCCTATATCATCCTTTATCAGAGCCCTCTATCTTTCCACCCTTGTTACCTTTAAATATTCATTCCCTTAATTCATCCCTAGGATATGGATCCTCCTCTCTTCATTACCACATACATCAACCAAACCTGCATAAAAGGGTTATGATTAATAGAGGAGCTAGTATAAACATTATCTCCTCCCACACATATGAATAGCTAAAATTACTGGAGAAAATTATGTCAAAAACCACAATAGTGCTTTGTTCCTTCAATGACACCATGACAACAACTCTAAAAACTAATTTACACTATGACATCAACTCTAGAAACTATCATCCTCCACATTCATCTAAGACCCCATATGCTTCTTGAGCTCTTCTATGTAGTGGAAGGTGAGTTCCAATATAATATTCCTCTTGGATGTCCTTAGATCAATTCCATGAATTATGTACCATCCACCCTACATCACTACATAAAATTTGGGCATAAAGGTAAAATAGTTACCATACAAGATGACCCAAGTCCTTTTACATCATGAAACATGATGTACCACCCGAATGATGTTCTCCTCCTTCCCACCACCAATTCTTCATCAACCAATGATGATTCCACTTCTTTTACCAACTAATCCTTAACTATATCATCCATTATTTTTACCCAAATCTCCATAAAGGACCCTTTAGAATCCACATTCCAACATCTCTCACTTAGGGAGTATTGCCTCTTGGCCTTAGATGACTTTCCTACTCCCTAAGAGTATGAGAAACTTGAATATAACCCTGACTATGACCCTAATAATAGAAACACTATTTATTTTTGGCCTCCTAATCTCTAAAAAAATCTTATCTATGGGGGACTTGATCAACCACTTACTTCATCCTTAGCCTCATCTTCTCCTTAACCATTCACCTCTGATATCTCCTACCTAGATAAACTAGAGTTTTCTAAGACATACTTTTATTGGTGTGCTTAGAAGGGATTCAATCTAGGATGTTACAAGTATATACCTCATGAGTTTCCTCCATGTAAGACTCAAAATCCTCATGAAAGATTTAGTCTCAGTTTCACTCCATGTAGAGAACTGACAGACTCACCTCCCATTACCATCATTGATGACAAAGTCTCATCCTCACCATCCACTCAACCATTGACATCATCCCCCATAACTTTTTTTTTCATCAACATGATCAACCTTGGACCCCTAATGTATCAAAAGGATGGTGAGACTGTAACCATTCCTTTGACTCATCTTGAGATGGTAGGAGATGACTCTCCTACCATTAATACTATTTGGTGTTAGGATGATGATTCCATTCTTGCCTATTTTGGTGCATAAGATTATTCTTTCTACAAATCCCTTCCTCTTGATACTTTTACCATGTTGAATTAATCCACCATGGATATCAACTTGGGTACTCTATATAACCTGTGTATTATCAAAATTGGCCAATCACTAAATCCCATGGAAATTTAAGATTTCCCCTCTTTCTTGTGAGACCATAGCATAGAATTTTCTTGGTTTTATAGTGATATACCAAGAATTGACCCTTCCATCACCACCAATAATATAGTCACCAACTATGATGCCAAGCTAGTTAGGCAAAAAATTTATTGGATGCACCCTTGTATAACCCTTCTCATTAAAAAAGAACTTTAGCACCTCCTATACATAAATTTCATTCAACCCATTGATTATCATTAATGGGTCTCAAATTTCATCCCTCTCACCAAAACCATAGGAGGAATTTGTATTTGTGTATACTTTCATGACATTAATCTTTCTTGCCCAAAAGATGACTCTCCTTTGCTAAGCATTGACTAGCTTGTTGATCTTATAGTTGGCCATGAGATGATATCTCTTATGGATGGATTTTTGGGTTACAATTAGATCTTAATTTCCCCTGAAGATCAACACAAAACCACCTTTATCACCCCCTTGGGAACTTTTTACTATAGGGTCATGCCTTCTGGTCTGAATAACACTGGTGTAACCTAATAGTGTGTTATGACCTACATTTTCCATGAATTTATTCAAAAAAACATAGAATACTATGTCAATAACCTTCTTGGGAAATATAAATGTCATAAATATCATTTGGCCATTCTTTATTTGAACTCCTCATCCATTACCATGTTTGCCTAAACCCTAATAAGTGTATTTTTTGGTTTTTTTATGAAGTATCCTTAGATTTATCATTTCCCTTCAAGGAATTGAAGTTGATCCCACTAAAGAAAAAATTAATCCTCAACATGCCTTCCCCTCACCCACCTCAAGAAACTCTATAGATTATAGGGGAAACTACAATCCATTCATCACTTTATCTCTTATCTCTCAGACTGATGCCAACCATTCCAACACCTTTTGAAAAAGGATGTATCTTTTAAGTGGAATAAATACTATCAAAAGGCATTTTATTCACTTAAATAGTAACTTATTTCTCCACCAATATTCATTCCTCCCAAAGAAGATCAACCTTTCTACCTTTATATTTCCACCACTGATCACTCCCTAAGGGAAATGCTAGTGCATTAGGATGAGAAACATATAGATTAATATATCTAGTACATAATCCATACAATTATAGAGTATGAGACTTGATACATCCATACAAAAAAATCACCTTGGTCTTTTTGGCAACCAAAATTTATGATTACCTTCTGAACCATAAGACCTATGTTATAACCAATACCAACCTAATCAAGTATATGTACTCCAAGCCATACCAAAACTAGTGTATATATAAGTGGATCATACTCTTATCTAAGTTTGACCTTAAGGTCCTCCATCAAAATTCAATAAAATGATAATTCATCATTGACCCATTGGCTAAATCACCTTTCGCAGATAACCAACCATCCTCCCTTGAGTTTCTCAATGAGTTCATCACTACCCTTTCTAAAAAAAAACATCACCTATAAAATGATAATGTTCTTAGATAGATGAAAATTTCAATGTGGTATGGGATTTAGTATCATCTTTATTTCCCTTGAAGATGAACCTCTTCCTTTATCCTTAAAAATTGACTTTGATTATATCAATAACATGGTTGAGTATGAATCCTTAGTGATAGGTCTCCAAACCATTTTAGCCTTAGGAGTCAAAACAATTAACATCTTTGGTGACTCTTAACTTGTGTTAAATCAATTAAATGTATCTTATTAATGTAATAATTATATCTTACAATAGTAAAAAGAACTATTTTATGTACTCTTAACATCATTTAAACACTACTGCATCCAGGCCACTCTACTATCTACAAATAAGTTTACCTATGTGATGGATTCTCTTGCTTCCTAGATTCCATCTATACCTTAAAAATCTAAGATATTTTATTTAGTTATTATCTTCCCAAATATTTTATTCCCTTCATGTAATATACTCTCCTTTAGACATCAATTAGCCATCTTTTGGACAATGCCACCAAATGTTGACTTAAATCAAATGTTATACAATATATTATATGGTCAAAGAGTTTGGCTAGATTTGATGTTATGTAAAGAGGATTTAAGTTATTTGTCATTATCCAGCATATTAACCCACCTTATATCCAATTAGAATCTCCAACCATCTTTAATATAGAGGAAACCTAACTTGACCTTTGGTATAAGCAAATCTTTGACTATCTCAACCTTACCATCATCCCTCCTAATATTTCTAGGAATGGATGAAGGGAATTCATTTAGGGTACCTCTCATTACACCATATTATGGGGATTCCTTTACAATCATGGATTTTATGGCCTCTTTTTCTATTGTCTACATAGTCATGAGCCCTCTCATGCTATCAAAGAAACACATGATGGGATATGTGGGGGACACTTTAGTGGCCTAATTGTCATTAAACATATCCTTCACCTTGGATACTATTGGCCCACCATTAACTAATATTGTTGTTATTATGTGAAGGAGTGTGTTAAATGCCAACAAAATGATAATTTACATCATGCACCTACCATATTCTCTAAGTATCCAAATATTTATGACTCTTTTCATAATGGGGTCTAGATCTTATTGGTGAAATTAATCCCCATTCTTTGTAGTGACATCATTCTATCATCACTATAATAAAATATTTCACTAAATGTGTAGAGTATATTCCTCTCAGCTCAAAAAAATACTAAACTATTGTCAATTTTATCAACCATCACATTATCTATCATTTTAGTGTTTCATATCAAATAACCACTGACAATGGTAAGAACAAACAAGTCCAAGGAATTTTAATGCCTTCGGTATCAAGTTAAGTTTCTCATGACCTTATCATACATAATCAAATGGATAGGCTAAATATTATAACAAAACTCTAAAAAACATTCTAATTAAAATGGTTAATACATCTGGTCAGGATTAGGATTTACACATCCCCTTTGCCTTATGAGCATATTGTACTAGCATTTGAATCCCTATAGGTGCTACCCCATTATCTCTTATGTTTGGAGTGAATGATGTCTTTCTTCTTGAAGTCCAAATTCCCTCTCTTCCTATATCCATACAAGATATCATTTTTAAGGTGGTTATCATTAGGAACATTTAACCTAAATTGAACTACTTGATGAACTTTGTTTAGCCATACTTACCCATCTTCATGTATATCAAGAACAAATCAAACAGATTTATAAAAATCACCTCAAAGTGTGATAATTCAATATTGGAGATCTCATCTTAAAGGAAAATCAACATATGACCAACATGGAGAAAAGCAAGCAAGGCAAATTTGATTTCAGTTGGCTGAGACCTTATATCATAACACACAAGTATGGATCAAAAGCTTACTGATTATCCTATCTTGAAGGGAAACTAGAACCTAATCCCCTTAATATTTTACATTTATGCCCTTTATTTTGTTAAACAAGATCCAACTCACCTTCTATCTACTTAAGCTCATCCCTTATTTTCACCAACATTCATCTCCTTATTTTAGGGATAACCGATTAAAGCTAGATCATGTGATAATCCTTATCCCAATATTAAACATGGGTACCATGGCTCTACCCATGACATGGTTCTCATGGTAATTTATACCCATTTACAGGATGGATTCCCATGGTTTTTATTGCTTAAAAATCCTTTACCCATTATCAACCTTCATGTACTTTAGCCTTGCCTCTATGGAGGTGAACCTTTTGAGATTATATAAGCAAATCCATGCCAAAAACAAAAACAAAATTAAAAAAATTCATAAAAAATTTAAAAAATCATATATTATATGGGTCATTCGAAGCATTCATAGATTTCTCCCTTGAAGAATGGTTGTCACAACCAATCAAAATTGCTCAAATGTAAGGTAGACTGATCCCTTGAAGGATATCTATTAATAGTCTTAAACATATCTCAAAAACTTAGATCACTCCCTTAAAGGATGGATAAGTAAATAATATGTCAAAGGATATCATTTTATTAGAAGCTTCATGCATTGATCAACTTCCCCATTCCCTCCAAACAATATTAAAATATCAAAAGACCCAATATCAAAATAAAAAAATGGCAAAGACAATTTTGGAAGCTATAATCAGATTTCATAAGTAGACTTCCTACATTGATCAGTCTACACCTCAAATGACATGGACTTGTTTATACTGGCTCTTTGGTAACTTGTAGAAGAGGCATGTTAGTCTCACCACAAGGTTCTATTATCATCCATCTTCCCTCTATCAACAATGAATTTTTTAGCTTACTTGACCTTATGTGATCAAGAAACTTTTTAACCAACTAATGAATGCTAATGCAAATCATTCAAAGGGATTAGGTTCATAAGTTAATTTAACTTTCATTTGTTTTGGTCTTTGCCAAATAAGAATCATCATGATTTCTTCTTATTCTCTCATACTCACTCATTAATGCATTCATTATGATGCTTATCTCTTGTTTATCTTTTTCTCTCTTATATTTTCTCACATTTCGTTTTGTTATCCAACTTACTCTATGTTTTAATATTAATTCACCTTAATCTAAATAAATGTAATTCATTAAAAAAATTTAAATGCCAATTATGTGTTTTATTTAGTGGCTGCCTTCTTACCTTATTAGTTTAAGTGTTTTTAATCATAAGAACATTTTAATGAATTAACCATCTCATACATCAAACATCATCTAATAAATAATCACATCAACTAATCATAAACCATATATCATATCTACAACCATTTAATCATACATAAAAAAAGTAATGAGTCATTCACATATGTTATCCACAACATGCCTAATCTAGATAAGGAAGCATAGACTCATTAATTTAAAACATGAACATAATCATCATGATCATCAATAATTATCATCAATAACCATAACCATCATCATAACCATAACACCAAACCTATATCCATAAATAACAGCCATACACCATAATAACATCATGAACATAATCATCAATAACCATAAAAAAATCACAATCATCATAACCATTTTCAATAAAACATAACATCATAATAATCATCATATCATAAACATGAACAACATCTATCAATATCAATACCATCATGAGCATAAATTAGATATCCATATGCAACATCAAAAACCATAACCACATCATGAACTCATAATCAAAATGATCATCATATATATCAATGATGTACATGTCTCTCAAAGGGGTATATACATCTCACTATATTGGATCGCAGGCCGATATCAAAATCATATCATACATCAAATATAAGGTCTCATAGGACTCTACAATCTTGGAGTACCACTATCTCTTAGAGCTTGCCCACCTCTTAAACCTACCTATCCACCTACAGATGTATCCCACTAACCTGGTGTCACACTGATATACCCTCTAGTGATCCCTACTCTGTACTCACCCCATCTAGGTTCATCTGGAAGATGTGTAAAAACCAATACCTCATAATACCGCAACACCTCAACTATCATTACATATCTCACCATAGAGATAGTCCTTGATGGTCTTGTAAGTTTCGGTACTTTCCCTCCCACTTATCTAAGAGCATCTATCTCCTATATAACCATGTATAGCTAAGATATAGCCTAATATCTCTCCATAGTAAGAGTGGCCACCTAGCCTTATGTCATGTCTCTCTCTTCGATCACCACTTTTAAGGTTCCCTATGATATATCTAGTACTACCCTATCTTAATCCCTCTCTCTAATGAGTACCTAACTATCTAGGGCATATGCCTCTATCTGGTCCCCACCTCTCCCTCCTCCTCCATATCTATAATTTGATTCTCAACCTGTACATCATTTCTTCCAAACATTATCACATCATAGTGTGCCTAGAACTACACAAGGTACTCTTATGTGACCCCTACATCATTAATATATGGTCTCACTGGCATCTCCTCTTGATAAAAATAAAACTCCTTTAGCTATGGATTAGGAAGTGGAAAATCTATGTTCTCCTTCCAGTACCATAGGAAAGCACCTATGATACCTTGTACTAGCCCAAACTACCTCCTCACCTTGTCAAAAGGAATCAACTCTACCTTAAGGTACCATGTATCTCAATCCACCTATAACTATATAATGATATGGTCTACCTCAAAATATTTTCCCATGAAAGAAATCTAACATACAGTCTTTAGATGACATCACCCTTGACCAGTGCATCTAGCCTATCTCAGTACCAATCCAAGTCCTATGTCCTTCCCCTTAGTCTTATGAGTGCATAATCATGCCTCTAATTCATGAATCCAACTCTTTAATCCATCTAAACAAATCCATGCCATGGTAACCCACATAGTCAAAGCACCCTAATGTACTCATACACCCATCAATGTATCATGAATCCAACATTGATGCCATACCTCCTATGTGACTTATAACCCTAGAGATCTTGGTAGATATGTATTATCAAGACAATTACCCAAGCATATACTATCTAATCCATTATCATGCCTACCAAAACTCTTAACAACACTAAAGGAAATCTCCCATTACTCGAGTCTAGTAGTGCATAGTAAGTCATGGCCATCATCATGAACCATCTTAATCCCCTATCTCTATGATACAAGGGTGTATAATAAAGGGATCATTCATGCCACCTCATGTGCATCGATTCCTCTTTGTATAACACATCCATGAGCTCATCTCACTCCTTACTACTGATGTGCTCTATTATCTCCCCTTATATCGATAGCCTCATGATCTGGTGGATGTCCTCTAGTAGGATCATCATCTCTTAGATTAGTAATAATAACATGTTAGTGGTTGGGTCCCATTTCTCAATGAGGGCCACTAACATAACCATATCTCTAGGCATATGTTGATAATATTTGATTCCTCCCAAACCCACTACTATTAAGTGATCCCAATCTTGATCTATCATCACTTGATAGACTTCATCTAGGAGTTTTGGTACTTGATCTCATACCTATAACTACTCCCTCACTTGTAAAGATAGATGAATTCATTAGTATACCTTCATCTCATCCATGTATACCCTCACCTAATTCACCCTCAACAACCTAATTTTACCTTACCCTTCACCCACTCTTACCCTTAACTAATCAACCTCGATTGTAGATGATTCAGTGGTGAAACACTGATGGTCTACACATTGACCACTTTGATGATCACCTATCGACTATAAATGGATGATTATCAACTAGAGATGGTTGATAACAACCATTAATGATCATTTTGTGGTGACTTCTAGTGACACACCAAACCTTATGGATTTCATAAACTACCTAAAACATCAACCAAATATCAAACTTTAACCTACACTTACACTAACTATCACCTACACTAGTTCCCACCCAATCACTACCAACCCCATACTCAATTTCATTCCCATTCCTAAAAACCCCTTAAATTAAAAATACTTACCCCTACCTACCCATAATAAAAAATACAAACAACAAATTCATGCAAAAAATACAAATTCAATTACATCACCTACCTCATTCTATGACCATCATCATGGTGGCACTCTTGAAACTATCGCCACTCACCCCCACACTCTTTACTAACTCTCTACATCCTCACTAGGTCAATAATTCTCTAGCCCATAGGATCACCTAATCACCTTTTCTTTAATCTCACCCAATCACCACCTTCCTCAACTCATATGAGTCTCCAAACCATATATGTTCTTTGCTTAAGCAAAGTTGAAATGATATAGGTCACAATTCACAAATGAGGAAATACAATATTGATTTGAATTTTAACCCTCACCCTTATAGGGCTGATGTCTAATCACTAATGATAGCTATCGACTATCGATGGTTAACCCTGATTGTTGATGGTTGACCCCTCTACATTTTTAGCATAATAACTACACTTTTTTACTCACTCTCTCTATAACAACATTTCCATTAACCACACCTATTCAAGATTACCCTTCTCTACTAATGAATAAACCACATCAAGCCCAAAATTGGTAGTTTTAGCCCAACTTTCACAAATTTGGTGACAAACTTACCTTGGTAATTTTGACCACATCGACTACCTTGCCATGTTAAACAATTTGAAATTATATTACTTTTACACACTGACCAATTTTGTGCCTTTATAGGATCACTTCCTAACTTGGATACCTGTGAACAAATTAAACTTGCCTAAGAGACTTACATTTACAAGTGTAACCATAATATCCAAGCCTAAATTTGGTCACTTGGTCCACTTTTCACTTATCCTTTTAGTCGCTACCTTGTTTTATAAACTACCTCACCTATGGTATCTTAGTCTATGCACAATCAATGCTATCATATATAGTTATATTTTATGCATATGTTTGTGCTTAGATACCCAACCTCTCACCAAATTTTATAACCCACTTCACCACTTTTCAAACCTACACTCAAATCTATTTCACCTCATCAATTCCCAATTTGATGGGGAACACATCCTCCCATAATTGGGGCATCTAACCTTGTAACAACCTTTCATTTTTTGTTTTGTAGCTTATAGATATAAAATTCATAACAAAAAGGGGAAAACCATAGATACTATAAAATTTCACACTACAATTTTAGATGTCATATTAACCCTTAGGCCACCCTTACCCCCCCTTGGGACCATTTTCCTAACCATTTACCCTACTAGTCATTAATGGAAATGGATAAATTTAGCCATTTGTGACTATGAATCTAATCATCAATGGTCAACCCTTAACCACTGATGATTAACCTTGACCACTAACATTTTTCCCTTAACGACCTCAAGGGTTAACTTCAGCTCAAACTCTAGATTGATTTTCTATTAATAGATATTTGATCTACCATTTTGCATGATCAATGCATGCTTATCTTTAAATTAGATAGCTTGTTAGATACCTTGTTGAACTTATTATTTCACCACTCACTTCCCTATATATTAAGAGAAGAGGAGGATTTGAAAAGGAGGATCATAACTTATTGTGTAAGAGACCAAAGCTTATTATGTAGGTATCATTCTTACTTCTAGTGAGTAGGATAGAAATCAAAAGTGCTACTGCAACTCATCAGTCAATAGCCAATGCATTGTCACTCTACTAAAATTGCTTCAGAGTCTACAACAAACTTTCATCCATCCTAAAAATTATTTAGATTAGCAACAATAAATATAAGTATCTATTTCTTATCAAGATTTAGTGATTAGTTTATTTGTTTTATTCCTTGTGTTGGAGCTCTATAATTCTAGACAACTCTTCTCTTTCCTATGATCATTGGTAACCTCTTTCAATCATCTAAACACCATCTACCTAAAATAGACACCTTTAAACCTTACCCTCTATCTTGAAATTAGTATCCAACCCAAGCTTACCTTCTAGAACCCTTTTATAACCTTCCTAACCAAACTTCTCTTCCTAAATCATATCCCATAGTAACCACCGATGGTTTGACCCTAATCACCAATGGTCCCTAACTATTGATGGTTACCCAACCACTTATAGTTTGACCATAACCGCCAATGATATCTATCTATCATTTTCAATAGCAATCTTATTTGACCTATCAAACTCTAACCAAATCCCATTTTTTGAGTTTCTATCTTATCACAGAGGACCACACAATATTTGAACCATGTTTGATTTATTTAGCATTGATATCTAATCATTTATTGCTATAATTAGTCAAAATATATTATTATTTCTCAATCAATTATTTTAGTATCCTCTATTATTTATTCATGCAATTTATCTTTCTTTTTTAAAACTTAATTATTTAAAAGTGTGGATTGACAACCTCCAAGGAATCTTGTGCTTCTTGGATCTAGCCCACACTAGGAAATACACCCAACTAATCAACCATATATTTAGTGTTTTCTTAGTTACAAGTCATTCCTCCCAAGACAAAGAGGAGTCTCCACAATCATCTAGATCAATTCATGCACAACATATTAGGTTTTACTAACCTCACCCTTATTTCAAGTTTTACAACTTTCTTTCTAAATAAATAAGCAAAATTTTAGTGAAACACCCTCTATTCAAAGGTTGTTTATTTTTGGTCATTGCTATTAGTTTTTTTATTTATATAAGTCTAGTTTATGCAAAAATTTTATGATCAATTGTTATGTATATATTTTCTCTCTCTTGCTAAGGTGTTTTTAGTTGTACAACCATTAACAAGCTTTGAAAGCATGTTTATATACTTTTCTTGTCAGAAGATAAAATCACCATGCTTATCCCATTGGAAATATCTTAAACAATTTATGTTCATAAAGTTTCTTGTCAATATTAATGAAAATTCTTGTGGTTCTTTGCTCTTTCTTGTTGATGAAGTGTAATAATATGTCTTACAAGTCTTACTATTTGGATAATTGGGTTTATGTTCACTACTAGTTGTCATCTTGAGCATAAATCTAGGTTGTAAATCCATTTCTATAGTTTAAATTTGAAAATGTGTTATTGAATGACCTTTTAGGGCACCCTACGTCTACAGATTCAACAAGAAAAATTTTCTTGAAAGTTTAGTTGAAGTGTATGCTCTAGTTTTTCAAGGACCTTCTAGTATTTCTCATTAGCTTGTATTTGAGTCTTTTCTACATCTTTTACTAAGGATAATGTCATTAACATTTTAAGATACCTTGATGTTGGAAACATGCCACCAACACACCACCTTCCATTTTTATATGATCATCTAACTATCCTACCTTGTCCCACCCTATAGATAATTCACCCTTTGTTTACTATAAGTGTTATTTACCTTACAAATTCACGAGATATTATATAATTAATATGTGTTTGTAATTTGTGTTTCAAATTTCATAATCATAATATTTTATTCTATTCTTATATTCTTGATGATCCTTTAGAATGAAATTTGTAGTCATATACATATCTATCTTTAGTATCTTGAATGTGACCTAGTGTATTTATGCATTCCTTATGAAAACCCTTCACATGTGGAGTGTGTAATTTTGGTTGTGTCCTTATCATATCTATGTATTTTTGTGTCAATAATCCCCATAGATATTAAATTTCATAATATCTCCATGTGAGCAAGCTACCCCTTAGGTCCTCTCATCTTGGTTTAGGAAAATCTAGAAGTAGTGGGGAGATAAACATACCCTTTTTCAGTGCCTCTTAGTCATTTTCTCAGTCTGGTCCATTCTTATTGTCTAACCCTTCCCTGGCTATAATGACATATTAGTGAGTTTCTCATCATTGTTTGCCATTTTCTTCAAGTGTTCAAGGACATATTAGAGAGGTGTTTAACTAGGAACCAACACACACATTTTTGTATCATTTCACCCTTTCCAATCATTATCTCAACATCCCTTTACCATTTTGACCTTGGTGGAGAATTATAGGTACTACATGATACTTTGGCATGGTTAGAATATGACAACATCCTTATAATAAAATATTAGAATATAACATGGATGGTTTTCATAACTTGTAATATTTGATGTATTTATTTAATTCCATCCATTTTCACATCTTGTATCACCCCATTTTTTATAGTCTTGAATATTGTTGGTTTTTATATATTTCACATCCTACATCACTTTTTCACATCTATTGGTAGAGTTAGTTTTCTATTTACTAGTGGTTCATTATATATATGTCTTAATATTCCTTTTGTACATAAAACTCATTTTTGTAATAAAATTACTTATATGATTTGAAATAGTAGAATAATATACCACCTAATTAATAATAGAATAAGTAGAACCACAACAATAATTGGTGAAAGAGAATAATACTTGAATATTATGACTAAGCCACTTCAAGGGGGAAACCTCCAAAATAATGAAATAAACACATAATTCCTAATATTATCATAAAATACTAATCACTACCTCATATATATACTTTACTTAGACATGGATATTCCATAAGTTGACCATACTAAGAACTTCTAGAAATGTAATAAGATAATATGAATATATGTAAGCCACAAGTTGGCCACACATATCCCTAGATACACTATAGGTTAAGGGCATATAAATTTTATTTTTAAATGAATCGGTTTTGTCCTTATATATGATTAAAATCACAAAATTATAAAAATTATAAAATCCAAAAAACCAAATTCATTAGATAATCCAAAAATCCAAAAACATAAAAAAAGGCAAAAATCCCTAAAAGAGTTATAAATCCACACAAAAAAACAATCCTAAATCTAGTCAAAATACTTAATCACTTTTCACTCAAATCACTCCAGCCAATCCATCCCATTACATGTATCATTCCATGTGGCACCATCTAGATATCAACATCATTAAATCCCACACATGGATTTTGGCTTGATTAATGACAAAATACTATATATTGATTTTTTTAAAAATTGTGTGTTTATTGCTTGATTTCTTATTTATTTCCTTGTTATGACTTGACTCAGTCCATATGTGTTTAAAAATAGGTATATCATAATTTTTCCATATCATTGTGCCTTGTGTTATGCACTTGTACTTGAGTCCATCCATCGACCCATGGAAACCATAACATCATAATATTTACATATCATGGTGCATTATTGGCATTTATCTATTATATGGGGGGTTAATACTTACACACATTATGTTAAGATCATCATAGTGTATATTTTTGTGTAAAAAATAAAAAAATAAAGTTGTAAATCATGTAGAGACTATCTTAAAATGGTATTATATTCACTTGAAAAATCCAAAGCCAATCATCTCATCCATGTTCAGCCAATTCAAGGTAAAATGATCTAGTAATCTATCTAATAATTTATAATCACATTCCTCCTTCATTGGGAAAATTACATAAACTTGAGGTCCATTTATACTATGTAGGTATTACTCAATCACATGGAATTTCTGAGGCCAGCTTAGCCATTCTTGTTGTTCTTTCATTTCCATTTCGATTATCATTATTTTTTCCCATCATTTATTCTAACTAATTATCCATGTTGAATCAAATAATTCTTAAATCATTATTACATAACTTAGATCTTTTTCATAGGTCTGATGTTTTTGTGAATTAATCATTCTTAAAAATTTATTATACTATCATCTCGTATTTCTACATCAACATATAAATTTCCTCTCATCTCACAATGTGATCACCTCATCCTTAATCCACGTAATAGGTTAAGTCATTGATCTATTATTAAAATTAATCAATAAATTATCCATCCAATCCAAGCTCATACCTTTTTCAAGATATTTCATTCCCAAGTCTTCCCTACTTGGGGAAAATTAAAGCATGCAGCTCATTAGTAGGATAGATTGTTCCCAAATCTTGGCCCATAATTTTTTAGGATATCTCATTCTAAAATCTACATTAATTGGGAAAAATCAATCCATCATCACTATAAATCAAATTGTGTAAGCATTAACACAAGTGAGAAAATCTCATCTATCCATAACATCCTTTATTCTTCATTCCTTCTCTCTTTTTAGAGAGCCCATCCATGTATTTCATACCCACATACCTTCTCAAGGGGGAATCATCCATCACATTTTTTCATCCATCATCATCTAAATTTCATCCAATTTTTTTTGGCTTCTTCCTTATTTTAAAATTCATTGCTTCACCCATTGTGTCTTGTAATGCCATTTCAAGGAGGGGAAACTATAAAAACTGAAAATTGACACTGTGTTGATTTTTAACTATCTGCCAATTCCACACTAACATCATCCTTCAATCATCTAATTTTTTCTTCTATCTAGACTAACATCTATATAAAATTCACTATTCATCCCCTTAATCAATTAACCATTTCTTCCTCAAACATATCCAACCCCCCAAAAATCACATCATATTCCATTAGATAATTAATCCAAATTAATTAACTAATTCTTCCCCAATGATAAATTCTATATATTTTTGAAATTAATATTTATCTAAATTCATAAATCCAATAAATACTAACATCATGACATCATCCCCATTTTCCAAGGCAAATTCAATACAAAATAGAAAGTGTGAAATCAAGAGCTATGCCATGATCTTACACACTTAAAGCCTTCATCATTTCATACTCTTATACACTCCAACATTATTATTACACACTCAATCCTCCTCATTTATGAGGATGAGGACCAATCCCCTACCATTGATCTCCAATTAAGATCAATGGATTTCATCAATCAACCAATGCTATAAATAGAGTAATTTTCCTCCATTCTTAATAAGATTATTTGTGAAATGAAGTGCCATTAATTTATGAATCAAAGATTCAAACCATGTCATCAATAATCTTACTAAATTATCCACTTGTAACAAGAGGTTATTGAAGTGTCTATGTGTATTGACACACCTTTAAAATTTCATCACATTCAATCTCAAATTCACAAATAGGATATAAAAAAGTATAAAAAGTATTGTTTTCCTATTGTAATTTCATTCATTTTTTCTTGATAAATATTAGGACACATGCTTAGATTAATTAGATATTTAAATTTTATTTATTTATTTTTTATTAACTAATATTAATCTTTCTTTCATGATGTTATAGTGGTATATAGTTGGTACTGTAAGGCTCAGGTTAATATCAACTAGTGATACAAACATAATATAATGGTAGTGGCATGTGTATAGGGGGAGTAAACAAAACATATAGGCATGTTTGTGTAGGGTAATATATAGGTTTGAAATAAATAATGAGGTTCATGTAGGTATGTAATTATATAATAGAAGGGTCAGACCCATAGAAAGAACTAGGAGAGGGTGATATGGAGAAGTAGGACAATATTTATGTGTACACATCATACATGTTAAATTTATCATTATCAAATAATTAATATCATATTTTAGTGTCTACACATTTTTTAGTGCTTATGTGCTTCATGATCATGACATTATGTATGTATATTATGTAATTTTTGTTGATATTGGTGTCATGATTTATATCATGCATGTTTCTATTATGTACGATGTCATGATTTATGTAATACATATACTATGTTCCTTATTACCATGTGCATAATTGATAAATATGCTTGACATAACACTTTTATGAGTATTACCTTAGATTACATATTTCATATGTGTTTAAATGATCAAATATTTATATGTTGACATATATTATCATGTTTTTATAAATAATTTACAATATTATAGTTATACATATAAGATATGGTGCACATAAATATTATATTTTGTGATGATTGATTCATAGGCTTCATCCATCACATCAGAAGGGAGGCATATAGTGGGCTTATCTTAGAGATTTAGACCATGATAAATAAATAGTTCACATTTTAGATTATATTATGTGATTTAGATTAGATGGATTGAGTAAATTGATACATATTTAAGGCATACATGGGGAATTCTACTTTATTTTGAGGGATAGTTTAGATATTTTGACATTTTGAGACATATTAAATGGGTCATATTTAGAACATTTATTAGATTGATAAATACAATATGGAATTTTAAATTACTTTGAGGTAAATATGTATCATATTTAGGCATGAGTTTTGTTAATGTAAATAGTTCTATATTTTCTATATTGAGTACTGGTGGTACTACATAAGACTTTGGATCTAAATATTTTCTGAAATAGTTGATTAGAGTGTCAATTTACATTAACCTATTTTAGTATTTTACCTTTTCATACAAATATGTTTTGGGGTTCCACTAATTATACATGATGATATTTTGAGTAGTGTAGTTGAGGTTTCTACAAAACTTAATTTATGTCACTTATCCTTATCCAATGGAGGTTGAGGCATTTATACTTTTCAACTCATGGTTTTATTAGTTGCATATCCTTGGGGCATAATCACCCCATGACATTTTTCAATTGAATTAAAAAAATGGTATCTTGGTTTGCATACCCTCAAGTGTATTCTTTCCTTAAATTTTAAATTTCAAATAGTTTAATGATTTAGATTATTACAAATTTTCTATCATGAGTGGATATTTATCTATACACATTTAAAATCATGTTTTTCATGGGGAAAACATGTCATTTGGATCATAATTTTTAACAAGTGTGGTTAATCATAAGTAGAAAATTTACTTCCTTTATCCCTTTAATCTTTCCAATACTATACTAAAATGGGGGAAATTGTAGACACATTAATTTTGTATTACATGTCATGCCCAAAAATTGACACAATAAAACATGCCAAAAAGGAGGCCATTTTTTTAGAATGTATAATGCACATTCTAATTAGATGTTTTTTCATTTTCTAGCCAACAACATATAATGGGATTCAAACGAGTCCAAAAAAACTTACATGCCTAAATGACATGGATGGTAATGCATAAGTGTTTGCATGGTCACTACCTAATCATGATAGCCCCACTTACTCTAAGTAGCCTACATGCTATAAAAAAGAATTAAAATATATAATCTATCCTAGTAGGACCCATGGCCCTAATGCCAAAAAATAAATTTTTATTAATGCAAGGTAGGTTTGAGCAACTATTAGCTCAAACTATACTATCTAACTCTTCATGGTGTATAAAAAGTGTGCAAGAAAATTTAGCCAATCATAGGGCTCAGTTCACACTTAAGTCATAAATTAATTCAAATTCTATCTTAATTCAAATTTAATGAAATATATTAAATAACTATCATATAGTCCCCACATGACCTCAAAAGGGTTCTAAAATGTCCAAAATAAGTCCCTTGAGAATGGACTACCCCATCTCAACTATCAGATCAATTCAACCTCAACCATTAGGTCTAATCAAAGGTGAATAATACAAATAAATCCTTATAGAAGTTAATAAATGAGTCAAATAATACATTAAGTCACAAATTCATATTTTGGAATGAAGGGAGGAGGTGTTGGAGGGTGACTTTTTCATAGTCATCTCTCTTGTCCTTCCTCAACATTAGATGACTACCATTAATGGCATCTCCAATCTTTTACTACATTTTATAATTACTTATTTTTAAAATATGTGTTAATAAATTTATACATGTTTTCTTTCTATAGGTACCCATATTTTTGGAAAGGTTTCAAGAGGTCTCAATCTGTTATAATATCTAAAATGGTCCTGGGAGCTTCAAGCTCCTCCACAATGTTTAATGAACACCAAAAAGGTTAAAGGTAATTTTTTCAAAAAAAAATATTTTTAGGTTTTTAAATTATTTTAAATGGTTTAGGTCATAATAATAGTGGGGTTCCCATATTTTTCCAACTTGTTTAAGGACTTCCATGAGTCTATGATAGCCAATAAGGCATAAACAGGCTTTCTTAGGATAAAATAATCATAAGGTGAAAACTAATAATTTTAAGATCCCAAAACTAATTTATTATAGAAGGGAAGAATTTTTTTGGGTGGGTTTATTTTGGTTTCACCTACCTATAAGCCACCAAGTCTCTATAATCATGATTATAAAACATGTCATTATGTGCAAAAGGGGTATAACGCATCTCAAAGGAAAAAGGGGTCATAAATAAAAAAATAATTCATTCCAATCCCAGAAAATTTTTCATGTGGAAGGGAATGAAAAATGGATGGGGATCCCTTCTAGGGTCAACCTACCTTCAGGGATCCATTTGGTTACAAACATTGAAACAAAATAAGTTTGTCTATAAGGAAATATTTATGGTTTTAAATTGATAAAGTTCAAGTTATAAAAATTCATATAATCAATAATAAATGAAACAAAATTCATATAAACAACTAACCATGTGATTATTATATTTTTATTTATATGTGTGGTAGTCAACATGGGTTGACCACCCCCTAGGAAAAAGTTAAAATTATGTGGGGTTTAAGTCTCCCACTGCACAAGTCATTTAAATAAAATAAAGACATGATATGCGAACACAACACCCACCAAATACCACCACTTATCAAAGACCGCTAAACACTTTATAATTTTAAAACCTTGTTTCATGATCATATGAGTGACCTTAAACTTAATTAGTAGGCTACTCTATTAGGAATAAAATAGACATTAATGTTGAATAATTTCATTGAATTGTAATAACAAGAATTATGAACAAAAATACATAAAGAGAAGAAATTAAAATGCACAACAAGAAGACAAGATTTAACATGGTTCACCCAATTTGGGATACATCCACCAATAAAAACTTGATCAAATATTATTACAAGCCAACATGAGTACAATCCACTCTTAGATTAGTCTTCTCATAATTACAATGCACAAATATTGTTTAGAGTTAAACTCAATAAAGTCTCTTGAATTCACACACTATATTCACCTTCTCAAACTTAGTTCTTCCTATATTTTTACCTATTGTATGTCCATCTATATATAATTACATTAATAGGTAACCAACATAACAGTTTAAAAAAATAATGGGTACCAAAACCATGGGCCAAGTCAACCCATAATAGTTTCCCATTAATCGTGGGTGATGACACCACACATATACAAGTATAGATAACCTACATATCTATACATTTTAATGAACAATACTTGAAATAAATTATAATGTGTAAATAGTATCCAAAACATAACATGCCCTCCACCAAGTGGTTTGTGCCCTTCTTGAGGGCATGCAAAATAAATATTTACCATATAGATCATCAAATTTTAAAAATTAATTCTAGACAAACTAGAGTCCAAAAATTAAGGAAATAAATGAATTGAGCTTAGAAAATCCATAATTTCATGATAAAATTATTTTGAGAGGTATTGTACCTTGACAAGCATGTATAAACATTAAGAAAAGTTTAGATTTTTTACAAGGGAAATATTCTTTTTTAGTAGTCCTAGATTAAAAATTCATATATTTTAGATTGTAAAACATACAAATATTTCATAAATTTATATGAAATTTTAAGAAGGCCTAATTTTTTATAAAATTTATTTAGGTAAAAATATGTGACTTTATTTTTTTTTTAAATTGTAAATATGCTATGGTCCTTCAATGGACTCATCTATGAAATGAAAACAAAATATATTATCTCAATTTATTTTAATTTTTACATAGTAACTCACTATTATAACTGTAATAAATAATTTATAGCAGAAATTTCATATTAAAATTTCATTTGAATAAAATTCCATATGATATATTCATTTTCATTCTATCTAATGAGGCCTAAAAGTAAAATAAATCAATAGATAACACAATGTACATCATGATGATAAATTCAAATTTCTTGCTTATTTAACACATAATATTACATGTTTAAGAATTTCCAATATTAAATTCAATTTTAATAATAATTACAATTTTTAAGTCATAAAAATTCACTAAGTGATCTTCACAACTCTTTCACAAAGCCAACTAAAATCTTCTCATCCTTTTGTCATCATCAGGGGAATGTCCTAGGTACCCTTGACCCTAAGACTCCTAGCTTCAAGCATCACCATGTCATGGTTTAAGTAAAAAATTTGGTAAAGGAGGCATAGGTAGTAGCCATATTAGGCAAGGGATTCTCACAAAGAAAAATACATCAATGAACAACACTCATAAATGAAGTATTAACACTCAAACAACCTCAATAAGCCTGACACAACAAGTCCCTTAATCCTTTTTAGATGAGAATTTACACTCTTTACACTTGGGGTAAAAGGTTAGAACCTTGGAAATATTTCATTTCATAAACTTGCATAAGGATACATAAATAATTAACTCAATACAAGTCCATTTGGACAACATAAAAATACCATTTAAGGACAATATAAAGGTTGTAAAAATAGCCAAAAAATCTAAGATGAATGTTACATCTCTATGCCAAAAAGGTAATCAAATCACATGGTGGCCTTAACAAAAATCATGGAAAATAAGTAAATAAAGAGTGTAAGCCAAATGGCTTTACCCTTCTTGAAAATTACACTTAAGATTAGGGATAATATAATATTAACAATATTAAATTGAAATAAAAATGGGTAAGGGAACCTGCCATGTCTTTTCCTCTTGAATCTACTCAATAAATCCATTCACAAGTCTTGGACACTAGAAAAATCTTCTTCCCTATGCTTATCCTCCAAGCTTATCTTTCTCTTCTCCACTTATGGTTTTTATGAAATAAAAAATGAGTGTATGAGTCTTCATAAATAAGGCTTTCATTCCCTATATAGACTAGAATCTAGCCTACAAAATCCAATGGGAAGGTGACATGTGTCCCTTCCCATCCCTTGAATTATGGTCAAAAAGTCTTCTCCATAATTAAATCCACTTACAAGCCCATGTGGGAAATCAAGAAAACCCTAATTCAATAAATCAACTCACTATCCCATTCTATAAATGGCATATGGGCTGAATCAAAATTCCTCTAAGGATTCTTGAAAGACTCTCCTAGATTCTTATTGGTCCAAGGGAAAAAATATCAACTTAAAATATATAAAACCTACTTTATGACTCACTCTAAATTTGGATATATCAACCCATTCAGGATTTAAGTCAAAAGGGACCACTTCAATAGATAAAAACATTTGATAAATGAAATATAACTTAAATAAATATCTTAAGACTAAGAATGGAAGGTTTGAATAGTGTCCATGGGGAGAATAGTGCAAAATAGTTTAAGGAAACCTATGCCCCTAACTAGGTCTAGAATAAGGTACAAGGATTTGTTTGGTTCAAGGTAAAATAATGTAGATGTGTCACCACTCTACCTATGATGTACCCATGCCTATATTAGTCTTAGTTCCATCATTGGCTTCCCCTATCACCTGCACAACATTACACAGATAAAATGCCCTATCCTAGAAGTTCAAGCTATAAAATGTGGTGATCTCAATCAACATAATGTACACATGACATATAAAATACACCAAATATAAATATAAATTAACTCATACAATTTATCTAAACATATGCATAATCAAATACCTATTTAAGAATAAAAGTTATAGTAGTATGGAATCAGTACTCATCAAAATAAATAACCAAAATAGTGAAATCAAACTGATATCATAATGAATAGGATAATTATCTAATCTAAGCATACATGTTATTTAATATGAAAAACATATTATATCATAAAATATATAATCTTTGTCTCTTTCCCAATGAATCATTAACATCTTCTTTCTCAATAACACATAAGGCACATCTCAATAGGACGTGTGTGCAATACCAAAAGTATAACGGTAGGCACTATGAAAGTTTGAGGTTTCACATCCCCTCTAATTTTGAAAAATTAGTTTTAATATAAATTATATTATTTATTACAAGGAAAGGAAACATGGATGACCATAATTATCCAAAATCAATAAAATCAAGTCAACCACATAATTGACCTTCTTATAGAACACAAAAGATGTCACTCATGACAACCAATAGGGCAAGTCTCACCAAATACATGTACAATTGAATAAGAAAATCCTCTAACGTAAATGACAATATGATATTGTTGAAGGTCACAAGCTTCGCATGTGGGGTATTACATTCTCCCCCTCTTAATGAATCATTATCATCTATGTATAAATTACAATCAAGAATATGATGATAAACATTTGATCTCAAATATTCCTGAAATACTATTAAAATAAACTAATATCCATAGTTCCAATAATAAAACAATTGAAACCCAAAAATAATATTGATATAATCATGTGATTAAGAGATCCAATCTTCTATATACATATTGAGAAAAAGGAGGATCTCCACACCAAGGCAAAATTAAAATGTGCTAAAATAAGTGTCATTCCATGGAAAAAGTATAATATTCTGAAATAAGTGCCATTCCAAAACAAGACAAATATTAATAAAACTAATAAATACCAATTCCTTTTTAAAAACCAAAGTTATAACTATCTGAAATGTATTCCCAACACTAAAGACCCCCTAAAGGAGATGAATAATGTGGGGATAACTCACCTATATTCTACCATATCTAGGCCATGGGAGGGAATATGCACCTTTAACTATGCCAAATTAGTATGTATAAGGACCTTAAAAACTACATTACCAATAAAAATATTCAAAATAAAACATCATGTTTGATGAGGGGATGATGGAGTCATGAACCTATCCATATAGGTTCCCATCATGACCTTATAGCTTATTCGACAAGCTATCTTCTTCTCACCCATAAAACATGTAAGGAAATAGTTATTCACATTATATAACATGTAGGAAATAAACATTTAAAATAAATGAATAACTCAAAATAATCTAATCAAAAGAATAAATAAATAAATAAATTATTAAATAAAATAAAACAAACAATTGATTTGAGAGCAAGTAGCCTCAAAAGATTGTTAAAACTAGAAAAAAAAATTCATAATTAAAATCAAAATAGAATCAATGATTGGTTGTATACCTTTATAAATTTATAAATAATAAAAATGTGTTGATTCTGAAATAACTTAATTTGTCAATCAAATTAAAATAGGTTTCAATAAAAAAATATTGTAAATAGTTCACATTATGTGGACTATGTGACTTGGGAAAGCCATTTGAGGGGATAAATACATAATAACCATCATAGAAGTCTCAATTTCCTCTTGGAGGTAAGACAAATATATCACAAGTATCATCAGATCCTTATGGCTCAACATAGAATAATAATCATAAAATCTATCTTTTGACAACCACTAAGGGTGAGGGGATGGATAATGTGCTCATAAGATGACCATTCTACATGAAAAATTTGGGGCTCACCTAAAATAATTAAGGCCCACTTCATATAAAAGGGTAAATTTGGATTTTAATCCTATGATAAGCTCCTCTTCCTAACCCATAACTCAATTAGACCAACACTAATAGGGAGTTATACCTTCCAAAAATCCCATACTTGAATCATGCTCAAATATATAGACATGAAATAGGGTTACACTACATGACATTTCACTAAAAATTCAGTATTGTACAACTTAGTAGTTTCACATAGGTGGCATACACACCAAACATAACATTGATATGTTCATAATATCATAGGTAAAAAAAATCAAATAGAATAATTGATGTTTCACACATCATATTTACACATGATAATATGATATAGATAAAATGGGTTTATTTCAATGGTATTTTAAAATTTACAAGAGCATGTGAGGGTTCACACCAAAAATTTTACATTTATACATACATACATGTTTTATAACTGGGGTAAAAACAAGGTAAACTATCAACTTGGTAACATCAATCCACAAGGGTTCATAACGTTGAGAATGGAGAGTATAGTATATAACAATATAACTAAGTTGTATCACTAGCATAAACATGAAATAATTAGTTAAATTACCAGTCCTAAACTATATAAATCACATCTCCTCTAAAATCATGACCATTGAAGGATCTTAACTATATCTAAAAATAATGATATCAAATAGGTACCCTTCTATAAAGGTTTATTTGTGTACCATGGTAACTCAATATTACTATGGTAAACCCAAAATATATATAATAAATAATGGATCATACTACTATGACACCAAAAAGGTCAAGGCATTTTATACATGTAGTATTCTATAGTTTTAAAGTTATTAATCTACTCAATAGTTAAATTAAATGTTTTTTGTTAATTAAACCATTAATAAAATTTAATATAAATATATAACTTAATTATTAAAGTGACTTACTATATGAGAATTTAATATCTCTATGTAAACATAAGTACAAAACTGGCATACAATGCCTCTTAAAATAACATAAGTCTAACAAGTACAATACATACTATAAAAATGATATAATGGCCTACTTAAAAAAATAAGGGTCACCTTAAATGGTTGACACCCCCAAAATTTTAGATATTACAATCAATGTCAAACTATATGTTCTAGGTAACTAGCATAAATGTTACCATTCAAATTTAAACTCATATCAAAAGCATTTTTAACAATGAGGAGGTACACCATCTCAGGGTTACCACTACTTATAGCTATAAAAAAGACTTATCTTAATTTACTTATATCAAAAATAATAGGAAACATACCAAATAGGTGCCACCACCAAAGAATAAATACTTCTCTGTGAGGATTTTACCTCATTATAATCAAGGAACTCAAACTATCAAGAATTAATCAATCCATTCAAGATGATCTAGAAGAAAGAAGGCACACTCTAACCTTCATATTAGTGAGGAAAATAAAATCACATTCATATTAAGGATCCTCATCAAAAATGTCACCTTTGAACCACTATTGGTTCAATAGAAGGGTGTTTTCTAAATAGTTACTCCAATTAATGGATCATAACCTCAAGGTGATTGTTGACCACAAATTTTAGATAATGACATCTAGACTAGATTCATAGACCTTGAATATTTATTAAACATGAAAAATAGGTAAAATTACCACTATAACACAATAATAACTTTAATTATGTCGATGATCACACCTATTTAGTGCCAAGATGCCTCAAAGACTTGCATGTTCCTCTACAACTAAAATTGACATTCAACTCTAGTGGATATTCTCTCAAATGTGTGGCTAAAACAAGGCATAAATCACTACCAAAAGGGGATAAAGGTCATTTTCCAAAAGGATAGGTAAAAACAAATTGATGTATATGAGGTTATTTGACAAGGCATTCCACGTGTTATCATTAGTCCGTCACAAAATGTAAAGGCAATATCTAATGACAATAAAAAAATATATAGATGGATTTAAAGTGGAAACCCATATGTAAATATATGAGTTTATCAATCCCTTACACATACCAGTATGTCCCCATGTATTTTTAATTATATATGGTCTATAAAGATGAAGCTCTCAACCTAAGGTGGTATTATGCCCAAACTCTTCTTGGAACTATTTACAAGGAAAGAGTCAATAACTAGAGAAGATGGGATAGATTATAATAATTCATCTTGATTATTTCCAATCTCATCACTATAAGTGAGAGAACATCAAGAAACCATTTGGTACAATCCACTTGAGTGGTGTGATAAATTTTTCTTGAAAGGGGTCACTAGACCTAGAAAGGTCCATATAGACCCTACACGTATAAGACACTCTATTGTCTAGGTAAGAACAAACCTCATAGTCTTAAGAGCTCAATTAAAATATAATGATCACTTGGCCTTCATAACCAAGTGACTTCCTAATACTTATATGTAACCTTCTTTATAATCCTTCATCAAACATCATTTGTTCAATTAGATGGGTGGATGTCTAGAAATCTTATCATGGGCCTCTTAGGCATAGATACCAAAATAAAAATCCAAGCATCTGATACTTAGATGAAGAGTAAATAGTATAAATAACTCTTCATGTGTATTATTATTACCTCTTAAATAATGTAAAATTCCCAAAAAGTATACACATAAATTTGTAGTAGAATAAGTATTATCAAACAAAGATACCAAGAGCTCTTAGTGTAGAAACCTAGATCCGATACCAAAATTTCATACCCAAATATTAAAAAAATGTAACACAAACAAAAAAATCATTTTTTTAATGTATAATTCACATCCTACAAAAATACATTATCCATTGGTTATCCAAAAAAGTGGCACAAGACACACAATGCATCCAAACATGCTTACATGCCTAAATGGCATGGATGGCAATGTGAAAGTGGTCACATAGTTTCTAAGTAGCTATGTTAAACCTACTTGTTCTAAGTGTATTACATGCTATCAACATGACTTAAAATATCTAAGATAGTGTAGTAAGCCCCATAACCCCAAGGACCAAAAATAGTGTTTGATTAATGTGTGATGGGTTCAATCAACCACTAGCTTAAATTATACTATATAACTCTTTATGGTATATAAAATACATCTCTAGGCAAATTCAACCAATCACGGGGCTTGGTTCACACTTAAGTCAAAATCAACATAAATTTTGACTTAATTAAAATTCAAGGAAATATCTCAATTAAAGATCATATAGTCCCCATATAACCTCAAAAAGAGTCTAAAATATCCCAAATAAGCCCCTTAAGAATGGAGTACTCCATCTCAACTGTCAAATCGATTCAACCTTAACCATTAGATCAAGTCAAAGATGAGGAAGCCTAATAAATCCTTATGGAAGTTAATAAAGTCTTCCAATCATAAATTAAGTCATAAATTTATATTTTACAATGGATAAAGGAGGTGTTGGAGTATGATTTTTCGATAGTCATCTCTCCTCTCCTTCCTTAGTGTTGGATGACTACCATTAATGGATTATCTAATATTTTTATCATTTTTATAATTATTTGTTTTTAAAATATATTTTAATACATTTATACATGATTTTTTTCTATAGGTACCCATATTTTTGGAAAGGATCTAGGAAGTCTCAGTCTCCTACAATTTCTAAAATAGTCTTGGGAGCTTCAAGCTCCTCCATAGCCATTAATGACCACCAATAAGGTTAAAGGTAAAATTTTAAAAAACATTTAGTTTAATGTTTTTAAATTAATTTTTAAAGGTCTAGTGTACAAAAATAATGGGGGTCCCATTTTGGGCCAACCTATTATGGGGCTTCTAGGAGCCTGTGATAGCCAACAAGTCCCAAGGAGGCCTTCCTAGGATTAAATAAGCATGAGATGAAAACTAAGAAGTTTCATGTCCCAAACCAAATTTCATATGGAAGGGTTAAAAACATTGAGGGAGTTCCATTTTGGGTTCACCCACCTTTGAGCCACTAGGTCTCTACAATCACATGTACAAAATAAGTCACTATATTTCAAAAGGGTATAAATGGAAAATTAATTCATTCCAAGCCTTGAAACTTGTTTTTTGTGGAAGAGAATGAAAAATGGAGGGAGGTACATTTTGGGGTCACTCTGAGTCTGGGTCTCTGGGTGGTTGTAAACATTGAAACCAAAAAGTGTCTATAAGGAAATAATTTTAGTTTTAAATTGATAATGTTCATATTATAAAACTTTATAAAATTCATATTAAACAATTTAATAATAAATAAATAAAAATTAATATAAAATACCAACCATTTGATTGTTATATTTTTGTTAAAATGGGTAGTGGTTAACATGGGTTGACCACGCCCTATGTATATGGGAAAATTACATGGTGGTTAAGTCTCCCACCCCACAATCCATTTAAATAAAATAAATCCATGACATGTGAACACACTGCCAACGGAATATTTCCACTTAATAAATACCACTAGTCACTTTGGGATCTCAAAAACATCACACATAGTCATATGAGTGACCTCTAGCTTAACTATTAGCCTGCCCTCCACCAAGTGATATGTGCCCTTTTGGAGGGCCTGTGCAAAACAAAGAATTACCCTACAAAACAACTAATATTAAAATATTCACTATAGACATATTAGAGGTCCAAAAATTACAAAATTAAATGCATTAAGCTCATATAATCCATAATTTCATTATAAAATTACATGGAGAGGTATTTTATCTTGATAAGTTTTCATAAAAATTAAGAAAACTTTAGAGTTTTTACAAGAGAAAAGAACCTTTTTAGTAGTATGGGCTTAAAAATTCACATCTTTTAAAATATAACACATAAAAATACTTTTTAAATCTTTAAATAATTATGAGAAGGCCTAATTTTTGATAAAATTTATTTATGGAAAAATATATGAGTTTAAAATTGTATAAATTTTTAAAATAAACTATGGTCATTCAATGGACTCATCTATGAAATGAAAAAAATCATATTGTCTCTTTAATTTAATTTTCCCATAATAACATAGTGTTATAATCTATAAAAAATTGATTACAACACAAATTTCATTTTAATAAAATTACATGTGATAGATTAAATTTCCTCCTCTCCAATGAGGTCTACAAACTAAATCTAAAAATATATCACACAATGTACATCATGATGATAAATTCACATTTCTTGTTAATTTAACACAAAATTTTACATATTTAATGCTTTCTAAAAGGCAATTAAATTTTAACAATAATTACAATTTCCAAGTCAAAAAATTCTCCAAGTGATATTCACAAGTCTTTTGTAATGCCAACTAAAAGAAGGGCTTGCATCCCATCTTTTTTACATCATCAGGTAGCTACCCTTGGCACCACTCCCTAATAATCCTAGATCCATGCATCACCACATCATGATTTATGTAAAAAAATTGGTGGAGGTCTAGGTAGTATTTATAATAGGCAAGGGATTCTCAGAAGGAAAAAGACATCAAGGAACAACATTCATAAATGAAGTATTAACACTAAACAACCTCAATAAGTCTAACATAACAAGTCCCTTACTCACTCCTTTGTAGACAAGAATTTACACTTTCTCCACTTGGGGTGGAATAATGGGAACCTTGAAAACATTATGGTGCCTAAATCCATGTAAGGATGCATACATAAATAATTCAATACAAGCCCATTTGGGAAACATAATTTTAGGATAAGATAAAGGCCATAAAAAAACCAACAAATATAGGATGGATGCTACATCTCTAAGATAAAAAGGAAATCAAACCACATGGTGATCTTAACATAAACCATGGAACAAGTAAAGTATGTGGGTAATCCAAATGACCTTAACCATCTTGAAAAATGCACACGAGAGTAGGGAGAATATAATATTAAAAAGATTACATTGATATTAAATTTGAAAAGGAACCTACCATGCCACTTGAATCCATTTAATAACTCCATTCACAAGTCTTGGAGAAAACGAAATCCTCTTTCATATGCTACTTCTCTAAGATTCTCTTTCTCTTTTCCAGTTATAGTTTTACAAAATTCAGAATGAGTAGAAGAGTCCTCAAAAAGAAGGTTTTCCTTCTACATATAGAATAGATTCTCCCCTCTCAAATCCAATGGGAAGTTTACATATGTCCATTTCCATCCATTGTCTTATGGTCAAAATATATTCCCTCTTTAACTCCACTTACATGACCATGTGGGAAAGAAATAAAGGCCATACTTCAATAAACTAGCTCACTATCTCATGCCATAAATGACACATGGGTTTCATCAATTCATCTAAGGATTATTGAAAGACTCTCCTACCTTCCTATTGGTCCAAGAGAAAAAATATCAACATAAAATTTCTAAAACCTACTTTATGATGCACTCTAAAGTTGGATCTCTCAACCCATCCGAGTTTTGAGTCAAAGGGGGTCACTTAAGTGGATAATTTTTTTATAAATGAAATACAACTTAAATAAAACTCATAAGGTTAGGAATGGAAGGTGTGAATAGTGTATAAGGTGGGTGAATAGTGAAAAATGGTTTAAGGACACTTATTCACCCAAACAGGTCCACAACAAGGTAAAAGGATTGGTTTGGGTCAAGGTAAGGTCAAGTATATGTGTCTCCCTATACCAATTATGTTCTCATTCCTAGCATAGAATTATTTACCTCATTAGACTCCCATGGCACCTGCACAACATTTCACACATAAAATCCTCTACCATATAAGCTAAACCTATAGAATGTAAGCAATACTAGTGATCTCGTTCAACATAAGGTCACAAAATATCAAATGCACCCTATATAAATGGTAATAAATTCATACATTTATCTAAATATTTGCATAATAAAATACCTATTTAAGAACAAAAGCTCTTGAATTATAAAATCAATACTCATGAAAATGGACAACTAAAATAGAATAAGCAAACTGATATCATAATTCATAGAATAATAATTTACTCTAAGAATAAATTTTCTAACCCAGAAAAAACATACCATAACATATCATATAGAATTTATGTCTTAATCCCAAGGAATCAATAACATCTTGTGTCTCAATAACACTTAAGTTACATCTCAACAAGACATGTGTACACAACCAAATGTCTAACAATAGGTATTATGAAAATTTTGGGTCTCACATCCCCCTCATATCACCTTCACAACATTGCACACATTAAATTCCATACCAGAGAAGCTAAAGCTATAGAATGTAAGCAATAGAAGTGATCTTATTCAAAATAATGTTCACATGACATATCAAATACACCATATATAAATGGTAATAAACTCATACATTTATCTAAAAATATACATAATCAAATACCTATTTAAGAACAAAAACTCTAGAAGTATGGAATCAATACTCATCAAAATAGACAACCAAAATAGTGTAAGCAAACTGATATCATAATTCATAGAATGATAATCTATTATAATAATAAATTTTTTAACAAAATAAAAACATACCATACCATATCATATATAATCTGTGTCTCATTCCCAAGGATTGAATAACATCTCGTGTCTCAATAACACATAAGGTACATCTCAACAAGACATGTGTGCAACACCAAATGTCTAACAGTAAGGACTATGAAAATTTGGGGTCTCACATTCCCCTCTTATTTTTTAGAATAAATTTTAATATAAATTATATTATTGTTTTTAAGGTAAGGAATCATGTATAACTTTCATCACCCAAACTCAATAAAAACAAGTCAACTACAAAATTGACATTCTTATGGAACATAAAAGATGTTGCTCACAACAACCAACATGGTAATACTCACCAAAATATATGTATAGGGGAATATAAAAATATCTATAACATAAATTATATGCTAAGATCAATGAAAGGTACAAAATTCACATGTGGGGCATTACATTACACACTTGAAAACATCAATTTTGACATATCTTAACATACTTGAACTTGTCATAAACATTTAAATCTTGTGCACACTTTCCCCTATTAGTCTTGTTTTCTTTGCCAAACTAATGTACAAATACACATTTTTAGGATCATCCTAGTATATACAAGAATAATCCATAACCCACATAGAAATGTTTCCATATCCTAGATCAATAATTGTCACTCCTAGGATAGTACTAACAATAGTCACAATTATAGTTTTTTGAAAGTGTTTTCCTTTTCTTGTAGTGTCCAATAACCCTTAAAAATTAATTTTTAAATTGAAACACCTCCATTAGGTGATCCTAGACACATTTAATATGTGGGTCATAGAAGTAAATATCAAACAATCATATATAAATATAAATCAAGATTAAATTCATACTCACTTGGTCACTATCTAACACTCATCTTGATAAATCCTAATAATATTGAGAAACCAATTGACACTCTCTTGAGACAATATCAAAAATAGATACACATATAAATCCCCTTAAAAAATACATGTTTAAATACAAAAATGAGATCAAAGTAAAATGTTTTCAAGTCTCAAAATCTAAGCATTGAATTGCATTATTACATGATCATGATGGTGTACACACATACCTTATTGGGAGAACTAAATGCAATTTGATTATTCTTTCAAGTATTAGATTATATTTAATGTTTAATCACATAAAGGGGATCAAATGGGGATATCCAACCCAATTTTATAGCTCATTTTTCACGTTAATATTTTTTTGAAAGTACAACTACTATTTTCAAGGAAAATGAGAATAAAATCAAGGATCAACACATATGATCAAGATAAAATACACATATAAATCATCTACAAGTGTAGGCATAATTATTTGAGGTGGAAAAAACATACATAGTTTATTAGGATAGTACCAATATATACTAGATAGTATCAATCATCAAAGGGGTATTTAATTTTATATAAGTTACCACATAGATTTTGAGTTCTTATTTCCTAATGAGTAGTTACATAGTAGGTAGACATCATTTTCAAAGACTTTGACACAGATAATGAACAACAAAAAAACTAAGTGAATCTCCTCTCTCTTGCTTTGTAAATTCAAAAATTAGTAAGTGTAATATCAATTATCTCTTTTACATTCATATTTTTATGGTTAATTATCTATATATATTATAAATGTCAATAGTTTTAATGTATTTAGACTATATCAATCACAAAATAAATTCCTAGAGAGTTATTGAAATTGGATAAGGTTTTCCATAAAATTAGGCTCCATAAGAGTTCCATAAAGTTTGGAAAATCCTCCAATATAGTTCCTTGATTTTTCAGTTCATTAAACATTATTAAAAATATTTATACCATCAATTAACATCTATATAATCCTCCATCTCTCCCTAGGAAAAATTTTATTTCTTTGTTGAGAAAATATATATCTGACCTAGGTCACATTGGGTTGGAGCAATTTACAGTTATCAAATGAGGAGACAATACAATTTTATCTAGTAAATATCCTATCCCATTTTAGCATTGAGCTATGAAGCTGAGCTATAAAATAGGTGTTAGCTAAATGGGACCAAATCAGTGAGCAAAATTTCACATGGGAAGATGAAAATATTTTCAGTAAACATTATCCTTGTTTTTTTAGGCACCTAGACAATACCTTATTTATTGTGGTGAGGATGTAACATACCTTATTTTAGCCACCTAAATAAGTGTGTAATGAGCACATTCTAAAATAAGGAAACTTGTTATTTGGATTTAACTTGTATTAGTTTGATACTAGTACATAGCTAGTTAGTATTGAGTTTGATTTATCTATTACTTTAAATGCTCTCATTCAATTATTTATTTTAAGATTTATCTAGTATTTGTATAGTTGTAAAAAAATTATATTTTCCCATTCTATTCGAGTATTGTTAATATCCTTGTGTGTGGGTTTCAGGTATTAGCATATAATAAGGATGAACTAAGACTTGAAGCAAAGGATTCCAACAAGGATATTTTTTCCCCTAACAGGAAGATGTCAGATAAAGAGGTTGAAAGAGTGATATGATTTTTACATCCCTTGCTATTTATAATTTTGTATTATGATTAGACCATTGATGTGTTATACCTTTGTTGTTATTATTCACTATTTTATTTTCCTTATATTAGGGTTATTGCTAATCAATGTGTTTGGTGGAAATGCCATGTAAGCATGATAGAATAAGGAAATATAAAATTTTTAGTGTTGATCTATAACCTATGATAATATTATAATTATGGTACATAAGTGTTAACTCCATGTAATCACATCCTTATTTGACCATATATGTGGATTGATAGTCATTTTGACTTAGGTTTGACCTAATTACTTTATTTGAATTGGATCATGGTATGGTCACCTCATTTCAAACATTATGTTAAAAAACTCAAATTCAAAATCTTGGATAGGTTTAATAATTAATATAAACCTTGACTTTGGAAAGGTATAATCATTATAAAGTATTTTTTGAACATTTGAATATGCATTAGATAATTTTAAAAAAAAATGAAAAAAGGAAATAAGATAAAATAAAAAATGGACAAGAATATAAAGAAAATAAAGGAGGAAAATAGAAATGGAAAAATTAAAATAATGGAAATACATTTCATTCAAATCTTGTGGGAGAGGATTAAAACTAGAGCACGTTACTATTTGGACACTTTCAAAATTTGACAACCCACACCTACAACATGAAATTTGTGTGGACGACATTGATGCGAAAAACCCTCATTTTTATATTTGAATAAATTTTAGAAATATTTAGAGATATAAAAGTATTGAAATGACAATATAAAAAAAACTAAAATATTAGGGTAATGTTTGGAAACATTAGGGGTTGATGAGTAAATGTTGATAGCAGAAGTAAGTTTTTACTTATATTGATTTATTATTATGGAAGTTTTTCTTTTTTTTTTCCACCAAGGGTTTTGGGGTAGGCCTAAAGAAGTAAATTATGGAATGGAAGAGGTGAGGGTTATACCTAGAATTTTAATTCCCACACATACCATTTCACCATATTCCTTCCCCCAAATTTTATTCACTATCAATCTCATGACTAATGGTTTCCTTGCTCATTTATTCCTTCACTTTATTTTTCATGTTGTGTATTTTGAACTAATTTTTTTCTTTTTTGTTAAGATCACTATGTATGGAAAATTCTAGGATAGTTGATCCACTGTCAAAATCTCATGGAGTGGTTGGGTTTTTATTTTTCTCAATGCCATAGATAACTACAATAATTGAGAGCATATATCCCACTAATGGCTTTTATTAGTGGTAGATGATAATCCAAGACCATTATGAGCTCCTTATTTTTCATATCTAACTATTTTTCATTGTTGAAAATCTATTAAATTTAATTAATATTGAAAATCTCTCTCTCCCCCTCTCTCATTTATTACATGTAATTTTATAGTGATATTATTATACTTGGGGGAATCATATGTTACTAGACTAATGGTAGGGGGTGTTAAAGGACAACTAATGGAGGGATTGGTTAGTTACCATTCCCATTTTAAATTAGTGAGTAATTAATAGATGAATAAAGTATTTAACTAGATAAACCCATTTGGATTTAAAATAGTTGTGTGTTATTACATCTCTAAATATAATAATTGATGGTATTCATTGAGATAAAGGGGTTTGTTGCCTATAAAACTATTTATTAATAAGGAAAGAATAAAATGGTTAGAGATAGAATAAATATTATTGATTCATGAGAATATTATGTAATTTTTTGTATGTAATTATCCCTCTTACAAATTTCTCCTCGTAAAATATCATCACTAAAATAACAGTGTTTAGTTATAGGATTTGCTTGCTATAGTAAGGATAATAAAATCCATACATATTTTTTTTGTATAATATATACTTCTTTATGTATAATATTGGGCACATTGCATATATTTTAAATTTATCTTGGCATGATAACTTAAGTTGTTTTGTATGTTTTTGTTATATATTTTATACCTTGTTGAATCTAGGTTTCAAAGCATATATAATTACAATATGAAATGATAGTATAGCTTCTCAATGGTATATAACATGTTAGTTCTCTTAATTTTTTATTATTGTAATTAAGGATTATCTTTTTATTTTAATATTACATTTATTGTAATTAGTTTAATTAGTGATTAATATAGTTTCAACTCATTTAAAGCATAAATGCTTTGTAATACTATTTTAAACAACTTATAATATTTCTAAATTTTTTAAAAATACAATGGCTCACCATTTGTATGAGTATATTAGTCTTGTTTCAAGTATTGTATCTATTTTTTTTAACTTATAAAAACATAGGCATGATTTCACAAGTTGTATAATGCATTTGCTAGAGGACTTGTTTACTCTAATACCATTTATCTTCACTCCTATTGGAAACATTGAAATCAAAGTAATGACTATTTTTAGTTACCAATCCTTGGCATGGTTTGGTATGATATTAATCTATGTCAAATAATAGTAATTGAAGTTGGTATCTTTATCAATAAAATAATATTTATGTTGATCATTTCACTCCACATACTACCCTATAATAGAGGTGTGTATTAATATTTTTCAGTAAACTTTATCATTGTAAAGCTTATCAAATATAAATTTAAGAATGGTAAAAATATAAACCTTGAATTCAATTACTCATACTTATAGTTTAAGAACCATCATAGTGTATAAATTTAATACCTTGATTATGGAAAAAATAATTGGGTTAGATTTTTCACATATATAATAGTTTTTTTAACATCAATCAAGAATATTAAAAAAGTTGCTAAAAAATCATGATAAAATTTCAAACCATGTGAATCAAATTTTAAAAATATAATCTAACATATCACAAAGACATAATTTTTTCATAACACATAGTAAGAGGATATTTAACAGACATATACATTGTTTTAAGAGATAAAATTCAAGAATGTGATTAAAAAATAATGATTCCTAGAAATTATTTTACTAAAACACAATAATAAAAAATAAAATCAATCTCCTAAATATATTTTAAACTTGGAAAATTTAAAAATCAATGATTAATTCTAAAACGACAAAAAAATTAAGGAAGATGATCAATTAATAAGTGACGACACATATTGGGTAATGCTAACCATTTCAAAACAAATGTTAATGCCTAAAAATTAATAGCATGGGATTCAACGAATAAATATTTTGATACATATTTATTATATTATAGTCTTATACATATATTTTATTATTACATATGTTGTGCCTTGCATGTGCCTTCCTCTTAGTACCAACTTTGTAAAAATAATGAAAAATAAAAAAAAATATATAAAATTCAATAAATATATATATTTTATTTTAATTTATCTTGTTAATATGATATAAATAATACCTATTTACATATACTAAAAGGTTTACACATCCATGTTTTTAAACTTTCTTTTTGTCTTATACCTTGATTTACATTAGAGGTGGGATACTCTAGCTAGATATGCTTATGAATAAATTTTTGGATTTCCCATTTAGGGAAAGAGAGAAATTTATTACTTATTTTAAGGTTACATTTAACATAATTTTAATAAATAATAATTTATATATAGATCTATCTTTATATGCATCTTGTTTCTTATTGACTACTTGGATAAGGTACACATATCTAATTTGTGTATATGGATCTATTCTTGTTATTTTAATGTTATATCACCATCTTAAAATGTATTAATATTATTTAGGGATATTTTTAATATTTATTTAATTCTTATATTTTATATATTTCACATGTAAATTTCATTCTATTTTCATTGACATTATTCTAGCCATTTGATTCATGTTGTTTGTGATATTTCATTGGCCTTGACAATTTGACCATTGAAAATGTTCTCAAGACTGACAATAATATTAATGATGATGAAAAAATACTTATTATGACATTATATAATATATTTCATTTAATTATAATAGAATCCATATGTGATTAGAATCATCCTCATCTCATTTCTTCTAGTTTTTTTAGCCTTATT